>JAPSGF010000043.1:380362-459577 GCA_035772895.1 Perdix hodgsoniae
AGTCCAATATCCAACTTCAGTACAAACTAACCCCCTAAGAGATGTAAGAGATTAGTAGCAAGATACAGTCAGCTCAGTCAGGAGAGAGAAATCATGTGGTTTTTATTGCACTTAAAAATGAAACGGTCTTTGACAGGTAAATGTAAAGCAGAAAACTTTCTTGATGCAGCCAGGCAGAAGTTCTCAATACCAAAGCAGTGGCCTCATCTCTGGAACCTGTTACTCATCGCTCTGGCAGACACTGCTGTTATATTCAGGAAGATGCCTTTTAACACTTCTGGCTTGGCTTATTTATGAACTATGAAAATAAAATTTATTTTAAGTGAAAGCCATGAAAATGAACCAAACAAATGACTGAAAGTGCTAGATTCAAATTGTGTGTATGTTTCAGTCACTCAAACCTTCCCAGATTTTGGACACTTTCTCAATGAAACATTTTATCTGTCATTCACACTATGTTAACTGCTTCTTATTCCTCTCTTTTTAGTTTTCCTCCTATAGGTTGCATAATGTTTTCATTTATGCACCTGTAAACTACTGCAGTCCTCTCAGCTCTTATCTTCCTTCTTTCTAAATACCTAAAGCACTGTTTTTGCTGTTCTTGGCAGCCACTTCCCATGAAATACATAGTCTGTCTTCAATTGAATTGCCTGGATCAAATTCTTAGACTAACTGGCACCAAAGAACAAATGCTCACCCTACAAGTGCTCAATCAGCCAAAATTGATTCAGAGGATAGAGAATAAAAACTTTAATCCCCTCCCTTTTTTTCTCTTTGGTCTATCAAATTAGAGGAACCCAATGATGAAGTAAGGATTCAACCAAAATAAACAAGAAAAATAATAACAGAAATCCAAGGCCTTAAAACAGACATATCTGTAAGTTAGTACTACACTAAGACTAGTGAAATCAACGAAGTTAAGATCCAAATAATACTCAACATACTTTAAATAATACATTCAAAAATGTTGATGTAACATTAGGTTGATTATATAATACCAGGTGGACTTCTACATTCCTATATCTACTTAAACTAACAGAAACAGAGAGCTCAAAAACAAAGGTGGTACTATGATTTCAGGTTAGAACTTACACACATAAACACATTGCTCAAAGCTGTTTAGCAGCATACTTCTCATCAGCTACTCAAAAACCATGGGAGTATCACTTGAATGAGTACGTGCTACTAAAGGCAGCAAAGCCTCTCAGCTACGCAGAAGAGTCTAGACAGAACGAATCAGTAACTCAGAGATCCTCAGAATTAGTTCCTTGAATATATAAAACTGAGATACTGATCAGCCAAAATTTAATTTCTCCTTCTTAGGATGACATGGGATTGGTGAAACAAACAAACAAAAAAATACATTAACTAACATGGTGAAAGAAAAAAAGCCAACAAGATTAGTAATTCTTGTTTTTGACTCAAATATTTTCTCTAAATTTGTCCCAGCCTCCATGTAGGTTTAATAATTCTAACATCTACCATTTCTATTTCTTTACCTGTGTAGATGAAATGCAAGTACTTGTTTCCTCCAAGGACATACATATCATAGTTTCCATGGCACTGTTTGTTTAAAATCTAAAATGCATTTGGCAACACTTCAAACAGTATGTTACACATTTCATCTGTCAGCCATTCTGAAAAATTTAGTGTATGAAGTCTGGTAATGATGAGGACGTTTTTGTCTATCATTCACTCAGGTGAAAACTGAAAAGGTGAAATCAAGTGTACAGCGATTAGAAAATGCTGCACTGGGTAGACGTAATCAGAATGACAAAATGTCACTCCTCAGACCCTTTCTTGGGGGTCACTTAAAGCTCAAAGGATGATCCAGTGAATGACACGACAGACAATAAACTGAAGAAGTTTGACTAGTTTGGACAGATTCTGCAATTGCTAAAGATCCAAAATAAAATTTTCATTGTATTAACTTTACTTCTGATTCTTTTTTTTTTTTTTCTCAGAATCTGCTGTTTAATGCAGGCTGCATGCCAAAATCATCTTAGAAAGTCTGCTGTGCCAGATGTCACCCTTTTGCCCTTTTGCTCCATCTGCAAATTTTCTTGTAAGAGCATTTGAAGCTAAGTCAGTAAGCACACATCTTCCAGTAAAAGGTGCATTATGAGTAACAACTTTTGTCTTTCTGAATATCACCCACAAAATGCAGAACACATTATGTATTAGCTACATCAACTATATCTTTAAGAAATGCTATTCTTAACACTTCGCTATGTGTACAAAATTGTATGCTGTCATTTTTTAAAATATATATAATAATTACAAGGGGCACTAATCAGGGGTGATAACAAAAGTGTATTTTGCAACATTAATTTGGCCAGTACAGGACAAAGATAAGATATTGTATGTATTGTATTGTACTGTATTGTATTGTATTGCTTTACATACTTCATGCAGGTTTTGAGCTACTTCTATGCAATAAGTCTACTCCTGCAAGAAGGAGAATACTGTTTCTGTCTGAATTCTTTATGAAGAAGTAAGATTTATTTTCTAGGGTCTTATTCGCTAAGCTGTGAATTTCTAGTAATGGGAAATGCTTTTTACATTTCAATTTGTAAGCATGAATAAAAATATTCTATTTTCATTAACAGAAAATAAGGAACATATAAACTAATTTCCTCAGGACTCTCCTCCAAGTGTTTCTCCAAAGATAGAATCAGCCACTTGAATATTTTTAATATTTTTTTTCCATTTCTATAGGAGAAAATTTTAAAACTGTGTATGTTTGTTGGGTTTTTTTTAATCGCTAAATATCAGTCTATATTTCATTATAAATAAGTAAAGTTTATGGAGAAATTGGCTGCTGTGAGTCACAGTAATATGAAATGAAACAGAAGGAAAATTAAAATCCAACACCCAACTGCTGGCACACTAAGATGAAGAGGCTGTAGTTGGAAAACAGCATTGAAATCCTCAAATAAATTAAAGCTACTGAACCATAATGATAGTATTATTTCAATCAGGTCATGGTGTGTACTAAGTGCCCAGATGAATAGGTACTTTAAGGGGATAAATAGGTACTTTAAGGCTTGCTTTATCTTATCTTAAAATCTCTTTGGAAAACAGAACAGAACAATTGTCTGTTCGCCTTCTTACATCCACTTGTTAAAATGAAACCTTCACTCGCTACCTCAGATGTAGATCAGTTCCAGAGCAAAGTGTGAAATCCTGCTGTGGGACTCCCATGAGCAAAGGAGAACAAATCAACATCCTCGGAGACATGTTCACCAATATCAAAACTCAGATGCCAGGGAAAAATATATGTACATGGAGAATTTAGTACATCGTAGGCTTAAGAATGATTTAGCACATGTAAATTTCTGGAAGAGCACTTGAAATAGCAAATCACCATCAATTTCTCTCTATGGAAACAAAGGCTAATACTCTCCATTGACATAAAATGTTGTCTTTACACTGACTAAATCCAGGGAGAAAAATCTATACTGAAGGTGTTTATAGAGAAGATTAATCTGACTCTCAATGTTCATGTTAAACACAGTGGTTTCCTGAGGTTAAACACCTCAGGAAATCTTTCAGTATTGACAACAGGAGCGTAGAGGACTTGTGTAGACAAGGTGTAAAGAAAAGTGCATTTCCCAGAAGCCAGAATATTTGTGATTTATTCACAGAATTCTTCTTGAGGAAATGGAATACTAAAATAGGCCACCCAGTACTATCTAGAGTCAGTATTTATAATTTTTATTAAAAAAACAAAACCTTAAATGCTTAACGTTATATGTTATTTTCCGTAGACACTTATACATCAATACTCAGTGATAAATGCATTTTAAAATAAATATAAGACTTTGTCAAAAGGATTCATCAATTATATAACAATAGTAAGATGTAATTTCTACTTAATAACATGTATGCTGTTCAATTCTGTTAATGAAATTAGACTTGGTGCAGAATGGTGCCCAACACAAGACCATCCAAAGAGTACCAGGAAGGGAACTGTATGAACAGAGAGATGTATGCAGGTTTGAAAACTGGGACTACTTCACGGAAACAGCAGAATACAAGTTCTAACTGAAAAAAAAAAAAAAAAGGAATACATTTACATTAAGAAAAAAAGTACATTATTCATGAAATTATATTCAAAGCAGTCTCTTTTCTACAACCTTCTACAATATAAATATAAAGTATCTGGAAGTAAATGTGTAGGAAAACTGCCATGTAAATTTGGGTGCATGTATATATCAGTACTCAGCCATACGTACCCTCCCTTATCTTGATAATGTTCAGAAATGTTTGTGAAAAGGTTCTGAAAGCATTCAGTGAACTCTGCTTTGAAAGTATATGTGATAATTGGCTGTTGAAATTCATCTTTTGAATCATGAAAAACAGTTTAATAGAGCAACAAGTTGCTGAAAATATTTTTGGAAAGGTCAGATCATTTCTGCGTCTGCTTCATCTTTCTTTCTGTAAGGATACTCTTAAAATGAAAGACATAAGAACACTATTTACCTTGCTAAGAATAAATGTCAAAGTCATATCTAAAGAAAGAACACCAAACTTTCCACTGAAGGCCAGCTGCCAAAATGAAAATTAATACCTACAAAGAAATAGTAGATAATTCTTTTTAATAGTAACAAGACAAATATTATCTTAAAGATTGATTTTACATGGAATTTTCATTGATATAAACTGATGTATGTTACATGATCAAACAATGAACTCTGATAATGAATGGGAAAATGGTTTCTTCTTGACTTCTAGTGCTATCCATTTCCTTAAATACTTTGATAGCCTTGGCCAGTGCTTATTTTTCTGTAAACCGAACATATTCTAGTCATCTAATGCTGGTCAGATGCCAGAATGCTAACTAACATCTACTAAGAAATACTGGACAATTTCTCCTTCCCTTGTAATCTTATATTATCACTAATGAACAAGATTGAATCTTCATTTGTACTTCAAATCCCAGGTCATTACTGTACAGAAAAATCATAGTCCTACTTAGTCCTTTGCATAACTTCTTCTCCTTTGAGACTTTTTCTGTATCAGCTGTAAATGAAAACATCTCTTACTGTCAATTTAAGGATTAAGATTATAACTTATGTATAAAAATATCTGTTCTCATACAAATCCAGTAACAGATAAGTACTGAAATTTAATTATACTTAAAAAGAATAAAATCTGAACAACAACAACAACAAAAGCTTGAAAATATAGCTGTTTCCAAATTCTTGATTATTTTTGGAATAACAATTTAAATGCTCACTACTGTAAGTTTACTTTACATATTCTTGCATGCAATAACAACTAGTGACGGAGGTTGCAATTAAAATGTCATCACATTTATAGTTCCAGCATGTGTTCATGTGTCATGCTTTACTATAGAATAGAAGATGGTCTCTAGGATAACGAAATCTCTTAATTGATTCCCTTATTGCATTGTCAGAAAAGCTTTAAGACAAAATTTGAATGTACCTTAGTAGGGACGTACTCATGTGAAGTCATGACACATTTTTTCTGGAATGTGCCTGAAAATACATTCAGTGATTACTTCATAATCTCCAGTTCAGTAGTCTATTAAAAAATCTTACTACTTAGTTCACAGGAAAAAAAAAAAAAAAAAAAAAAAGTCTGACAATTTGAGTATTTTTTTTTTAAGGTTTGATCCTGCATTTTTTAAATTCACAATTTTAATTACTAAAAAACTTTAGTGCCAGAATTTAGCTCATATAAGGGCCAAGTTTCAAGAACATGCTATAATTGTACCTACTAAATAATGACATATTCTCATATCATTCTTTTTTCTCATTATGCTATCACTTTTGTTTATAGCATTAATAATTTTCAATCAAAATTATTGTTCAAATTTTGAAAAACCTTGGCTGAAATGTAATTAAGCTTTTACTTAATAGCAAAACACAAGTACAAAAGATAATAATTATATCAGTAATGAATACCAATGAGTCTTCAGCAGTTGTGCAAAGAAAAAGAAGTAAATGCCTTGGGATTTCTTGAAGGAAAAAGAAACCTATTTAAATATTTGACTCTTTAGTATCTTATTTAAAATCCAGCTACAGTACTTCAAGTTTGTGCTATGAACTTTCACAATATGATGTGCTCAGTCACATACAAATTTTTAAATACTCTCAAAATCGACTAAAAGCAGAAAAAAGGAAATGTTACTTAACTGCACACGTACAAAGGAAAGGAATTGAAAATGCCTTTCCAAATAAAAGTAACAAGCGAAATCAAAGACATTTCATCATGTTGTTTTCTTTCTTGTGAGTGTTTTGGGACGTTTTTACTTTTGTTTGTTTTGTTAGTCAGACTTCATTTTTTTCCCCCAAAACTACAAATGCTGTATTTAGGCAGAATCTTTACAAAATCCGTCATCAGGATATGAGTTTTTAAGCTTAATTTGTATGAGATGTTACACGTTGCCTCAGAAGCAATCCACATAACCAGGGCATTGACTGACTGGTAATCTAAAAGTATGATAATATCACTCCTTAAAAATATATACCTAATTGGAAATTAAATAAAGTAGAAAGTATCTCTTCTAGAGTGAGTCCCAACTATAATGTACATCACATTAATCATGTTTCCTCAAATTCTCTGACATAGAAAGGCTCATAAAATTCTAAAAATGAGATTAATCATTTACTGTCTTAATGGGAGATATTCATTAAGCAATATCAGAATGTCTCCCAAAATCTTAATTTCTAATCTGTGCTCCCATAGTATATATGTTTCTTTTCCTAAAACACTACAATAGTACTTTAATACTACAAACAACGATATTCTTGCAAAGAAATAGTAATCTTGCATTTGTTCCTTTCATTCCTTAAATCAGTTCAGAAGGAAATAAATTCTGAGGTATTGCCACATTAAACTACAGACTTAGGTATTTTTTCCGTGTTGTTACTGAGCAAACCACATAATGAAAATCTATAATCACATTAGTAACTTCTGGAATCATTGGCATTCTCAAACTCCCTGCCTACTTTTGAAGATAAATACACATTCAGGGGAAAATTCCCACAGTCATTTTTCTGTCTTACAACTAAACTTTACAGTATCATCCTTACAGCACTGACCTGGCTTGTACTTGTCCTCTGCTTAACCATGGTTAGGAAAACAAAGATGTGCATTTATTCATGTAATCTCCTCTCCTAGTCCAGCAAAAACTGTAAGATATAGATGGAAAAATCAGAATTGGCAGTGATGTTTATGAATCTCCATTCTTAGTTAATTCCTGAGTTTAAAGACAGGTGTTCATATGGAATGTGTCCAAACCACACCTATGAAAAGAAATTTGAAACCTCACTCCAAGAAAGACTTCAAAAGTAAACATGTGGTCTGCAGGCACTCTGTCTGTCCTTCCTAATATTTTACCCTCCCTTTGGAAGGAGAACACAAATATTTATTCATCAAAATAGTAGGAGAAATCATGATGGAATGATTTCATAGCCTGATGGTAATGATTTTGTTGGTAAGAGAATACCTAACTTGGAATTTATTTATTTAGCCTGTCAAAGTCTTAAAGCCTGTCAAAGAGAGCCATCATGCACAAGCTTATGCCACATGAGAAGTGCTCCACTCCCGTTCTTCCTTTGCAAGTTTTGTTGGACCTCATGCAACAATTCAAGGAAAAATGCTCCATAGAGTCTAGAAACACAAAACAGGTTTCAGTATGTCTTAGTATGTCTGTTCAGAATACATGGAAAAGGGGAAAACATTGTATACAATTCTTCAAATTTGATAGTAGAACATGACTTTTTAAAGGTTTCACCCACAAGGTCTCTGAAACTCCAGGAGATGAAGAAAACCAGGACCTGAAGCTCAGTCCTCTCAAGCTTAAATTGTATGGCAGCAAAATTTTTGTTTGACAAGAGTCTTTGATAATGAAACAATTTCTTATTCCAAAACGGAATGAAAAAAAAAAAAAAAAAAAGTTTTAACAAATCACTGGCTTGGATAGAAACGGCTATTAAATGATTTTAAAATATTTTTGCTTTGAAAAATTTTACATAACATACTAGAAGTACTGAAGAGTCAGATTTAATGCATAATACAATTATATGCACTTTGAGTTTTCAAAATTAATTACATTTTAAAATTGAATATTAATTTATTCATTTTATGTTTCTAGAGATTTACTACAAGCAAATATTAGGACAAAATTAGCAAGTTACAGGTATTAAAAGTGATACAAAAGTATGCTTATTTTGAAGCAATGCAAAGAACTCTCAACATAAGTTTATAATTGGTAGAATGAGTGTAATGATACCATGTTATCATAAGATATTTCCTGGATCTCTTTTCAATGCCGCTGATTATTTTCCTTTTACTAAGTGTACCATGTGTACTTTCTGAGGAAAATGGGTTCAGCAAGTTTGATTTCTATATTTACCCACAATCACTACAAGAGTTTCATCAGATAAGAACTTATCTGTGAGAAATTAATAATTTTCATATTGATTGTATGTCCAGAAGTCAAAACATCTGACTGTTCCACTGGGAAGACTACCTGTTTTATTTCCATATTTAGCCACAAAAAATGTTCCCAAAGAAAAAGGTTAGATGAAGCACTCAGTGACAAGAGCAAAGCCACCTGTAGTGTACAAGAAATACTTCAGCTCATCCTAAATGAAACCAGGCAGCAGAATACAGCCAATAAAAAAATCATAGCTCAGTATATATATAGTATATAGTATATATATACTAGAAAATAAGATTTAGTGATTCTTTCATAATAAAATCTTCAGAATGAACGTGAATCAATACAATCAGAGTTTTCTTGTCAGTAAGTAGAACGCTAGAGTTCAAGCAGAATTGCAGGATGATAAGCATTGACAAGGACCCCGCAATGTCATCTGGTTCAATCCCTTGTCCAAAAAGGGATGCTCTTAGCAGATTGCACAGGCCCATGTCCAGGCAGGAGAAGGCTCCACAGCTGCTTTGAGCAACCTGTGCCAGCACTCTGACACCTGTACAAGAAAGAAATGCTTCCTGATGTTTAGACAAAACCTATTGTGTTCCAGTTTGTGCCCATTGCCTCTTTTCATGGCACTGAGCATTACTGCAGACATTATGGGTCCATCTTCACTGCTTTCTGCCTTCAGGTATTTATGCACATTGATAAGATTCCCTTGGATCCACCTCTTCTTCAGACTGAACAGTCCCAGAAAGGAAGAAGATAAGAAAGATGAGAATCCTCTAAAAATGTTACATCCAGCTTTCCTGCCTTTGACTTTTGCCATTTGGCTAAATTAGATTCAAAATTGCAGCTAACCCAGGCTGAAAGCAATCAGTGCAGTCTTGGAGTGTAGATTAAATATCATGGCAGAGATCCCCCTGGCATTATCAGTGAATACATCTCCAAACAATACTGAAGGTTAGCCAATAATAGTGTGCAGTTGGATGTATTTACCACTGGTCTGAAAGATGAAAAAACAGTAGTACCTGTTATGGCTGGAGATGTAGAGGTTTTCAAAAAAGTGAATGTCAGAA
Organism: Perdix hodgsoniae; assembly: GCA_035772895.1. Classification (NCBI taxonomy): domain Eukaryota; kingdom Metazoa; phylum Chordata; class Aves; order Galliformes; family Phasianidae; genus Perdix; species Perdix hodgsoniae. The sequence goes on from JAPSGF010000043.1 coordinate 389,852, forward strand.
ATGAGTTAAGAAAATTCCCCGTGAGATGCATCGCAGAGGACTGCCAGCTATTCAACTGTAACTGCACTATTAGATCAAAGGTGAATTGGAGTCTAGCTGCAAAGTACTTTCAGCTCTTCGCTAGCAATAACCAAGGAAGTCAGACCTATTCAGAGCAAATGCATTAGTGTCTTCATATGCGAAGAATGTGTTCTGGTAGAGTAAAAGAAAATTGCAGCCAAAAATGGGACTCTTGCTGTCAGACTGTAAGCATCTCCCAGGAACCAAAATTGTTGATGACATTTGTTGCAATGGGAATGGAGGTCAGGGAAGAAGCAATCTAGAACCACAACAATAAGCTACAATGACTACTAAGCATGTTCCCGTAACTTTCTGTGAGCTGACAGGCTGAAACTGAGGAGACCTGGTATGTTTAAATGGGCACCTAGAGAAAATGAAAGACTGAATGCAAAGAGACATCAGAAGAAATAAATGAAATTTCATAACTTGTGTGAGTGGTAAATTGCTTTTCTTCAGTCTGCTTATCTGTCATACTAAAAATCATCTGGAAAAGACCATGGCTGAATTCTCTAACTCAGCTTACAGCGATGTAATGCAAAGTCCTACTAGTAGACAGCATCATGAAGATCAAAACACAAATGTGTTCCAGACTGAGTTCTGTAGCAGAGGAGACAAGCATTAACCATGAGTTGCAGTCGCTCTGAATCTCTCTGGAAGGCCACAAGCAATCAAAAAATACTTAGCTGTGAAATTGCTCCATCCATTAAAAAAATAATTAATGTAAAATTTAGAATCTAGTTCTAAAGGTAGTTGTCACCTACTGCCAGTTTGTTTGTGTAGGAGCCATGAATGCAAGAGGGCCCTGAACTGTAACATAGGAGCTCACATAATAAAGCAAATATTTCATAGGTACATAAAACCTTATGCATGGTGAAAGCCAAAAGTCATGCTTCTAGGCCATTAATTCATTGAATGTTTATTCTGAACAGTATGAAGTACACAACTATTCAGACATCAGAAAACTCTCCAACCTCTTTAAATCACAGTCTGGCACTGAAATGGCCTAATTTAATCTTTTTTAAGAGGGGATTTCCTCTCTGTTTAGCCAATACTCTTGTTCCTGAAACATAGACTCAGAGATGGGAACTGACTGAGAAACTTCAAACACATTTTCAAAGTGTTTGGCACACACAAGAGAGGAAACAAACACAACAAACAAACAAATAACCAATTCAGAAATCTGTAGCCATTATATACGTTTCAAGATAGGTTCACAAGTACTTAATATATCTAAATTGAAGGGAAGCAGAAATGAAATCAAGTATACCTACAGAGCAAAAGCATTTCAAAAGACAGAGAAAAGCCAGTGATGATAACTCAATAAGTTGTGTAAAAACAACAGCAAGATGTTTAAGAAATACTAAGAACAAATAAGCATGCCAAAGTGTTCTGCTTTTAAAGGCCTTGTCCATATGGTACCATCTCTTCTTACTCCATCAAGCTGGGCAATACTAACTCAAGATACTAGGTAAATATAGAAAAAATAAACTCACACATACACAAAAAAGAAGGAATTCTGAATATATTACTGTGGGTAATACATAGACACAGCATGAAGCAAGCTTAAGTTTTTAGCTATTGTAAGTTATTGTGAGAGTATAATACCTATTTAATTAAATTATATTGCTATTACTATACCGCAAAGATACTTAGTAGTTCCTATGGAGATCACAGACAGGAAGAGTGTCATTCCAAGAATGTTGAAATTTACATGGCTTAACAGCAAAACATTTTAAAATATATTCTTTTTGGGCGGAAGGGGGTGAAGCCAACAAACAACCCCATTTTCATATTTCTGTATTAACAGTCAGAATGGAGAATTACATCATCTGTGACCAAACTGTTACTGTAATCAGTGAATGTTTGTATACTCCCTGGCATCTGTACTGTGCAAATCTCAAGACACTCCCTTTAAAAATAATGTGTGTGAAATTGCAGTGAGTAAATAGTCACGCTTAAATTTTCCTTTCATTAGGATTGGGTAAAACAATGTGAAAGTATAAACTTGTGGGTGTAAGACAATAAAGACCATTTGCAGTCTCTCTGCAGCAGCTTGGAAATAACAATTTCTGCAATACCAAGTCATGTCAAATAATCTACCATCCATAAAAGACAAAGCACTGAATGCAAACTAATGAGGAATGCTGGATCTGGGAACAATTAAGCCTGTCAACTAAACTTTGCACTGCAGATATGAAAGGTACACTCTTCAACACAGAGCAAATGTTCTGCAGCTTTTAATGTACTCCCTCCAGATGGATTTGGTCAATTAAGTAGAAGAAATATTCAAAAGCTTTCAAAAATTTGGTTGGTTCCTGGACTGCAACTACCCTATTGAAAAGTTCTGTGACTGATTGCTACTTGTTCATCATCAAGCACTCTAAAAGAAATCCAGGGCTCCTGTAGACAAAATGTACTTAAGCTGGCAGCAATGCCTGAGTCTAGACAATGGAAATGAAGAAAAAGCCACTTCTGGGTGATCGTGTGGGAAGCTGTGCTTCAGGATACTGAAATGGTAGGCATCAAAAGGTCAGGAAAGTTTCACAAGGATTTAGCAAACTTTGGTTAAAACCTCATGGAAGGTTCTGATGAGTCTCCAATGGATTTCCATAATAGTATAGTTGAACAGAGGTTCTTTCCGAAGAAGCTGTTATTGCCAGTAATTTCCAGACCAAGTACAGCCTTTACCACTCTAATCTGCTCTAGTTTTTTGATTGTTTATTGTTTTGTTTGTTTATTTTTGGCAGGTGAAAATGGCTGTGAAATTGGAATAGGTATGCTTTCTATTATGAAGATTGCTTCTGTGCACCTGTAGCTTACAAAAATAATGTCACCTGTTAGTTTGTAATAGAAGGAGTTTAGAAATTACAACCCAGAGCTAGAGTCCCAAACATAAAGTTTGATTCCTTCTTTTCTCTGACCGTTCACAATGCTTCCCATAAGAACAAATGTGATTTGAATAGGTGGAGGCTGGCTGAGAGCAGGAAAAGAAACTATTGTTTCTGGCTTGGTCTCTTTAAAATAAGAATTAGTTCCTTAAGAAATGTATGAAGGAGTATCAAATCATAGCATGCATTTTCAGAATAAGTCATAGTACAGTTTAATGTGAAATGTTTAAAACAGAAAAAGCCTTCCAACAGTCTTGGCAAACATCAATCAGATATTAGGCTACATGATATAGATGAGTAGCAAGTTTCAAAGAACTATCTGTGTGCTTGATTTCTATGCAGAATAGTATGAAATATTTGAAATAGAAATTAAGTCATTACAATTTTAGAGTCCTCCTTCAGGAAGGATACAATCTGTAGAAAACTTAGTTATTGTTTATAATTTTGAACAAACTTTCTTTAATTAAGAGCATTTAAAATTTATAGTCCCACTTTGATCTGATATGAAGCTTCATTGCAGCTGACTGATGTGATTTTTGAAATATTCCTTCCATTTAAATACATCATCTATGTAAATATCTCCAAAAATAATACCTTCCATTGATTTCCGTGGAAACTACCAGATATGAAGAGCAAAACAACGCCATTTGATAGAACTTACATCCACTCTTTGGTCTTCATAAGCATTCAGCAAGCATTAATGAATGTCAATGGGTGCCATTTTTTCCTCATGGAGGATTTTAATTACATATCTTTGCATCGTATGTATTTTTATGTTAGATGCTACTTTGTAAGACTGCCCCCCTGCTGCCATCTATTGCATGGCAACAAAATGTAATGCAATGTTGATGGGAAGGTTCAGCCTCTACTGCCATACCACCAACATCCACCTCCAACATTGTGGATTGATGCAATAACACAGAAAGCATTACTTTCAGAGAAGCCCTTATAAAACACGAACACTGACATGAGGATAATACTAGGAAATAGCAATGAAAATACTATTGAGTCAGAAGTGACGACTTTCTCCTAACTCAAAGCCTGAAGTGATATTTTGAACTTAACACAACACAAGCATCTCTCATGTTGAGGTTTAGTCAAATTTATGAAAGCCAAGCTTTCATTATTGCACACTAATAAATTCCTTTTTTCTCAACATTTTAGATGTAGAAATACTTTGCAAGCTAGAAAATTTGATTTTTATTCCGGAGAACCAGGTTTACATTATTTATGCCATGTATGCCACATAAATGCCATGTTAGCGCAGATGAAACAAAGCAACAGAGCTTTGCAAAATGAACAGTCATAACAAAACTTTCACAACTGTTTCCGGGAAGTAGAAAAAAATAAATATGCTCTAGGGATCTTACTAAAACTTAAAATGAATAGATAAATAAAACATGTATGAGTAATACTGTTTTCTAGGGACAAACTTTCCTTTTATTCAGAGGGGTCATTGCATAGGATACTAAAGAGAAGAAAGACAAATATGACAGCTGGGGAAATAACCCTCAACATTCTTCCATTATTAACATTTGTAGTAAGAAAAAAACATTTGTAAAAGACAGCTTTACTTAATCAGCTGCCAGAGTATATTTCCTTGCTGTGTAAAAAATCCCCAATAAAATAATGCTTCAGTACAAGTCAGGAAAACATCCCCAGAGTCACAGAATCACAGAATGGCCAGGGTTGGAAGGGACCTCGAGGATCATGAGTCTCCAACCCCCCTGCCACATGCAGGGCCACCAACCTGCACATTTAATACTAGATCAGGCTGCCCAGGGCCCCATCCAGTCTGGCCTTGAACACCTCCAGGGACGGGGCATTCACAACCTCTCTGGGCAGCCTGTTCCAGTACCTCACCACTCTCACTGTAAGGAATTTCCCCCTGATGTCCAACCTACATCTGCCCTCCCTCAACTTAAAACCATTTCCCCTTGTCCTGCAGTTATCTACCCTTTCAAAGAGTTGATTCCCCTCCCTCTGTAGGCTTTAGGAATTGAAATGCTGCAATGAGGTCACCCCACAGCCTTTTTTTCTCCAGGCTGAACAAGCCCAGCTCCCTCAGCCTGTCTTCATAGGGAAGGTGCTCCAGTCCCCTGATCATCTTTGTGGCCCTCCTCCCAGGTCCTTCTCCACAGGGCTGCTCTCAAGGACCGCTCCTTCCAGTCTGTATGGATGCCTAGGATTCCTCCAGCCCAAGTGCAAAACTCTGCACTTTGCCATGTTGAACCTTATCAGGTTCACCCAGGCCCACCTTTCTAGCTTCTTGAGGTCCCTCTGAATGGCATCCCTTCCTTCAACCATGTCTACTACACCACTCAGCCTGCTGTCGTCAGCAAACTTGCTGAGGGTGCACTCACCCTGGACCCTCAGAGTCCTCACAGAAAACATTTGCTGACAAGCCCTAATAGAATCATAGAATTATAGAATCCTTAGCCTTGGGAGGGAGAACTGAGGGACATCTAGTCCAACTCCCTTGTACTGAACAGGGATGCAGCATCTAGATCCAGTTGCCCAGGGCCTTGTCCAGCCTCACCTTGGAAATCTCCAGGGACATGCTCCAGCAGGTCTATGTCTCTCCTGTACTGAGGACTCTACATCTGGACACAGTATTCCAGGTGAGGCCTCACCAGCACAGAGTAGAGAGCAGGATCACCTCCCTCACGTTCACTTCCCAAAAGAAGCTGGCCACACTTCTTTTGATGCAGCCCAGGATACGGCTGGCTTTTGAGGCTGTGAGGGCACATTGCTGGCTCATGTCCAGCTTGCTATCCACCTGTACCCCCAGGTCTTTTTCAGCAGGGCTGTGCTCAGTCCTTTCATCCTCTAGTTTGTACTGCTAATGAGGGAGGTGAAACAGAGGTGAATGCGTTTTTTAAAATTCTGATGAGTTATTTCATATGTTTTTATGACTCTCCCTACAGTTGACAGAATTCATACATAATTTCCAAAAAGAAAAAGTGTGCTCCTAAGACATCTGAGAAAATGAACTACTAAGGACATTTTGACAAGAACTTTGTGAGTTACAGCCTTTGGGAGAAAATAAAGGAACTTTTTGGGGATATTAACATTGGAATTGACAGCAACATTCTGCAATATGGAAGTTATTAAGCAATCTTTGAAAGACTGGGCTTAGCAAAAAGAAAGTAGAGAATAAAATGTAATTTCAAATGATAGATCCCAATGAAAGCTGAAAGAAATAATCTATTCCAAAGCTGTTTATGTCAAGTTCCTTTCGATAGTCAGTGACATTAATATTTAGTGTAAACAGTTGTTTAATCATTGCTGAATATTATTTCCAAAATATTGTATTGCCCTGTACTTTCAAACCTTTCATAATATTAAATACTTTAAAGGAAGGATATAGAGCTAAAATATAAGAAAATCCATCCACATCCACAATTTGGTCAATGTAAACGTTCATCAAGCAGTACTGAATGTCAGTGGGTGCCATTTTTTTTCTGCATGGAGGAATTAATTGACATACCTTTGCTTCATATCCATTTCAACATCAGATACCATTTTTGTCAGATTACCATTCTGCTGCCATCTGTCACACGGCAAGAACATGCAGTGGAATATTTGTGGGAAGATTCAGCCTCTGCTGCTATACCACCATTTGCCTCTGGCATCGTGGTGGCATAGGAGGCACTTCTTTTGGAGCAACCCTCATAACTAAATGTGAAACAAAAAAGAAACCACAAACAAGTCTTTCCTTCTGGGCTAACCTGTTTTCCCATTAGGCTGAACATCTAACCATAGTTACCTAGTCACGGTCACTTGGTATAAACCCATTCTTCTGCCAAGTATAACACAGCTACAATATCTAGCTGAAGAGTGGGTGATCAATGGAACATCTCATAGTAAATGAAAAAGAAAACCATAGTTATACCCATGAGAAGAGAATGGGAAATCAGGGAAAACTGTGGATAGTTTCTCATAAACTCACAGCAAGTTATATTTATACAGGAAATTCACAAGCCTAAGTACTTCTTGATGTGAAGTCCAGTATTCAGAGCCTTGGCAAGAACTTCTAGTAATTCAGTGTTTGCTCAAATTTTTCCGCTGTAAAGTCACTACATCAGTTTTGCTGCTATTTGTTCATCTATGTGAACTGGTATCACTAACCAGACAGAGATCTAGCTTATCTGAAAAGCTCACCAGATATATGGGCTTGGATTTTCTTCCTTTCTTTTTAAATCTGTAGGGTATCATAGGTTAAGCCCACTAAATGTACAGTGGGGAAGTAAACACATTTAGATAACAAAGTAAACACCACTGAGAAGCAGAATTTCAACAGACAAGATCCATATTAATAAATTCTGTCTTCACAATATTCAACACATTGATGACAAAACTGGAATGTAACTAGCTATATATCCCCCCCCCCCCCCCCAGTTAAAGGGGGCTATAAGAAAGGAGGCAGATATTTTAGTAGTGTATGTTGTGATTAAAAAAAAAGGGGGGGGGGATATTTATTTATTTATTTATTTATTCATTTATTTATTTATTTATTTATTTATTTTTGTGATAATGGTAGTGATGCACTGGAACGGATTGTCCAGAGAGGTGGTTTGATGCTCTGTCTCTGCAGATGTTCAAGGCCAGGCTGAAACAAGTTCTGAGCAGTCTGATCTAGCTGTAGGTGCCCCTGTTCATTGAAGGGAAGTTGAGCTAGATAACCCTAAAAGGTCCCTTCTAACTCATGATTCTATGATTCTATGATAAATCTGCTACAAATCAAACAGAGCATGAAGTTGTGCTGCATATTACAACTATCTTATGATAGTTTTATAGTTACAAAGAAGAAAAAAACACTCTACAAATGTATGTATTTGTTAGTACTATATGAAAAATACAAAACACAGATTTAAAAAATATTTTTGTTAGTAATCCCAAACCCTCAATAGAATTTTTTACTTTTTTGCTCTCTGTGAACATTTGTTCAAGCACACATTTATCTCCCTAAATGACTGCAAATAAAAGTGTTGAAAAGCAGCACCTCTACCAAAGCAAATTCTCAGCTTCCATGTGTAATAATCACTTCTGCTTTTAAAGACATCAGTATTCTCGTTCTGCTAATGGTAAGAAATTATTATAGATTGAACACTGTATTACAGGAAGACTGACTGAGTAGATCTATTGGAAAGCAGAATGTATCAAAAGGCAGCTGTGACTGCCATTTGCTTGTCTGCTTTTGAAGACTTTTAATCTTTCCATCTAATGGAAAAAATAGTTAGCAATGTGCCATTGGTGCCTACACACATTTCATCTCTTTCTTAGTCTTGATCAGTCACATTTACATCCTCAAGCATGCACATATATACAGTTTCTCTATCCTTGCTCAAATTTGATTAGGACAGTTCTCAGCTCAAATTCTCTACAAGTATCTTTCAGGTTAAATATTTTTTGGTAGGAATTTGATTTCTACAGTCTGAAAACTGGCAGAAGCTATTGTCAGTTGACATCCATAGAACTTCCTAGTCATATATTATTCATTTTTAAAGTATTGTTGTGAAACCATTTAAAGAGCTTTGAAATAGAAAATCCTGGTCTTTACAGTTCTTAACTTCTTTTTATCTAGTCATTAGTCTCATTGGCATTTTCTACTTTGAAATAACTGTTTTCATTAAGAGCAAGTCGATTTTTTAGCTGACTAGAATCTTTTAGACAGTCATTTTAATGTACATCTTTATTCTAAGAAGTGAGTTTCTTAAATAACATCTATTTACTCTCTGAAAGCATGCTAACAGTCTCATACAACACACTCTATTAGCATGGAAATGGATTTTTTTGTGTGTAATTTACTTTTCTGCCACTGTATTACATTATAGCTGCAGTTATCAAGAAGAGACTGGAAAACCCTTGTTGTACTTTAAACTGTGTAGGAGATTCCAGCTTTTTTATTGTATTTCTAATGTGTGTTCTGACTAACGACATACTTTGTAGTAAATAAATGTATACCAACACAAAACACATTCAAGTTTTTAGAAACATTTTAAGAAATCTAAAATTGAAATTGAAGTATTTTGCAAGAAGCATATGTATATGAGAGCATATCTGATAGATACATTAGCATAATGCATAGAGCTTAAGAATTAATATTCCAGGATTGATGATAGAGTATTCACCTGGAGCTATTTCATGCTGGTGTAATAGCATTTAGAATATATATATCATGGGGGAAAAAACATGGCAGTAATATATAACTACATAACCAAATGAGGCTTTTTGTACTTTGAAACTGAAAAAATAATTCCTCTTGCAAATATAAGTTGATATAGCACAACACTTGGTTTTAACCATAACAAAGAACTACTTGGAAAAAATTTAAATGTGTTGTAGAATAAGCACTGAGCAATTGAGCTTTTATATCATTGATCCTTGCTCCTGTGATACAAATCCTGGAAGCTAAAGTTGTCTCAGGGGCAGCTTTGGCCACCACAGAGTTTTTAGAACACAGCAGTATGTCTCTTTTGTGCTTATTTTTCTGTTAGAGACATTAGATAAATCTGCCTGGGCTTGATGTCACCAAAGGAACTCCTTCTTACCTAGTTATTCTACTCCAAGCATAATACAATCAGCTTGCTGGCACAAACTGAGACACACAAGCTGAGGAGATAAGCTAGACATGGTCCAGAAGCCAGCCAGATCACAATTTCACATGCACTATACCTCTAAATAAAACAAAACATATTGTTCAAATACTTAAAATAAATACCTACGACAAATAAAAATAAAAAATAATTCTTCTCCCCAGTGCTGGTTGAATCAGCTTTGTAATCTGTGTATGAACGCCACTTGCACCAGGCTCATAGCAGAGGAAGTATCTGACTATACCAGGGTTTGAGAGCTTCTCAGTCTATACTGCTAAGTGGTTCTCTGCTTCAGGTGCAGAGTGGTTCTGTATTTTCCGCTGCTGACTTTTCTACAGATACTGTTGGCTCTGTCTTCATGTTTGCAGAGGCATCTCCTAACTGCGGCTATTCTCTGTGTCAGTGGCTCCCTCTAATTTAGTAGCATCAACAAATTTACTGATGTTGCATTCTATTATTGTCCTTGTTATCAATAAAGATGTCTAACAGTGTGGGAACCAGTTATCACCTCAATATACAATGCTCACTTACAGCTATCAGATGGATGCAGAGACAGTATATCCCTTAAGCCCTTTGGCTTCTAAACTGCATAGTAAGCATGTAAGTATTATCTTAGATTTCACTTCTGGAGTCAACCTGCTGTTTAGGAGTTTTAAATTCCTATGTTACTTCCTTCTAACTCAGAGGCATCTCTGGCACTTAAACTTCTGTCAAAGAACTGAAGCTACAACATTTCATTGTGAAATATTATTGAGATACCTCTCGAACAAAGAATAATAAATTATCCCTATTCCATGAAATTACACTCACCAAGGAGATATGTGTATAAATAGTTCACTGCTTTAACCTGTCTTGTACTGAGGGGGGCATACCTACCACACTGCATGCAGTAATTAGGATAAATAAAATATCTCTTTCAAATTTTCCTTTAGTTAGGACATTAGTTGGAAATGTAAGGTCACACTAATTAAAGTTTATGGGATACAGATACCCGCAGATTGTGAAACAAATACCTAACATAGAAGAGTTTTCCAAACTTCTGGTCTAAATGAAGAAAAATATTCCATTATTGGGATTACTTACAGGAAAAAAAAAAAAAAAAAAAAAAAGGCTTCAAGAATTTTCCCACTCTTTGCCTTTCAAGAAAACAAGGTACTATATAGTGTCTGCTGAGAGCTTTGTGTTGTATTTAATAAAAGCAGAGTCAGGTTCAGTCAGTATGAAATGTTCAGCAGCCAGTAGGAAAAAAATGTTCCAGAATTTCTGCTTTTGTTGACATTCCTGATATTTCTATTTCTGATACATATAAAGTTGCTGTGTATACATCATGTTCATACCTCAGGCACTCTTGGGAGATGGAGCCAGAAGCACGTTCTCAAACCTCGTATGCCAAAAAAAAATCAACTAAATTCCCAACACCTTGTAAAGATGCCAAGATCAGGAATACTTCAAGTTATATGCTGTTTTAAGTGACAGCTGCATACATTAAAGATGTTTGTTGACAATAACAGTTCAACAACAATAGATTGTTGATATTAACAGAAACTGGGAAAAAAGTGTTATGTTAACCTTCCAATTGATCAATATTTTTGTTTTCTCTTTCTGTAACTTTAAAATTGGATTACCCTTGAGCTTGTTTGCTTTCAGCAATGCGCTAACTAATAAGATACAGAGGAAAAAAGAACAATTGTAACCAGAACTAAATTTTGTAAAAGCTGTAACACCTACTTTTTCAGCTTGGTTGTCTACCAAGTAGTAGTTTCAGACTACTGAGATCAGATAGTTCAGTGCAATGTATTTTGAGACTTGGAAAAATCACTAGTTTCAGTGGAGTATCTCCTTTACTATCTTCAAAGGTTGGGAACTGCAATACAAAGGAGAATGTGAGATTTCTTCTGGTTCCTCTGACACAGAGAGCAGAAGCATTACCAGAGGAAAAATCAGAACCAGGGGAGCTTGGATGGGATGAAGACATCTTTATCAAAGATGGCCAAAAATATATATGTAACTGTGGATCAGATCTCTAGATCCACTTGTCTAATCCATGCTTCCTCTCTTTCCACCTTCAAAAGGATCACCTATTCCTTTGTGCTTACCAGTCAGTACAGCTTGGAAGAGCTCTCTGGCTTGGGTTCAGCTTTTCACATTACAGTCAACCCTTGGAAGCTTGTACTGTAGGCATCAGCTATTCATCTGCAGAGGTGTCTAGAGATGTCTTACCAGGATCATCCCAATAAGTATTCAGAACAGACCTGTACCTGTTCCCTTCCATGAGAGTGAAAGGTCATTAGTAGCTCTGGAAAGACACTTTGCTCAAGTGTCTCTTATTTCAGGAGGCCAGACACTGGAACAAAGAGCAACTGAAAGAAATATTACAAACACTTGAATCTTCTTTGTTTTTCAGCATACTCTCCCCACCATATGACACAGTTCAAAAGATGGATCTTTGCAGCCTATTTACTAAAAGACTACAAGCAACTCCATGAAGCTGAAGCACTATAGAACTCAACCAAAAGACACTTGAGTATAACCTTACAGGCTAATGCTGTATTAGTCAGTTTATCTGATTAAAAAAGTACCTCATCTCTTCAGTACTTGTGGCTGGAGTACTGTCAGGCACTCATTTGACAGTGAGTCCGCTCCTACTCCTGACAAAGGAAAGTGGCCCTCATCTTGCACTTCATGTCAGACCTGGCTTTGAGTTTACAGCACCATCTTGTACAGGGACTAAGTAGACAGGTACTGCCAATAAGGAGCCCTCTGGAAATGGTAGAAAGAGTGAATAGGAAGGAAGCAATGGAAGAACTCCCCTGTGTGGAAGTGACCTTAGCAGCGTCATACTGGTGACAGAGAGAGTAACAAGGTCACATTTTAGAAGTTATACTTTAGAAAGTCATGTAGAAAAGAGAGAGAAATTATCTTGTAACCTAAGGACATCATAAGCAGATGAATCATAGAATCACAGAATTATAGAACGGCTTGGAAAGGACCTCAGAGTTCAAGTTCCAACCCCCCTGCTGCAGACAGAATTGTCAACTACTTGATCTAGTACTAGATAAGGTTGAACATCCAACCTGGCCTTGAATATCCCCAGGGATGGAGCATCCACTACATCTCTGGGCAGCAAGTTCCATCACCTCACCACTCTCTCAGTGAAAAACGTCCCCCTGACATCTAATGCAATCTTCCCTCCTTTACTTTATAACCATTCCTCCTTGTCCTATTTCTGTCTACCCATGTAAAAAGTTAATTTATCTCCTGTTTATAATCTCCTTTTAAATACTGGAAGGTCATAATGAGGTCTCCCCAAAGTCTTCTCCAGACTGGAAAAGCCTAGCTCTTTCAGCATGTCTTCAAAGGAGAAACACTCCAGCCCTCTGATCATCTTTATGGTCCTTTTCTGGGCCTTCTCAAAAAGCTCCACTACTTTCCTTGGTTGAGGTCTCCAAATCTGAATGCAGTTCTCCAGGTGGGACCTCCTGAAGACAGCGTAGAGAGGGGCAGTCACCTCCCTCGCCTTGCTGGCCATCCCTTTTCTGATGCAACCCAGGACACCACTGGCCTTATGGGCTGCAAACACACACTGCTGGCTCATGTTAAGTTTTTCATCAACAACAACTCCTAAGTCCTTCTCAGTAGAACTACTCTCAAAGAATTTTTCTCCCAGCTTGCGTACATATGTGGGATTACCTTGACTGGAGTGCAAAACCTTGTACTTTGCTTTGTTGAACCTCATTAGGTTCACATTGGCCCACATATTGAGTTTATCAAGGTTCCTCTGGATGACATTCTTTCTGCCATTTCAACTATACCACTCAACTCAGTATCTTCTGCAAATTTGCTGAGGGTGCACTCATTCCCAGATTCTTTGTCACTGATAAAGAAGTGAAAGAGTATCAGTACCCAGTGGGAAGTCTGGATAGATTATATCAATTGCCTTCCCTCTGTCCACCATGAAAACAATATCAGCATAAAGAGCATATTCATTTGTGAAAGGTTTGAGGGCCAGTTTTCTCAATTCTTTAAATCAGTTTGTCTATTTATATTTCAATGGAATCATAGTAATTTACCTCTGTTGGATATCTAGTTATTTCTACAATAGAAAAAAAGGCTTACTAAATATTTTGGAATTATTCTCACCCTTAATAAATTGTTGCTGTTCCCTTTGTATCAATAGAGGTACACTGAAATGCAAGAGGCAAAGATCAATCTCAGCTATACCAAAGAGAATTCACTGAGTGCTTAGCAAGCTGTTGTTGTTCAGATTCCCTGTGTGGATACTCTCGATGTACAAATGCCTTTGAGTTGAGCTTCCTATGTGAAAAGATATGAAGGGAGTCTTCTAAAGGCATTTTAGGATCTTCAGGGAAGTTTGGTGCAGAATAGGAGCAATTTATTCATGCAAGTGTAAACAAGCCTTTTCCATGTAGAACACCATGATGATTGAAAAGTATATTGCTTCTACTTAGTTTAATGTGCCTGACATTGAATTATAGGGGAAAAAAAAAAAAAAAAGAGAGAAAAAAAAAGAGAAAAAAAAAAGCTAACAGCAAGGTTTTCTAAGTGAAATTTCGTTATGACTGTCAAAGTTTGAAAGATATATCAATTTGAAAAAGCAGCAAAAGGCTATTTGCAGATGTTCCTGAGCTCAAATATTCATCTCTTGTGACCTGATGTGATCCTGAAATGCACTGACATAATCATATTTGTCATTCTAACTTCACAGATACATGTACAAGATTTACAATCATATCTATAAGTTCATGAAAACTCTGTTCTGCTTTCAGATATTATTTGAGGAAGTCACAGATACATTGATTCCCAATGTTGCTGGTATTAGCAAGATAAGACTTTCAATCCATTTGTGGAATCTTATTCTGCCAAAGATTAAACAGCTTTAACCTCTGCCCCCCCCCCCCCCCCCAAAAAATATAAATTAATATATAAGGAAAAAAAATAATCATGTGTTGATGGATAAAGAAGGTCTATATTTGAAAATAAGCAAGAAGTAACAGACATGGTGTTTTCTGTGTTAGTTCCAGCTTCTGAGTCTTTAAAGACTACTTCGTTCTACAAAGAATAAAATGAAAAAAAAAAATGTTTGGGGCACCACTACCTACACAATTAGGAAAATTTCACCAAAGAAGGGCTTTACTCACTCTACCCAGAAATACAGGCTGTTAACCTTGTATCCTTATCCTCCTCTACTCTGAAAACAAGAACTTTACCATGCATTTGAGAGCCCAGTTTGCTCTAATACCTGTGGAAATCCAGAACTTTTGATATCCATGTGGTTGGGTCACCCTGAAACTAGTATAAAGCACAGTTTTGTTTGTCCTTTCAAAAGGCATTGATGAAACAAAGATATTTTAGAAGGGATAGTAGGATCCCAGGGGAGAGAAAATGTTATTTGGGAACTTGAGCAGATTAAGAAAACATCCTTAGCAAGGAAAGAGATAAATTTTAAGTTTCCAAGGGAGGTGAATATGAAAATAAGAGAATAAGGAAAAAAAGAAATGTCAATGGCCAAAAATGAGAGACTAGCAGCTTTTTTATACTTGTTAGTTAACCCAGTTACTGGAAAGAAACATAATCTGGTATCTCTACTGTAGTAAGCAGCTGAAATGACTTTGTATGATGATTTTGCAATAACTCATGTGTATACATAATACACGAATATGTGCTTTATACCTTCATATTTCTGCTTTGTTGGCAGTAGTTTTATTGAAGTGAGATAAAAACACTGAGAAAAAAATAGAGCTATATATAATATATAAAAAATAACTGCAATAGAACTGGAGCTTCAAATCTATTCTATAAATATAAAATATTCTTTTCGCACTGGTAAAAATATATGTGGCTATTCATATTTAGAGATACAACCTTCGCCATCTAGACACTTACATACAATTGACATTTATTGCATGAGTATATGTGCATGTATGCTTGTGCACACACAGTAAGCACACTAACAAATTAGGGTGCAAAAAGGAAGGGAAGGGAAGGGAAGGGAAGGGAAGGGAAGGGAAGGGAAGGGAAGTACACATTCCTGGGGATATTGCCTTTAGTCACTGATGATATCTACATGGAAATTGGTGAATGAATAGACAAGCTGACAAGATATAGACAAATATATATGTTAAATCAGTAGAATACTTCCTATTGTCTTCAAAGTTGTGGGATGGATCCATAACGTTTGTGTAAAAAAAAAAAAAAAAAAAAAAAAAAGAAATTACTGTTCTGCAAGTTGTTCTGGGTTTAAAAGAAACAGCATTTAATGGCATATGTAAGCATAAATAACTATGAGACTATACATTAATGAGTTAGAAATATCATACATTAAATCATTGCATTAATAGTATCACTTAACCTGAGCATGTTTCATTTTCCCACTTTAACCTTCAGAAATGTAAAATTATTATATCCAGCTTTTTCAGCTATCTCTGAGGTCCTACAACAGATTTATTGTAGAGTTTAGGGAAACTGCTATGACCTCTTTAAGTCATAAGACTTTCTTTGTAACACCATATTCTGAACAAATTATTATCTGTTTAAACATGAATAAGTTTAATAATTTCAGAGGTACTGCACTGAAAATGGAGTGTAGCTTTTGTAATTTACACTACAATTGCAATTTCTTTAATATAAAGTTAAAAATACAAGGAAAGGTAAAAAGTAAATGTCTCCTTGATTTTTCTTCCTATATTTTTTTTCCTGTTGGCTCAAGCCTAGGGGAACAGTACAGACTGTAATTATTTTGTAGGTACTTGAACATCTCTTTTGCTTGAAAAGGCAACAATTCATCTTTCCCAATGATATAAAGTGATACAGCAGTTTGCATTAGTAAAACTCTGAATTAGTTATGTGTTTTACAGTTAGTCCTATTATGATTTGTAGAGTTTATATTTCCGGTTTTTGTTTTGCATTCAAATATAAAGAGCTCCAAAATAACATAATACTTCAATAAAATCTGTTTAAATAGTAGTACCCATTTGCAACAGTTCACTTATATGGATCCCACTTCAGGGATATTTATATATATTAATATTGATATTTCCTACATTCATATTAAAAAACATTGATTAGTCAAAAGAATGCAAACCCTCTGGAACAGTCAAAAGCAATCCAATAAAGACTTGTGGTGAGCGTATTATTTCATACTGTTACTAAGGAAATATACATTCCCTTGTAGCTGACATATGAAAATCCAGCCTTCCAAAATCCAATGAAAAACTCCAGGATGATAGGACTTCAGCTGGAAGGCATAGTACCCTGTGGGGACGTCACAGACAAAACCTGGAATATCGTGAAAGCGTTTGTTAATTTTGTGCTTTCTGATTATTTGTGAGCTATATTGTCATGTATTTCTGCACTACAGCAAAGTTATTTTCATCTGAGTGTTTGGACAGCAGCATGTACAAGGGCTGTTCCAGAAGTAATGCCACCTATTTTATTATGTTGGCCCACAATATCAGAGCTGGATGTTGATTGTATAGCAGTAGAAATTGAACCTTCCACCAATATTCCATTACATTTTGTTGACATGTGGCAGATGGCAGCAGAGGTCCAGTCTGACAGAATGATGTCTGACATGGAAGTGTGGTGAAGCAAAGGTATGTCATTAAATTCCTCCATGGGGAAAAAAATGGCGCGCATTGAGATTCATTGATGCTTGCTGAATGTTTATGGAGACCAAATTGCAGATGTAAGCACAGTGAGGCTGTGGATGTTGTGCCATGGCAGCATTGTGACAGTGATGTGAAAAACAAGTCTCATTCTGGACAGCAATGCTCAGCCATCACACCACAAAATAAATATCAGCTTACCCACTCAAATTCACTGATCACATCCTGGGAACTGCATACATATCTGACTTACTGGTTTCAATGAATTGAAAATGATGGTGGCAACATTGAAATATCACAAAGCTTGCACCACATGGGTCCCACAGATTTTCACACAGGAACAGAAAGAATACTGTTTGCAAGCTTGTCAGGACCTACTGAATGAGGATGAGGCTGAAGAAGACAGTTGGGTTGCTTTATTACCAGTGATGAGATGTGGTGTCAGCACTACAAATCAGAATCAGGACAGGAGTCTATAGAGTGACGACATGGGAATTCTGACCAGATAGAATGATATGCGTTGTCTTTTTGTTAGGAAAGGTGTGTTTATTCTGGATTTACTAGAATCTGGATAGACCATCAACTCTAACTGCTACATCATGGCAAACCATTCACAAAATATCCCTTTACTTTAGAGATCTGAGCTTACTGATCTTTAGAGGCTTTAACCTATATCCATACTAATGTTTTAGGCATGTGTAAACATGATAAACTAATGGCGTGTCATCCAAGAGGGTAAATGTTTCAAGGGCACTATGACCCAAAACAAAGATCCAGCTTCTTTACACACACCAGTTTATTACAAATTTTTTGAACACTGGCAAAAGAAAGTCACTGTTTTGACAGAAATTAAACTGGAGTAGTTTAGAATGAATAAACAGATGCCCATACTGTCCTTTCTTTGACCTTTCCCAAAAATAAAGGGTCTATCCAATTGCTTGGTTTATGAAAGAGGGAGATTATCAGTCTCAGATGAGTGGTAAAATTCAGCAGGTGCTAGTATGATGCCTGCCAATTCTGTTAAATTATTTGCCTAGTGAATTTACAGAGAATTCAAAAGACTTGCAGAATACAGCATAGATTCCATTTTAACCATGCCACAACAGATTTTTTTTTCTACAAATGAAGCACTGTGAGGAAAACCAAGGCTTTTATGTGGTCTTTCCTAATCCTGCTAAAGCGTTGACACTATTAATTATTCTAACTTGTGGGCTGCCCATCTTGTTGTCCTAAGTAAAAAAGAATTTTCTTTATCAAATAAGTTAAAGAGATTGTATATTTTCCTAGCAAAAATTGATGCAATGTGGATGGACAAATTTAAAGGCAGCTATCAGCGTGTGTTACCACATACTTTTGAAACATGCAAATGTAGTAAAACAAACAAACAAAAAAACAAACAAGCTTATCTCATACAGTTATTCCATTGACCACTGATTGCTTTACTGCAAACTACAGTGAACTAATAATCTGTCAGAAAATCCTAAGGACCAGAACTTATGTATCCCAGAAGACAGCATATCTTTGTAACAGTTCCTTTACCATCTAGATAATGTGTGACTAAGGCTGCCAAGAAGTTTTACTAACTTAGTAATGAAATGCAGTGATTGCTGATGACATCACAAAGTACATCGGCATGGCTAGCAATTCTTTGGTAAATTATGGTGCCAGCCACTATATGAACTCAAAGTTTTTGAATGGGATTATTGTGCTGCTCTTGCCATAGTTTTATGGCTGAAAGATTTGGATAGATTGCTTTGCAAATGCTTCATTCATTTCCACCTGTTTCAGCAAATACCTAATGTCAAGCGGCAAAATATGATAATGGGTACTGAAGCTTTGCAAGTCTGTAAAAACACTGACACTGACAGTGTAATTATATCTCAGATGAGACAACAGTTGCATATTTCATATACCTGAGGGGAACATCTCTCTCTTTTTTTTTTTTTTTTTATTTGATAGAAACACAAAAGTACAGAGCTGGGTGGTTGAAATATTGGGAAGATGATCTCAAAGCTAATCTTAAAGCATGCAAAGTAAACGTATCTCAAGATGAAATTCTGCAATTCTAATAACCTTCTTATAACCTTCAGGTATATACATAGGTCACTTCCAAAGTAACATCTCCTATTTATTTCCATGAAAACTATGATATGGAAAGTGCATAATAAGACTATTTTATAAAGTAAATTATCAGCTACAAAACACTGTTTTTCACTGTAGTCACCACCATTAGTTCTGCATATTCACCAGAGATGAACAAAAGCCTGCATGCTGCACTTGTCAAAATCCGCACCAGTGGAGGTGATCCACTGTCACTGTCATCACTGCTGAAACGCACCACTCACAGCCTCACTGTGCTCACATCCACTCTTTGGTCTCTATAAACATTCAGCAAGCATCAGTGAATGTCAATGGGTGCAATTTTTTTCCTCATGGAGGAATTTATTGACACTCCTTTGCTTCATCCACACTTCCATGTCAGACATCATTCTGTCAGACTGCTGCCATCTATTGCATGGTAACAAAATGCAATTGGAATATTCAGCCTCTACTGCCATACCACCAATATCTGCCTCTTCAAGGCACTGATTCACAAGACTACTGCAGAAAGGCAAATACTAATATTCTGTACTGAGGCTCAGAAGTATATATTTACAAGGAGTGGGGAGAAAAAGGATTCGTGTATGGAGTTCAAAACTGTGTGTGTAACACACAAGACAATAAATATAAATCCTGAAGCTTTTGTGAAGAACTTTGACTCTTAGGCAGCTACTTTTGAACTATGTAAAACTGAGATACAGTGTCTGATATTCTCTTCATGCCTAAGGCAAGGGCAAACTCATGAGAGAATTTTAATTTACAGAATTTTACAACAATTTTTCACTATATGTATACCTGAAATAACTTACAGAGTAAAACACTAGCTTTTCTACACCAAAACTGAGTCTCCTACAGTCAGGTTGCAAAATTTATATCCCTTCTGCTCCTGCCCAAATTTCTGGCTATGAATTTTGTGTTCATGGCTGAATAGCAGTACAAAGAAAAGAGCTGTTCTCTTACTTCAGATAGTTTAAAGCCTATTACTGGTGTGACAATTCAGTGTAGAAAGAAGCTATGTCACTCACTGCTATTTCCACCTTTTGAGTCTGAAGTTATACTGTTAATAATCAGTAGGTTTAGGTAACTAGGAAAATCATTGCTTGAAATAATCATAAATATTGCTTGAATTATTAAGAGAGTATCTTAAGCACCTTGTCATTTTAGGCATGGGTTTTCTTCATTTCTCCCCTGAACTCAATTTCCTAAATTCCATCTGAATTTTATCTCCAAGATCCTTCATAGTTTTTGAATGTGTCCTGAGCATCACATCCATAAAGATATCAATAAGAAACTTCAACAAATTAAGACAGTAAAGTTTATTGTGTCTGTACTTACCAAGAAATGAAAATATAGATGCTACAAAATTAAAGGTTGAATGATATACTTCATAAGATGAATACTTACCTAACAAGTCTTTGCAGATTGAAATTCAGTGATATTCACTCCTTATGCTCAGTATGAAAAAATAAACTTGAGAACTGTACCGACTTGCAAGAATTATCTTCCAGGACTTGAATACTAGAACCAATGAAGTGATTTCCTGTTCTTCTGAAACAGGATAAACTAATGATCAAAGGAAGATCACTGCGCCTCCATCACATTGTATATGATGTGCATGACTGTCAACGCAATGTGGGCTTGGAGTTTCTTGTGCCCCAAATGAAGTTCCGTTATGTAATGTACTATATACTGTGAATAAAAAGTTGCTTAATTTAATGTGTGTGTGTATATATATATATATATATATATTTAACTTTAAAATAAATATGTCATTAATAACCTCTTTTGTCTTTTTATCTTGCAGTCAGGCAAAGATGCTAACACAAGTAATATAAAAGCATAGAAAATTGCTACTCACATCTCTGTTTCTAAACCCACACCAAAAGGCAGTGACAGTTCAATTTAAGGAGACAGCTATGCTAACATCCTGTAGGAGGAAAGAGGAGTTCTAGCACTGCTACCTGATGTGCAAGATCTATCTGTATTAATCACTTCATTTTTAGCTGATCAATGATAAGCAAAGTTCTTTAGGGAAAGAGAGGTTCAGTAATCTAAAAACAATAATAGGCAAGGTCTTTGCTTGTTTTTCTCAATCATTTTTATGTTTTATATTTATTTATGCCTGTGAATTGTTGTATGAATTCATCATCCAACTGTAAATCCCAGATAAACAGTAGTAGTAGATGTTTAACATCTTGCAGGTCACATTCCCTACAGAGGAAGTAATATTGACAGATTTCAGTACTTTTCATGTGAAACCTCCTTATACAAGTCCTAGAACAGAGGAAGAAAAGAAAAAGAGAACTCAAGTAATTCTCTTTTCCAAATCAAAGCAAAACACTTATGACTGACTTGGCCTCCATGGATAAAATGTGACCTAGGAACAGACTGGCTAGCAGCCAAAGCACAGTGAAAACCCTTACATCATAGTTTCTTCTGTACAGGAATTTGTATAATACTATGAAGAAAATTATTTATATATAAGACAATGGTTAAACACCTACCAATAGCAATTCAGGCACCGCCTTATAATACGTAACAAAATGTATATTCATACCATTTCCTTAGAAGAAAGTGTGTAAAGTGCAATTTCCTAAAAAAAAAAGAAAGATAAATACACATTCTGAATACATCTGTTACTTGCTTTTGAGTAGTAATTCAAGTTCCCTGACAAAATTTGAATACAAGCTGATAATAGCAAATCCAGTGCTGGAATAAAATGATTCACAGACGTTTGCAAATAATTTGGTATTTTTGCCTAATTTGTCTGTATCTGAGCTATTAAACTTCATACAGTCTAGATGAAAAGAATAACAATTCCTGAAATTTTGAAAGGAAAAAGAAAGACAAAGACTAGGATCTTTCCAGATAAACTTACACATAAATAGTCTCTTTACTCACACTAATAAAAAAATAATGTAAGAAAATACTGCTTGGTAGTGACTTAAAATGAAAAAAAAATGAAAAACATTAATATCCAGCCTCACTTTTTTGAACCCTAGCTTGAAAGGTCTCCAATACACAAGTCATTCTTGATTCTGTGTTCCATATAGAGTGCCCCCCTGGGCTGATTGCTTATGAACATTTACAGTCCTAAATTAGGCTTTTGCATGTGTGTGTGTTATGTTGGTGTTTTTGTTTGTTTGTTTGTTTGTTTTTATAAGAATTTCAACCCCATAAAATAGCTATACTCTGTGAACTGCGCCTGTATTATTGCTTACATTATATGCACTAATGCAAATGTACAGGAATGTTATTGTTCAATATACCAGATACCATTTCTCCACAGAGAAATTTTAAAGCTAAATACATAGATTTACAGGTATTTGTTACGACAATCTGATGACATTTCAGTGACAAAGGAAGTTAACATCATGAATACTTTTTGTATGCCTGGTAATACTTTCTGCTCTGCATAATCGAGCATTGAGCATTGATCTTGAGCATTTGTAGCCCAGAGCTAAATATTTTCTAAAGAAACTGCTTGGTCATATTGAATAATTTCCATTCTACCTGCAGCATTTGATTTGGTTAAGAGGCACTTACAGTTCTGTAAGTAAAACTGAACTTGATTAGGACCACAGCATAGGAATCCATAAGGCATGAAACCACGCATTACACTGCCTTAACCTTTTTATCCTTTATGTTGTTTTCTTTCACTTAATTTGTTTTCGTCTAGATAAAAATCAAACCAATCCATAAGACTTCTTAACCCCAGTCTCATTCTGCCCTCCAATTAATTCCTTCTTCAAAAATTTATCCAGCTCCCTCTTCAGCTAATTTAAACTTCCGGTTAGAGTTCAGGTCTATGACATGTTCCATATTTCAACAATATGTTTATAGACTTTCTTACAGGTCGATGTCCTGTTTAACTGTCTGACCTAGTCACTGGTTCAAACCCCGCTTTTCTGATCAGGCTGTTCTCCTACTCTCAGAATGTAATGCTCTTCCATTTAGTCACTGTTTAATTGAAATCATTATAGGCAAAATCTGTCAAACATTATTAAAAACAAAACAAAACAACAAACAAAACCATAAATATTTGCATTTTTTACATTTGTCTTGAACAATTATGACAAGTAGAGAGCAAAAAATAGTGACTAAATATATGATACATCTATACACATTAATATATTATATCTTATATATATAAGATATTAATATATATTATATATTATATATAATGTATAATATGAATTTATAATAAATAATAATGATATGAATGTATACTAAAATATAATATATCATTAATATATTTTCCGTGGCTACTGCATGTTACTGAATCCACTGCTTTTTCTTTCCAGTGCAATAGTTACCAAGATAGACTTCTGTGAAATAAAACATCTTCTACAAGATTCCTCAGTAATCTTCTACCATCTCATCCACTTCCTAAAACTAGCCTACACATAATATTTTTCTTTCAAATTAATCTGTCCAGATATTCGCCTTTGTCAAGATTACAGATTTTGCCCAGATCTGATGAAACAGGTAATATCTTCAATCCTGAGCTGTCTTGGCACAACAGATCAAAATGAAAATGAGATAAGAAGTCTGGATATCTCTCCATTCCATTTTTTTTTTTTAACCTGTTGATTTCTCACATGCCTTTTTTGCACAGTGGGGGGATTTAAAATTACTTTTCTTCTACACAGGAGACATACTTCTGTCTTTAGGAGTGCCTGCCAAAGTAGCAATATGGAAAACATGACAAATTAAATGAAGGACAAGGAACCTAATACCAAACAGTGCATTGGATTTGTCAATGTACAACTACATAACAAAGAAAAAGACAGCACAGTGGAAAGCTAATGACCTAACGAGTACACCTTGTACTGACATTTCAAACAAAAAGATTAACTGGAACAAATCTTTTTTTCTTCTAAGGTTTTGAGCTAATAAATCTGAAATGCAGTTTTCAGCAAGAGCATTAATTCTTTTCGAGAAGTATTTTGTCTCTTTTTCCTCCACTGGCTATAACAAAAGCTGTGATCTGGCCAATACACTGTTAACATAACTTATAAAAAGAGGATTTCACGAATAATTAATACTAAGACCTTATTTTTCAAATGCATGTCAATAAGATAGTTAGATGTATTATGTAGAACAGAATAGAAGAAAATATGTGTATACAGAAATATTAATTAGCCAGAGACTTCCCTGAATGTGAAAACCTTGTTTTCATATGTAAATGGTGTTAAGCTACACTAATGAACTATGTGATTGCCAGCATATTGATATAGTTGATCATGCTAGTTACACTTGGGTTCCCTCTAACAGCCTGTTAAGTCATTTCTTTCAAAACTAAGATATGAAGAAAGCTAAAAATAACACTAGACAACACTTGCTTCAGGGTAAAAGATTCAAGAAGGATCAGGAAAATCTCAAAGATAGAGACAAGCATAGAAATTGTATTTCCTTACATTAAAATTGCACCACTGACCATGTGAGTTATCGGTTTTACAGAAACAATTAGATAATATGTAAATAGAGTTTAAATGTTTTTATTTGAGTTTGGAAAATGATCCTTTCTAAATAAACTTTAGAAGATTTCATTATAATAGTAAAGCTACAATTCAAGGTGTTTATCAGAATAGGTACAAATGAGCAGACTGGGATAATATTATTTGTTAAACCCTGATTGTTTCTTCAGCTGGAATGATGAGGTCAAAGCAGGAATGATTATCCTCCAGCCAATCTCAGTGCATTCAGTTGTTCTTTTACAGGTACAACTGGGACACTGTTGCCGTCAATACTGCAATATCCAAATTTAAAATCATACCTAGTGCACACTGTAAGGTGTTGCAAAAGCATTAGTATTTGCAAATGTAAATGTACATTCAGCCAGGAGGGGATGAGGGTAGCTGTATGAACTCCTGTTATTCTCAAAGTACCATAGTGAATTTAAAGTTCAGCTCTGACGTGAGGCATTCTGTAACCAGTGAACCTCTGTAAGAACACAGATTTGATAGAGAAGATCAAACATTTATTTTCCAGAATTCCTGCTTAACACGAAAAATGAATAGTTGGAGGGAGCACATGAATAAAGCAACGTTTTCTCGAGTTTACATGATATATAGATAATTATTGCCAGAGGTTACAGACAAAAAAGATTACAGAACAGATATAGTAAATGTGAAAACAAAAATGAGAAGATGTACATGGGTAATTATGAGACAAGTGGTAAACCAAAACGAGAGCAGTGAAAAAACTCCCCTCATACACAGTTTTCAACTGCTCTAACAATGTGCTGACACTTATACTAACAAATACACAAAATTCCTGTAACTGTTAGCCCTCCTAGCACATGTGCTGCCTTCACATTGCCAGGGCTGGGCAGGAGGAACTGCTGGGTGGCAACAGGGGCAGAGGACATGGTGGCATAGCTAAACACCAAACACAGGTCCAGCTGCAGCAAGGCCCTGGTTGCTGAATTGTTTTATTTTGTTTTGTTTTATTTTAACAAGAAGACATAGCTTCACTTACTATTCCTGCTTGAAACAGTTTTGCATTTCTTGAAGCATTTCCATGAGCCCATTCCTCCAGCAGTGCTATTATTCTTCCTCATAAACACTGTAACAAAAGAGAGTAAGGCGGCTGTGATATTCACAAAATAAGTAGGGAGCATTTAGATTATTTATCTAAATTTTTCTGCATTTGTAACACCACTGCTTTTTGATAATATTAAACAAGACATAAATATGTGAAATTTCTATTACGTAGCATGTAACTCCCTTGGGGATGTAGACATAGGAGTT
Source organism: Perdix hodgsoniae (assembly GCA_035772895.1). Classification (NCBI taxonomy): domain Eukaryota; kingdom Metazoa; phylum Chordata; class Aves; order Galliformes; family Phasianidae; genus Perdix; species Perdix hodgsoniae. Next base: position 415,879 of record JAPSGF010000043.1, read on the forward strand.
TTTAAATGAAACTCAGAAAAAAGCATGAATTCTTTTTTTTCATATTTTCAGCCATGGAGAAATGATTTATTGAATATGCAAAACAGAAATAACTCACAACTCTGTAAAACTGGAAAGTTGTCCATAAACTAAATACTGAAAGTCGAAAGATGTGTTAGTAGATTACTAGATTTTTTTTTTTCCCGTGCAAGGAAAAGAAAGCTTGTCTTTACTATCATTGCAGCTCTTCCTCTCTAAATAAAATACCATCACCCATCTGAATTAATTAATGGAATTATTCTATTCCTGTTCAAGCATTGGCAGCTCTCATAATATGATAAACCTTCGATGAGGCCCGTCAGTTTTGATTGCAAAATAAAAGTGTAGTCTTTCCCTTGGTAACTAATTAGTTTTATTCATATAGATGTCTTTCATCCATGCAGATAAAAAGGAGTAAAAAGTGTATTTGAAACCATTTGTAGTCTTAGGGTTAGATTATTGTAAATAAGCAGTGCTTATTAGTTCGGTTTCTTCTATTTAATTAATTGGCTGATGTTTGAAGAGCTGGAGTAGCATCACTACCAAACATGTGCTTTCTTAATTAATTGCCAATAATTTTAAACATTCCAGTCCACAATTAAAGATTTTAAATCTATATGCAAATTTAAACTACACATATATTTCCATTCTGAAAAAAATGTGTTTCAGAGCCAAATATACAACACACTGTAAGTTTTAAAAAATACAGTGTAATAAATTTGAAATTCCAAGAAACATCAGACATCAAGCACATGGTTTTGAAGTAGAGAAGAGGAAAACAGTATAATTTACCAATGCATGGGCCAAACAAGCAAACAAACTTCATCAACTTCTTGAAAGAAGGTTGTAGTGAAGAAGGGTTTGGCTTCTTCTCCCAGGCAACGAGCAGGACCCAGGGAAATGGCCGCAAATTGTATCAGAGGAGGTTTAGGTGGTTGGACATGAGGAAAAACTTTTTCTCTCAGAGAGTGGTCAGGCACTGGAATGGCCTGCCAAGGAGGTGGTGGAGTCGCCATCCCTGGCAGTGTTCAAGAGGCATCTGGATGAGGCACTGCGAGATGTGGTTTTGTAGCTTGTGGTAGCAGCGGTAATGTGAAGATGGTTGGACTAGATGATCTTATAGGTCATTTCCAACCTTGTGATTCTATGATTCTATGATTCCATGATCAGGAACCTCAGAAAAAATGCAGAATTGCTCCCTTGGCCAAGGCTCTTTTCCATCTTTATAATCTATAAATGCACAATGAGATAAATAGTGTATCACTTTCCACCATATTTACTGATTTTAAGCAACATTGCAAAGGCTTCCACCTCTCATTTCAAGGTTGTGTCTGGCAATGCTGATGAGAAAAGCTGTGGAGAGACTTGCCTTTTGTGGGAATGGGCAGCAGAGGCCAGAGGACCTAAGGCAGTAGTAGGAAGAGTCCACCTTGCATTAAAAGACCCTTGAATTCATCCTCTCTGAGGAGATGTTCAGGCTGTTTTTTAGCTGTTTTTGTTTGTTTGTTTGTTTGTTTTTAAATTTTATTCCCCAAGGAAGAGAAAATGAGAAGAATATCCCTAAAGGATGGAGAATAAGACTCCCAGCAGGTGGACAAATCCTGAGAATGTGTACATCAGAGATCAGAAGAGGCTTTGTCTCTGTAAACCTGAGGAAACACTTTTTCAAAGCAAGTTATGAAGGAAAAGTAAGGACAATGCCATTGAGACTCTGGAAAAATAAGCAAAAATATTCTGTACTGATTTCTAAAAGTGTAGATACTAAGAAAATTCTCAGGGAAAAAAAAAAAAGATTTTTACTTTATGGTATAATACAAGGAAAAAGTATTGCAAGAACAAAAATGGGTTGTAAGGAGACAAGATGAAATGCTCCAATCGTCTAGATTATTTATAGTAAAATTTAAAAAGACAAAGGTGTTTTGGGGCCATATAGATTCAAATTCTTCCTGTGGAGTAGATACTTACTTTTCTGCAACCTCGATAAAGTCTAATAAAGGAAAACGGGAGCATGAATAACAAGCACAGAAAACAGCTGTGCTAAGCAGATGGGGATAATGAAGACAGTGGTGTCTATTTCCAAGAGCAATGTCTACTGTCTCCTTTATGTTAAATCTACACAGGCAAATGAAGTGAGTCTAGGCCCATTCATTGTCTGGCATTGATATCAATGGTGCATATTCATACTGTTAAATTAGTTACTATTCTCCAAAAGAGGGGCTGTTCAAACTACCTGTAAGAACAGTCACAAGCTGACAAACTCCTGAACTCTGGGAGCTGTGTGAACAAATGTTGAGAAGTGTTGCCCTGAAACCAAACTGTAAAACAGAGATGCCTTACAGGCAGGCCTAATTTATTAGTGCTGATGCAGTCTTAGAGACCAACTTTCCTATCTTTAGACTGTTTGGACAGCGTAATGCAGAAATCTCATTATTACGTAACCAATTCATATTTATTGTATATAGAGACTGGATGTTTAAAGATATTAAGCCCCTAAAGAGGTAGTACAGCAGTACCTGGAATCTTTTGTGAATGTAGCTTTTAATACCTTAGATAGCTAGAGGATTAAGTAACATCTGTGCATGGGTGTGTTTATGTGTGTGAAAGAAAGGGAGAAAAAGAAAGAAAAAAAAACCCAAATACACAAGAAAGATTACACTCACTCTGAATAAGTGATTGAATAAAGCACTTGTGCTGACTGCCAGATGGCTAATTCACTCTTTGGATTTATCCCAAAATTATTAAAGTTGGAAAGTTCCATCATTTTTCAATTGAACTTGTATGTTTAAGTCATTGAAGTATTCTTAGAAAATCCCATCAGAAGTACTTAGTGTTTTTCAAAAACTTTCACTTGCTTGCATCTGAGAAGGATCTGTTTCAAATGCAGATTTAAAATGATACAGCAGAGCAAATAATTCTGTTTTTTAAATCCATTTACAAAGAAAGCATAAGCATTCAAACTCAGTATCACACCCTTGCAATGATTTTAAGTATTGGGCATGGATTCAGCAAATTAAGCATGCCAAGTTAAGATGCCTTATAAGTAATGAGATATGCTTTTAAAAGTACTGAAAAATCAACTCCCGAAGAACAGGTGATTTCATGCTTGGGATGAAGTTATTGGAAACTCAGAGTCAGGCTTGGATTTGGAACTGTGTTGTAAGGTAGTCTATATAGGTTAAACCAACTGTAGAGAGTGAACAGAAATCCTTACTGTTTGCTGAACTTCCTAGGTATTTCTGTGTTTAGCATGGCTAAAAAAAGATTACACTTACTTGTATAATTAATTATGGACATATTTGCTAAGACCTTGAATAAAATTTTTGTGTGAACATTTAAGAAATAGTTTAATTACAGATTCTTCAATTTGTTCACCTAAAACACCTACTTATTTCTAGAGTATGCAATATAAATGAGATCTCAGTGATAGTTTACCATCAATCCACAAGAGAGCTAACACAAAGGATAAGTTGTTTGGAATGTGAACATTTTTATTTACCTGTAGTGTTTATCCAGATGTTTTCCTTGTGCAAGATTGTAAACAACAAAATTTTATAGCAATTTGATATGTGAGAGTTAAAAATATTTAAAACTTCAATATTTCTGTGAATAAATATACATTAGATTTGTTGAAATTATTTTTAAAATCTTTTAGATGTTACCTGCCTGAGGACTCTGTAACTATAAGCAATGTCAAGAAAGAAATCATCAGTTGGAGAAGCCTGAAACTATGTAGTTTTGTGGGATCCAAGGGAAGTTCAAGATTAATCTATGCAATAAAATTCAAGCAAAAACAGGAGACAATTTGGCCTTGATTTTGATTTATTTAAGTGTTCTTATGTTGTGCTGCTGTGCAAAGAACCAAAGCATTTAAAAATCAAGGCTGACTGATGGAACTTAACTGAAGCCACCAAAGGTTCTTTTTGACTCACTGAAAAGAAACTGAGACCTTTCATAGAAAGGCTCAACCCATTTCTCCTGTGGATTCTCAGAGTGGATTGATTAAGCAGGGCACTGACTATGCTTACAGCCTCAGTTAGTTGTCTGAAGTGAATCGGAATTGGAAATTGTATGGAAGATTTGATATTCCTTCTTCACGAATAGCCCTAGAAATTCCATTTCGATTCTGGATCGTCCTATGAATTCTGAGGTCTTTTCTGCTTGTAGGGAAGAACTATCCGTTAGGGACAATTATTGTTATCTTAAAGGAGATAAAACACGTATTTATATGTGTAATAGCAAAAAATGTCACTGCTGTTTACTCACAGTGTTATGTCAACTGATATTTGATTCTGATGAAAAAGCAAGGGAGAAAAAAAGAGTTGAGAAATGTCTTCTACCCCAGCTATTTTCCAAACTTTAGGGACAGAAAGGATCTCTCCTTTTTTCAAACTGTAACAGTTTGAGAAGATAATTCACTTAACACACAGTGTTTTCATGAAGAACTACTTAAAAGATCATGGCGTTACATTTCCATTTACTCCTCATCATTTTACAGGTCTGGCAGGAAGAAAAGAAATCTTAATAGCTGCTTAAATAAAGTGTAAGGCATTTTGTTTAAAGCCTAAAAGTGGAGGTTTCCATTTTAGTCATAACTTTTGTCAGTGTTTGTGAGCTTCTCTATTTCAAATTTCACTTTGTTTCTATTTTTGGACATAATTGTTCTTTCCCTTTGAAGACTTAACAGCCGACTTTTCACTGAAAATAAAATGCTAAAAATTGGCTGACCTTTCTAGGAGGTGTTAGGTAATGCTAGTATAGATTCTGCCAGGCATTTACAGAAATTTGTTTCCCATTGTGGATATTCTTTAAAAAGGTGCATTTTTTATCTTGGTCACAAGTTAAGAGATTGTGTTGGTGAGAGCTCTGTGGCAAAGAGTGTTTCAGCTTTTCTCCATCATTTTGTTCTCTTTAGTTTTTTGTATTTCCCTGAATATCATTTCTATGTACAATATCCTGCTCTTCCTTCATCTACCAAGCTGTACATTTCACTGTAGCATGTTATCTGTCTGGTGTAAGCGTTCAGACTAAGGAAAACCTTGAACGTGAATCTCAATATTTTATACATGATTACATTAGCCATTCAGATATCATGTAGAAGATAGTCTAAGCACATTTCTCTCAAGATGTATGCTAAAATAAAGCCTCTAGAATGTGGTCCCAGATGATAGTGGACCATTCAAATCATTCATATTATGGAACCATTCTCACCTCAGAGTTTGTTGCGGGTCTGTTTTCAATCATGTCTCCATCACCTTAAACATGGTAATTAAATACTGCCATTCTCAGCTTTTTGACTCTGGCACTCCAGTCTTTCCATACACCTTTTAGGCCATCTAGGTGACATAGATGCCAGATCCTGTTTCAGTGACCAAGCCTCATAAGCATTAGGCACTAATGTACGTTGACCATAATCACTAACTTGGCACACACATAAAAATCTACCCCTTGAATCTTTGTAATCTTTAATGGAGAAACTCCATTAACCACTCCTTGGTTTACAAGTGCAATATGGAATTTAGCGGCAGATGCAATTCCATGTATTCCTAAATAGAAGGAGTATTTATGTGTCTCCTCAGAGAGAGAAAAAAGAAAAATGATTTAAAATGTAATATCAACATATTTCCTAATGTCCTACATGTCCCTCGTGCTAATTCATATGGACTACCTATGAAGCCTGTTTCCTACTGTGCTGCAGGAATGAGCAAGCACCAAAACACCAAAAAGCCTGTAGTTGAAGAGGAAGGATGCTGATGTATCCTTCATAACTTGAGTCCAGGAAACTTTTGCCACTGATTTCATTACAGCCAGGACAAGTGTGTTTCATATCTGGAAACTGAAAATAATATATCTGAAATGCCTTGTAATACGTGGTAGTATGTTACTGCTGCTGGATAATGAATAATCTTTCTCAAGTCAGCAATATGTTTAGCTTTTTCTAGTATCCAAGCAGAACCTCCGCCATCTCCTGGTGCAAATTAAGGCCATTGCCTCTTGTCCTCTAGACTAAATCACTAATTATCTCAGAGAAGAGGCTTAACTCCACCTCAATACATTTTTCTTTCAGTTAGATGTAGCAATAAGATCCTGCCTGAGCCTCCTTTTTTCTGATCGAACAATCCCAGTTTTCTCTGTCGTTCTTCATAAGATATGTCCTCCAGATCAAAGAAGATGATGAATCTTCTTTGTCCTTCTTCACACATGCTTCACTGCCTTTCTCATAGTGAGGAACCCAAAACTGAGCACAGTATTCAAGGTATGGCCTCACCAGTGCTGAGTACCAGGAGAATATTTAAGAAGATTGGACAGAAGTGGAGCTTTTTCACTATGAATGAACCCACAATCTAACTAATACACAATTAGATATGTGACTTCAAAGAAATGTGGCATATTATCATCTTGTCTGAATTTCTGATAATTGCATGATTTTAGCTGAAATGTTTAAAGAAATTTTGTGTGATTTTAAATTTTATAAGTACTATCCTATCTGTAGTAAAATTCAATAAATATGAAAGTAAGCTGGCTCATTAATCTGCAACTGAAAATGTGGTTTTTTCCATTCTCAACACTTATGTGTGTAGAAGTTTTACTGCATATTCAAAGGAGATATTTACATTAATGTATTTATATTACTAATTGTATAGTACTCATATTAATGACATTTTTAACTAAATGTGGTACTCAGTACTAACAATGATTTACTATAATTGAGAAATGAATGAAGTATTACATTCATGTACTGTAGTATGATTGGTATATATTTTTTCTAAATATCTACTTCAGCAAGATATACAAGGAATGTTTATATAAGCAGTCCCAAAAGAGACATTAAAATTAAGCAAAATTTACTCAGTTTAGTAACAAACACAAACTTCATTAAAAGAAAAAATATCTCATTAGCTTTTTGAAAAAATGTTATAGCATATATGATTAACTTTCAGCTACAGAAATACTGATTTTTCAGTATTAAAAATTACAGGAGACGCCCAAACATATTATGTTTAAATGCGTTGTTGTTTTTCATATGCAATCAACAATAATAATGAACAGTCTGTTCAGCTACTAAAGAAACAAGCTGAATGTAAAAGATTAAAATGTTTTATTGAAGTTTTTAATAATTTCTTATCCAGAGAAGGTACAGACATAATAACACAAACAACATAGATGGAACAGTCAAACCTACAAGAAATGTGTAACTATTTCAATCCAAATATGCACAATGCACAACTGTTTGCGATTAAAAAGCAAAGAAACAAACACTTCACACTAAAGGTGTGAAGGCATTTTAACATGAAGATATTGCATTTATTTACTGATATAGTATTTGGGTATTAAAGCACCCTTGGCAGAGCTTTCACGGCTGATGATGAAACCATGGCATTTCTTGCTTCACCCCTTGTTTTTTCATCTAAATGTTTGGGTCACTCTTGCTCTCTCTGAAGAGGTTTGCGTTCTGGAGGTAGCATTGGTTGTAACTTCTGCCAGCGTTTTGGAGGCCAGAGGATATGAGTAGCACGAGCATGTAGAAGTCCAAGAGAAACCTGCACCCAGAATGAAATGCATATTATCAATAAAAACTGAAAATAAAACGAACTCTGAGAGGTATAAGGTACATGTTGACACATTAGAATAATCAGAGAATACAAAGCAGAGAACTCTGCATGCACAACGAACATCTATTGCATGTAACGAAAGAAAAACATACTGCTTCAATAACAACTTTTTGTTTGCTTTGGTAAAACATTTTGTGGAACCCAGAAAAAATGGAATAGCGTGGTTTATAACAAACATGAAGTAGGAGTGTTTTTTCAGGTTCAAGAAGCAGCAACTGGTCAGAACAGATGAGGTATTTTATAATCATCTGAAAGCTAGTAGTGATTACCTATGCTGGGCATGGCAGACAAAGGTTAAACTATCTATTCTGAATAACATAAACAGAACCTGTGTCTCAGGTTTGAGCTATACTAACTATACTATGATGTTGGCTTTTCTCAAGCATTCTGTACTTCATCACTGCCTTTCCAAATTCCATTTTGTCTCCAACCAAAAACGGAAACTACTCTGAACTATAAATATTTCCCTAGGATAAAAATGTACTTCTGGCAGAATAATTGGAAATACATTTAAAAATTAAAGGACTACCTTACATTTCACTCTTATTATCTATTAATGTATTATTTCAACAGTTTTGCTTTACAAACCACAGAATCATAGAATGGTTGAGACTAGAAGGGATCTCTGGAGATTATCTAGTCCAAACTCACCGCTCAAGCATGCTTCCCTAAGGCACATTAGCCAGAATTGTGTCCAGGAAGTTTTTGAATATCTCCAGGAAGGAGACTCCATAACCTGAGCAACCTGTGCCAGTACTCCATCACCCTCACAGTAATAATTTTTTCCTTATGCTCACCTGGCATTGCCTGTGTTTCAGCTTGTGCCTGCTGGTTTTCATCCTATTACTGGGCACCGTTGTAAAGAGTCTGGCCCCATTCTCTTGAGACGGCCCCTTCAGATTTCACTTAAGAATTTAAATGAACTTCTGGTTTGAACCTGTACATTCCTGCTTAAATTTTTATGTAAACCAACTACTTCAATTCCATTCTATTTCTCATCACAAAAATAAATGATTTCAGTAAGCAGGTAATTCAGCATTTTATGCAAATGGACACCAAATAGCCCCCTAGAAATATCTTCAGCTCATTTTCTTGATTTCATTTTGTAGGATTAATGTATATTCACCATTCTCTCTCCACTACATAATTAAATCAATGAAGCTGAAGTGGTCTATATCTAATTCCATATTCTGTAGTTTGATGAAGCAAGTGCTGAATTACTTGAATATAATTTGACTACTTAATAACCCACAATATCTAAAAGAATCTAGAGTAGATCACTGAATTGCAGTCTAGCATTATATTTTGCTTGTTTGATCGCTTGCAAGGATCATTTATTTACCTGATCCATTGCCTCCTTTTCCTGCACTTAACCAAAGGACAATATATAACCAGACTGATAAGTAACAACTCCTTTTTGATAGGATTTAGCTACTTTTAAGTCTTGACATACTTCTGTGTAGGTAGGTTGTTTGATATTTATAGAATTCACAATATCCTTTACCTCAATTATTCCATAAAGTGGCCTGCAAATGTAAAAATACCACAGGGATTAGTTCTCTGAATATACAGCATGATGGCACACACATTACAGGCTGGTGCCAAAATATAAAACTGCTGCAAACATCACTATTGCATATAAAATGTGACAGCATTAGTACAGAGATAAATGTTAAAACACTCTTCTCTAACACAAATAACATCTCATTTTCAAAGCTCTGTGTTTTCTTCAGTGCACTGCTTGTTACTGATGTCAGTAGGAGGTCTGCACACAGACTGAGAATATAATAAATGAATCAAAACTTGTTTGAAGCTCAGACAGGGAATAATTTTGCCCAGAGGAATACTTCTACTGACCATCATCTGACTTGAAACTAATAAAGAAATATCCTTCCCATAAACCTGATTTAGAGGATAACATGACTAGTGCTAAAAAGGAAAAATGGATATTGTAGGGCTATGGAAGTCTTTACTAAATAACAAATGACACTGATGCTATGGGCTTCTTTTAAAATAACTCAAAAGCTCACTTTTAAAGCACCTTGCTGTCTGACTTCTGCAAAGAACCTTAATAACTTTTGTCCATTGCCTATTATTATTCTGTAGTTACTACAGCAGCCATGAATTTCACTGAAGAAGAACACAATTGCTTGCAGAGAATAACCTGCCCCTGTTAATGGATTTACCCTCGTCAAGGTTAGAAGTGGACAGAGGGTGAACAGAGAGGCTACACTTTCTGTCACAACAGTGAAATACCGAAATAATCTATTAAAGGGGAGAATTACTCTCTTAGTAAAATAACTTTACCCCCTTAAAATACTGTTTTAACTGTAAGAAAAATTAACCTTTTCCATGCAACAGCTCTGAGGACCAAGAGGTATCAGCAATCTAAATTGTAGAATCTTATTCTATATTAAAGTCTAATTCTTAATCTTGCTGTTGCAACAACAGACGTTATTCTGAGCCGAATCCATATTATTCTCCCTAATCTGAGCAGTTTTGGCATTAATTTTATATTTTTAATATTTAAATATGTAACCCACCAACTTATAAACTTTTCTGTTCTTTTTAACATAGAAGTTGTATCTGCAAAATGTTTTAAAAGAATAACGTCATTTTGGCACTGTAACTGTGATTAAAGCTAAATTTCCTTGAAGTTTGCTTGTTGTTACTATGTTAGTTGTGTGGAAACTGATTAATTTTGGCACCACATAAGGAAAAGATAAGCTTAGCCTTGATAATGCTATCAGCAGTGGAATTTACATCTTTCCTCCTCGTTGTGTTTTAACAGGTATATAAATGCACATCTATTGGTAAAGAGGCTTATATTACCATTTTTGATTCAAAAATATGTCTTTTTAAAATGCTCATTGATTTACAGGCTGTGCTCCCTTCTCTGCTATTTGAAATCTTCGCTGCCTCTTAGCTTGATTCCTTTTCTAATCTCCAATCTAATGGGAAAAGCAGCATTGATACAGTGTCAGAATTCTTGGAGAAGAAGCATGCAGAATTATCTTTTAAAGATGAAGAGATTTTTATCTTTTAAAGATTATTTATAAATAAAGAATTATCACCAAATTCTTTAAAGGAATCCAGGTCCTCAGTCCACATTTCAAGAAAAGAAAAAGTACAGATAAGAAAGCAACCCTAACAAGGAAGGGTATTTGCAGCTTTGTCAGGATGCGAGAAATCTACTTAAGCTACTAAATACAGCTTCTGCTGAACATCATTGGATTTGAAACTAATAAAAAAATATCCCACGCATAATCCCAAGTTAGAGGACAGTATGGCTAGTGTAAGAAAGGAGAAATAGGTATTGTAGTTACTCCTGAACTTAGCTGCAAAATCGCTTTACGTTAGGAGGATCTTCACGGGTTTCTCTTTGCTTTTTTCTTCTTGAACTGCTGGTGATTAGGATCTAGCTAAAACAGCCAAGATTTCAGATTCTATAACAACAGTGAAACAATGAAGTACAGCAGCACAGAATGTAGCCTGAGGAAGAGCAGTGCAGAAACAGACGAATAGGCCTTTACAACAATTTTTAATCTAGACTTCCTAAGCAGTCAACTTGCTAATTAGAAGTAATAGTAAGACAAAGATATAAAGCAATACAAGAGTGTTTGTTCTGCTGTTTTTGTAACTCTATAAGCCTGTATTACCATTTCAACTAACATGCTACCAATCTCCTACCAGCTCTGTAAGGATTTTCTCCCCAGACTTTGTTTGAATTTTGCCTGCCTGCCTGCAGTTTTGATTTAGCATGTTTAGCTGCATTTTTTTTTTCCCTAATGATTAGGTAGCTATTATCTAATTTGTTATAATTTTGTTAATCTTGATTATATTTCCTTGTATCTGCATAAACTTTTAGCATAATTACAGGTTTTTGTATATAGCAAAAAGTTACTATTTTATGTAAAATTAAATTTTAATGACCTTAAGTGGATTTCAGGACTATAGGCATGGTACAGTAATAAATGGGTACAGAATGACACTGCAGACTGCAGGCTTAAAAACAACTCAGCAATAGTCACTTAAATGTCTAACTGAGGATCCGGATGAAAAGGATATAAGGCTATAAAAATGAACAAAAAAGAGTTCAGAAGAACAAGGAATAAACAACATAAATAAAACTTAGAATGTATAATAAATACAAATAAAAAGGAGTTGCCAATCAATGAAGAAAGAAGGCAAAAAACATGTCAGGATTTGTATTAAGAGAATGTGAAATAAGAAACCATCAGCAGCAGAGTTCTTATGGTGAAGAATTTAGGATGGCTATAAAACTTGCTAAAACAGTCTTCCTGTCTTTCTGGGGAGGACAACTGTTCAAGAAAGTATAAAATAATGTAAAAAATTTTGGAATAGCTTTCCCTGACACTGATAAATATGCAAAAAGAACAGGAAGATTATACAGGAAGATTATAAAGCACAGCAGCAATCTTTAACACTGGATCAACATAACAATCCTTACTGAAAGTGTATTTGAATAAATGTGTCAATTCAAATACACTTCTGAAGAAGGAAATACTATTTGAAAGTGCTGTCTTAAAATGATTTTGTTTCATACAGCTTAAGATTAGAAACATTTCAATTACTAATTCATATGTTGTCTCCTGTTCCCATTAATACCTGAATGTTTAAATCGTGCATCCTTTACATTCCACTGAAGAGAACAACAACGGATATAAACAGAATTAAATCATAACCACAGCAGACAATGATCTGTATACTGGAGAGATTTTATTAACTGCTACAGAATCACACTTTTTGAGGCATATATCAGCCTCTGATTTTGAAGAGTCACTTTTGTCTTACAGGTTGTTCTAACAGTATTCCACAGGCCTTCCAAAAACCATGGACATTGATAAATATGCAAACACAAAAACTGAAATTCACTCAAATCAAAAAGAAAATATTACTGATCACCTTTAGTGTTTCAAGTTATGCTTTCTATTCTCTGAAATACTACATTCTCACTATATTTTTCTTGTTCATATACATGTCAGCAAAGAAACTTCATACACAGCCTTTCACGTGTTCAGCACTATGAAACATCAGCTGTACTTTAAATTTTCTTCTCAAATTGTCTGCTTCATAATGCAACATCACTGGGGATGGAGTTGGGGGGATTTCTGTTGCAGCAGAGCTCTATTCAGACTGCATTTGGAATATTTACTACTTCCCACCAGAGGTTCTGAATGGTGCTTACACACAGTAGGTAAAAGACCCCCTAACAAAGAGACAATCAGGGTGATTTACCGATAGATGATTTATAGACACCATTGGAGCAAGCCAACAGATTTAACTAATTTTTCCATACCTAATAATTCTTATCCCTGTTACCTATATTCTATTAGTCAACTAGCTGTAGCTTAACTAACTATACACAAATTCTGGAAGACGGGGAATGCCAAATTTGTGTGGAAGTTGAAAATTCTCTCCAAAGAGACATGGTTAATGAGAAGAGAAAAAAGTTCCTGAGTTCAAAAAGTCTCAAAGAAAATCTCAGGACAGAAATACCTAGGCAACTATGCAGTAATACTAACAAAATATATAACATGGTATCGCTATCTGTGTCAAATTAGATTGCTTGTCCTTAAGAAAGGTTGTTACAACAGGTTTTGATATTAGATCGTAGGTGTAAAACGGTCTCACAGAGAATTCTCCCAGTAAATTAGTCTCTTCAGAAAATCCATAGTTTAATAGAAAGTAAACATGATTGCTATTACACTTCATTTTCTGTACATGGCTGAACTTTGGAACAACTACTATCAAGTGCAGTAGCAGGAAATAAGGCTCAATAAAAATAAATTCCAGTGGATTATATTAAAATCCCAGAGAAACTACTTCCTCTGCTAGAAGTACCTGCGATAATGAACAATGGCAGAAGAAACAAATATCCTTGACCTCCTTCTTTTATAAAGGAAAGAATCGCAGAAAGATGAGAATAAATAAATTATTTTGTAAATAAAACCATACCAAAACAGATTTTCTTTAACTTATATTAGCTTGCTGAAGGTTAGCAAATCAAGATGCTAAGTAGCTCAGGAATTTAAAAACATGAAGTGATAGATTCCTTTCAGCTACACAGCAAAATACTGGCATCTTCATCATTCTTTCCTCTCATCCCTGAACAAATCAGACCTAATGGAGCCATACAGATCTAGTGACAAAAAAAAGAATGCAGCCCATTAATTTTGCTAGTAAGTGTTCCATTACAGTTCCATTAGTTTGATAGCTGAAGCAGCAGCTCCAGGTATAGATAAAGCATTCCATATGCATCTTCTTTCACAGAGCTACCATATAATCAGAAAGGTCCCTATCAAGGTTATCAAATTCAGAAGTGTTCATTTAGCTAGATAATTTATTATAATAGTGTCTGGAAATTTATAAATCACACTGTGACAATAATTTAATTTTGAGAATGTTTTAAACAGTAAAAAATTGTGACACTCAGAAATGATGCACATGTACTACATGTATAAACATAGACGTGGTCACAAAATAATACATGAAAGACAGGATTATGTTTCAAATGCAATGACTGATTCCCAGAATGAATAACATTTGCATATTAGCACAGAATATTTGTCTGAAATTCAAATAACAAGTGTGAATTCTCCAATCAAATGGGATTTTGCAATTTAAGCTATTCAGATCAGAAAAGGTGAGCACAGTCACTGCATTGTAAGAAAAGTCTGGGTTACTGACTGAAAATGTGACATACTAAATATCGAAAACACTGCGTTGCATTGTCTTATGTTCTATCCTGTCTACACGCCTCCCATAAGCCTTAAGATATGATAAAGGTAAAATAAAGGAAAGAAATGATCAACAAGAATTGAATATTTTTCATATATTAGATCTTTCCATGGTTTCTGTGCAGATAGAGACTGGTTAACCTTGAACTATGATTAACATTCATAACAGTAGTGTAAATTTAAAGGAATCAGTATCAAGTAATGTATTTTTTATTCCATTTGTGAAGACATCAATTGTCAAAGTCATTGACTAAATTAAATGTATAGCAGGTTTGGTACAAATATTATGAGCTTCTATCTCAGTTTTAACTCAGCGTATTTTCTTGGAATTGTCACGGATGTATTACTGAAAAGGACACTATGACTAATTAAATTCTTTGATCCTTCCCGTTTGTTTCTTTCTGTGTTTTCTAAAAAAGTACTTAAAAAATATGCTAACATAGTGTGTTACCAGTCTTTTATCTTCAGAAAGTATAGCATTCTTCAAAATTATTCTTTCTTCTTTATGAACAGAACCTTTATGCTAAATAGATCTACAAATGGCTTACAAACCAATCTATTATTTATTTTAGAATTCTAGTTACAAAAACAGTGAAAGAATTTGCTTAGTTCACAGTATGACATTTTTTTGTATGCTGTACATAAACAAATATCATTCAACAGTTAAAAGCTTTTTAATATTTCACTGGATGAAGCGCAAAATTCACAGGCTATATAAGATTGGCACTAAGCAATGCAACTCAACAGAAGACCAACACATACAAATAGCATTCATGGCAGAGCCCCACATTAAAAAACAGTAATGGATTTGCAATTCAATACTGAAAAGAATTAATAAGTTGAGTTGCAATAAACAATTATTATAATATATTTATTAGCTTCAGACAGAAAGCATTAGCTATATCCCAAGTATTAATTACTCATAAATACATAAAAGCTTTCAAATGTGAATTCCTTTTCAGCACCACATTGTGTTAGTGCCAACAGTGTCAGAAGAATGTGAGTACAAGTGACATTTTTCAGCTTACTACACTGATATTGATTATGTGAACCATATTTCTTGACTGAATTCTTAGGACACTATGCAGAAATGCTGTACATTACAAATTAAGTTGCTTTCCATTTCTAATATGTTGTATGCCATTAATGCAAACACAGTAGTGCAGGAGTACAAGGGCAGGAGTCACAGCACAGCTTCTTGAACTCACAATTGCATTTGCTGTCTCACTATGCTGTTCCTCTGCAGACCCTATTCATCCCTCTGGGCTGATGCTCATGGAGGTTTGACCATGATGTCTGTTTCATCACCCCATCTATGTCACATTGTGTGCACTCCATGGCATTGCTCTGGGCATGAGACTAACTGTGATACTTCTAAGCTCTGCTGCAAGATGGGGGTACTCCCACTCTGTTATCACCATGCAATTGTGGAAGTGTCCAGCAAAACCTGTCTCTCACAAAGCTAATTATGAGTGGCTGGCATTGCAAAGCTGCACAAAAATGCTGATGACAGACCAAATTACATCAAACTTGCTCAGAAAAGCACCCACTCTCAGAAATCAGGGCAAATTATTTATGAACTTGAGAGGTGTTGACACTAAGAGATGTCATGGAGGACATCCCATCCCAATGCTGGCCTAGCAGCACTGTAGGGCAGCTCCAGCATGGGTGACTCCATAAAGGATCACTTCTGGGAGTCCTCATTATCATAAACTCTACTTGGTAGAGACTTGCCCACCAGGGGAGATCACCTTACAGTAATTATCAAATGCTGAGGTAAGGAAAGTAGGCAAGTAAAGAAGTCCAGAGGAAGCAAGAAAAGCTGGCATATGGGAATACATGAGAAAACAGCTCTGATTTTAATAAAACGTACAACATGTTACAATACTGCAACTATTATTGGGCAAGGCAAGACTTTTATAAAGTTGGGATAAATGTTCCAAAGTTTTCAGTAATAATAGCTTCCATGTTCAGCAAATAGATCTGTCAGCATACTCAAAGGTTCTCTATTATTTGTCATGCATTTCCCAAATTCTAATGAAGTTATTGCAATACTGTTGATTTTCTCTTATCTTAAAAGATCAATGTACAATAGACTATTTCACTTAGATATTTCAAAAAAGATTCTACTGTGAGGCTTGCTTATATTATCTTCCAAAATGACACACAGAAACAGTTTGACTTATAGAGAACATGCTGTTGGCAATATGAGTTATGAAAAGCAATGGGGAGTAAATATACAATGAGCATCTAGGATATCAAAATGTCATTAAATAGCTGCATGATATGTTATTAAAATTATAAAAGACTTTTTAATAGAGGTCTGTGTGGGGATGGCTAAAGCTCATCTAAAACGGTAAGTTTCATCAAGATAATTGTATATATGCAATCCCCAGAGCTAATTCACTGGAAGAAAAAACACACACCTAAATACTTAAATATACAGAAAGATTTTTCTCCCTCTTATAGCTTTAATAATAGTATGAATTTTAGAATGCTTAAATACTCCCTCTCTTTATCTGATTTATTCTGCATTTTCTTTGAACTTACAGAGAAGAGATTAAATGTACTAAAACCAACTTGTACTTTATTTGGAAATTTTTTATGTCTTATTATACTGTAATATTTGTCAAAATACATTGCTTCTTGGTATAATCATGATCACATAGCTATCCTTTCACTTTGTAAGAGAAATTGTGATTAAATAATTGACTCTATTAATTATGACTATCATTTCCACATCCTACATAACATCTGCTTCATATTCAGTTTTGTTTTTTTTTTTTAGTTCACTCCTGATCAGCTTAAGATAACGGCATAACAGGTTCAGCTAAGAAAAAAAGCTTCGCAAAAATAAATCAAAAGTATATTAACATTCATATCCTAATTTAGATGCTGTTGCAGTTCTCCTTTGCAAGCCTAAATCTACGAAGCTGAATCTCACATTAGATGATTGTTAAATTCTGGACAAAAATTCCTAAGTGAGGTAACATACTTCCTGTGTGCTTATGGAGAAGGAAACTTTAGAGAATTCACTATGATGGATCATATCACCAGGCCTGACATGTACCAGGTGGCTAGGCAGAACTGACTGATGCAGGGAAGTCACAGAATCATAGAATGGCTTGGGTTGGATGGCATCATCTAGTTCCACCCTCCCTGCCATGGGCAGCTTTACCACTCACAATATACAACTGCCCAGTGTAGAAGTAGGAGACCAGCAGTCAGGAAAATGCAGATCCCCATCATTGAGGGGATTTCATAAAAAATTAGGAGGAAGAGAAGGAGACCAAGTATGAACTTCCTGGCCATTACATTATAATCCAGTTTGCTGGCCTAAAGAGAGGTATATTCTGCCATTGGGATGTCCTAGGAAACCTCTACTAGTCACTGTATGTCCTCTTGTAGAGTGTCACAGGATTCCTGAAAGCCTGTGCTACACTTTGAAAAAGCACATAAATGTCTGAGGTTCACTAGAACGTATGAAAAGCAGTTAGTAGACAGTCCCAGTCACTCACTTCAAGGTCTTTGGAATTATTCCTGGAACATAGTATTATTATTTTTTTTTTCTGTTTTCCCCTTGCTCTCCAGCTTTCTTTAATATACACTTCATAACACAACAGGATACTATATACTAAATAAGACAGACTTTCCTTCAAAATAAAAAATTACCTTCCTGGTTAGACAAAGACAATAGCCAGACTTCATTCACTACTTCACCATCAAGAGCTATATTTATCTCAAGGAGATATTAAGAATTTTTCTTAAGCTATACAGCATGAGAGAGAAAGTAGTGGAAGACTAATGAATTCAGTTTCCTGAATATTTAATAAAATATTCTATCATAGTAATAATCAAGCCATAGTTCAGCAAAGCATGTGCTGAACTTTAAATATTCAAGTAAAACACTTGAGCACATTATTAAAATTAGGTAAAATAAAATAATAAAATGAATATAATTTCCATAGAGCTGATGATCCAGATTTATTAACTCTTTCAACTGCATTATTTTTTCAGAGTATATGCAGCTAATAGGTTATTTTAGCTATGTATAAACATGTGGGGTGGATAGGTCATCAGTATGGGAAAATGATTAGCACACTTAGGAGCTGAAAGATCAAAAGTTTAGAACTTAACACCATCAAAATTAATTCTGTCAGAGTAGAGCCCTTCCACTTCCAGAAAGAAAATCAACAAAATTAAAATTCTTTTTAAGCACTTATCTTTGTTACATAATAGATTCAGGATACACTGCAAATACAACATTTATTCTGTACCTCACTGTTTTGGGGGACAGCAATCACATTTTAGGCCAGCAGCAGGCTGCATATCTATCACCATTGCTATAATGCCTGGAGATCCAAAACTGTCTCTGACATTAGCTAAGGTGACAGTAGTAGTGACATGTGCAGACAAAATAACTTGATCATCAGTCTGCTTTGGAAAAATATAGTTCTGAATGTTTAATGAGTTGATTTTTTCTGCTACAGGATTAAAACACTCAAAGTAAGTGAAGAATAAAGTGATCCATATTTTAAATGGAGTATGATTCTGAGGTCATTATAAGTTGTTCATCTTCTATCTTGATTTACTGTCCACTATGTATAAATGCTATGGAATTAAGGAGTTTACAATTGCTTTGCAGTGGAGATCTGGCAACATATCTCAAGAATCTTTGTTCTCCCACTATTGCACAGCTTAATCTGAGCACAGTAAGGCCTATGCATTCTTGTTTTCAAAATGAAAATTTGAGCATTTTCTTGTTCAATGAGTCCAAATCTTTTCTTTTCTTTTTTTTTCTTTTTTTTTTTCTTGAAGGTAAAAGCAAAACAAAAAAATAAACCACCACCAAACCTTGAGAAGACATGCCTCCGTGCATTACTGTAAATTTCCTATAGTCATCTAAGTCCCCATGTGACCCCATGTCTTCTAGAGTCACACAGTGACAGGAGAAAAGCTAAAGCTGCTTTGTCTTCACAAGTCTCACCATCTGGTGGTATGCACCATTTACCCATTTGAAAAGTGAATCAATCTTAAATTGAAAGCTGCCACATTGTACATTTGTGGACATGAGGACTTTAACCGTGAATCAAATACACATAATGAATCAAAATCATGATACTGAAACACGATGCAGCAAGTAAGAAGATGGAAGTTAGTATCTATTGATAATAACATACACATACAGAAAAGTGTGCTTTCTATCCAAAGCAAACAAATGCAAGGCCAGAATCTCAAGAGATTTAGAAAAAAA
The DNA here is from genome assembly GCA_035772895.1 of Perdix hodgsoniae. Taxonomy (NCBI): domain Eukaryota; kingdom Metazoa; phylum Chordata; class Aves; order Galliformes; family Phasianidae; genus Perdix; species Perdix hodgsoniae. The sequence goes on from JAPSGF010000043.1 coordinate 435,522, forward strand.
GAAAAAAAATAAAATGTAGATAGGACAAAAACTTGAGTTGCTTGAACAACTCACACCCTGAAATCAGGCTTCCTCTCCAGACTTCAGTAAAGACACAAATGTAGTGAACATTACTGACAACTGAAAAAGATTCTCAATAAATACTAATACAAAGCCTTTTCTGAAACTAATGCCTTCTATTTTATTTTGTTGGTTCACAATGCCAGAGGCAGATGTTGGTAGTATGGCAGTAGAAGCTGAACCTTCACACCACCATTCAATTTTGCTGCCATGTGACAGACTGCAGAGAAGCAGTCTGATAAAATGGTGTCTGACACTGAAGTATATATGAAGCAAAGGTGTGTCACTGAATTAAAGAAAAAAAAAATGGCACCCACTGTCATTCATTAATGCTTCCTGAATGTTTATGGAGACCAAAAAGTGGATGTGATCACAGTGAGGTGGTGAATTTCAGCTGTGGCGACAGCAACCTGAAAGACCAGCCACAGTCCGGAATGCCATGCAGATTTTTAGAAGAGCACATGCAGGCTCTTGTTCATTGCCAGTGAAAATGCATAGCTACTGGTAGTGACTATGTTGAAAAACAGTTTTGTAGCTGAGAATTTGCTCTATGCAATACTGCTATTGAGCTCTATGCATCTGTTGTAGTTTACATAGAAATAAATAAATGCATGCAGAAATAGAGACTCTTAAAAACCAGCATCACTCCTAACCAATGACAATCAAAATAAATTCAATTATGACTTACCACTCTTCAGTACATTATATATTCTCATTCATAATAGTACAAAACACACACAAAATATTCTTTTATTTTACTACTGTGGATGTAATGCTACTAAGAATCTCTGTTATACCAAAACTGAATTTATTGCTGTTGCACAAAGTTGAGTCTACCTGATTATTATCATTTGAGACTTTTTACTGAGTACCATGCCAAAATCAATCTCTATTTAATAAGGTTTTTTGAAAGAGTTTAAAATATCAAAACTCTGAAATATGCTAATTACAACTATTAGTAAGTAATTTAAAATGATAGCTTATAAGTAAGTTGTGATTGGATCCTAAAGCCATATCAGAAACAGTGTTCACATGACAGCCTGTCAGATTATTTTATGCATGATACATGGGTCCAGTCGATTACTAAATAGTTGTATTTTTATCATTGCCTTGAAAAAAGAAGGCTTAAATTTCTGCCATCACAAGTATAATTGTTGCTTACTTTTCCTTCCTGTATCATAGCACACTGACATAATTCACCTGTACACTAGAAAACTGAATTACTCAATTTCTGTCCCTCAGCTTCTCTAGTATGAGAGCACAACTTTTACAACATAACGGACATAAATCCATAAACTGAAACAGAAAAGGCAACAAAGATGCTCACAAAGCCTTAATTTCTCTGTATTTGACAGAGACACTAACACAATGAGTTGTGACATTTCTGTGTAAGATCCTTTTTGAATTTGGAGTGTGTCAAATTGCATCAGTCAGAAGTCAATAGGTTCCTCATGACATCTCACCCATAGGGAAAGCTTGGGTGTGACTTTTTGTTTTGTTTTGCTATTTTAAGAGCATGATGAGGACTACAGTAACAGTTCAGCGAACTCCTCAGCCTCTACATCATAGATCTGTATATATTAAGAAACAAAGGGAGAAGGAAGGTAGGAAGGTAGGAAGGGAGGGAGGGAGGGAGGGAGGGAGGGAGGGAGGAAGGAAGGAAGGAAGGAAGGAAGGAAGGAAGGAAGGAAGGAAGGAAGGAAGGAAGGAAGGAAGGAAGGAAGGAAGGAAGGAAGGAAGGAAGAAGGAAGGAAGGAAAAAATTAAAAGAAAGTATTAAAAAAAAATCAGAAATGAAAATTGTCCTCTATTTTTGACAATTACGCCACTAGAGCTGTAGACTGTTGAAAAATACGCTCACTAACAAAAATATAAGAAATACTTTTTGTAAAAATATTTATTTCCTTATCTAAAGAAATTAAATTAGAAAACAATAAAATAAATTGACAATAAAGTCAAAATAAAAGTATCTTTGTTAAAAATCCAAGGCCAGTGACATAAAGATAAAAATGAAGATGTGGCAGATTTTTAATAACTTTTTTATTGTAATTATAATTCTTAAGGGTATTTTTGCCATTGGTGTTTCCTAGAGGAAACAAAGCTACTCAGAGCCAATAACATATTGTTCTATACTTTATAAAAATGATACATGTTGCATTAAAAAAGTCATCCTCAGCTGTGAATTTCTTAATGCCTTAGTTTGAAATGTAATTTTAACATTGACTGCAGTCTGGAACTCTTCTTCAAACTGATTATTTGAAAGCTAGTTGCAGTAAATCCATGAGGACTGTTCCTGTAAACCAGTAATCCTAAGATTTATTTCATTTTTTTTAGTAAAATGGGGGATTAAAAAAGCAAGCAAGCAAACAATCAACAGCATCAAAACAAAAAATGGATATATGGAAGATTGTAAAAAATGAATGTGTCGAACTTCTCCTGAATCTTACTGCTTTCAACTGTTAATATATAGAGGAATGTGAGCAGCAAAGCTTAACAGTATTATTACGCTGACAGAAGTAGATGAGAGTCTAGTATTGTGCTGCATTTTGCTTTTGATGAGAGCTATTATTTCTAATAAGCATAATACGCAATAATATTACAGCTTGTCATGACTTTTCTGGAAAAAATGAAAGCTTGCAGCAAATAGGAAAGATTTATGAATATCACTGGTATACAGACACTGTTTCTTACGCTACCAACTGAAGCGCTAATGGGAAGTACTACTAGTCACAGGGGAAACAAATAGTACAGAAATATTTAGTGGAATATTTGGGCTTCCAAGCCAAAAAAATATAAATAAATAACCTCCCCCCCCCCCCCCCCCCTAAAATATTTTGAGTTCTACTACAGAAATGTGAATGCTGCTTAAGGTTCCTTCCAGCACTAACAAGCATTGATAACCTAACCTGAGGGACTTATTTGGAGAACTTGTTTGTCAACCAGAACAAAGCCCTATGTAAACAAGGAGAAACACTCATTCCCTCTGAAATTTCTGAATCTCCTGTCCATTTTCATAAGACAGGATATGAGTAGTGAGAAGCCAATTGCCTCACAGGCATTAGACTCAGACAGCTATTAGAATACAGTGCAGACTACTGTAAAATTTACAATAAGTCTGACACAGAGCTTATTGGATTTAATGGGTATAATTTCATATATAATTTAATTTGTTTCAGTGGACACTGGTTTTAACTCGATTGGTATGATCTAATGTCTACTGAAGCACATGGAAAAATACCCACAAAAGAAATCATATATGCATGTCCTATTATGAGCTCCTTGGGTGGATGAAGACAGAGATTCTAAGACAAATTTTATTACTACTATCCTTGGCTTATGTGTCTGTATTTTTTTTTCCTATTTCAAACATACTTGGTTTTACACAGATAAGATTCCTTGGAAATAATCAGAGAACTTCAAGCAATTTCTGTCTATCTGGAATTCTTGCTATGACCTTGCTTTCTGCAGAGTAAAGGCACATCTACATGCATATCTTTCTGACCCAAGAATTTGCCTGCTGGAGGTCTAATAAAGCTAATAAATACTCCAGGGTTTTTGATAGCCTCAAACTAACACTGTGTCAAGAAGACATAAGAAATAGATTGATATAATTTGTAATTTAAATATGTTGCATTAAAGTTCTCTCATGTCTAAAACAGCAATGTGATGGAGTAGTGATCTCTGATAAAAATAAGAGGATTATTTAGATAACTTTAAAATACATATTAAACTTAGGAAATTACAGTTAGAAAACCAAGTTGAAGAAAATATCTAGTGATCAGAATTCGCATAAAATGAAGACCAAATTATTTTACTAGATCTTCTCTCTTTATGCTCTTGAAATCCTGTGAGAAAATCAGCAGTTTGTATTCTCCCACCTAATTCAATAGGCTAAACTGAAAAACACGCTAAGCTCTACAGATAAGTAGTGGCAGACTTGCAGTAAGCAGTGCAATCCTTCCCATTTCCCTCCACTGACTATAGACAGAAGCTAGGCAACTGTCCTATTAATTTGAGTGCCTCTATTAGGCTTACAATTAGATTAAAAGAATCTGGGCTTCTTTATTGCTTTTAAAATCATGTAATGTTCTCCATTAAAATCCATCTGTTCAAAAGACATGCTCAAAATAAACGGTAAACCTCATTTCACATTAAATTAAAGTCCTAAATAACTTCATACTATTTTTAGAGAGGACAAAAGCAAAGCTTCTTTTGGATTTCACTAGCCCAGGACCAGGATGCAGTAGTTGATACTGCTTTTTCCCAGACTCATGAATAATAGGAGCGTTTTTTTGGAAAGGGTTTTGTTTGTTGGTTTTTTATTGTTGTTTTGTGCTTTTTTTCCCCCTCAGAAGGCTATGTCAGAAGTCTTCCTTTTTACACTGCAGTGCTAAGGGAGAATAGTAATATCTGTAGGTAGATTATTGCACATAGGATAGGTTACAGCGTTAGAAATCTTGGTGACCTTGAGTAGAATCAGTTCTGAAATGCAATTTGTTAAATACTATTCTATTACCAGACAGATCTGGGAGTGAGGGTATATGAGAATAGTAAAGCTGAAATCCCTTGGGGTTGTTAGATAAAACGCAGCAGAACCTGTCTAAATAGCACATTTTTGGTATCTAGTTTTGTCGCTTCAAAATGCTTTGCTCAGGAAGCTGCTAAGCTCTGGAGTAGAAATCACCTCATCTCAGCTATCACAAAAGCATTGTTGTATACTGCTTCTGTTCTAACCATAGTAATACACTGCCATGAAAAAAAAAAAAAAAATCACTGATGCAAAGTTGGGTTAAAAATACTCCTTTTAGAAGTAAAACAAAATGCATTAAAAAGAAAGACTTTTTGCCTACTATTAAATTACTCCAATTTTTTTTTTAATTAAAAAAACAAACAAACAACAACTTGTTGATTTAACCTCAGCTCCCAGGGTTTCCTTTTTATATTGCACTTTCAGGGAAATAGGTATGTCGTGTTTTCTCTAAGGGACCACATCTGAAATGAGTCAGTCACTCTATACTACTCACACTAAAAAGAACTTCATCTAAAAGTACTTTAAGATTGGATCTTTTTGTGTGAAGCCTGAGCAATCTGCAGCCAGTGAAGAATAAAAAATATACTGAGGATTCACTACCAGAGATGCAATCGTGAGATGCAGAAATAATTGCTGGAAAATATCAGAAGATGGTGTGCTATGGGAAGTTTGGGCTTCATACAGTTTTAGTCAGTTCTATGTGTCCTGCAATTTTATATGCCAGATTATGTAGATAGTAATATTTTATCATACAGAAATGATGCAATATAAATGGATGATTATTTTATTTTATTTTTAATGTATGGATAATAAAGACATACCTTTACTTCATTTTTAGATACATTATAAAATCACTCACAACTTCCTGGTTTCTTACTTTCAATATAATTTAATATAATTTCTCCAGTGGGGCATAGTTTTACTAAGGCTTAATTGGCATATAATACTTCAGTCATTTATAAATATAAGTGCTGTGGATAGTTATATTATGCTAATATGACTTTAAATCATATTTTTCACACTATCTGTAGGCTAAAGTGAGTTGGATGGTTCTGGTTTCAGTTTGAAATAGAAAAAAAAAAAAAAAGGAAAAACTGAAAGAAAACAAGTGGTTATATTTAAAGATTTATGCTGGAACTCTGTTTCTGCAGGTAGTGCATGAATATTTTCTCTGAAATGAAGTGTCCTTGATATACTCTTCTTGCACTTTATACCGTTCCATGAATTATAGAAGAATCCACAGTGTCTGTGTATGTTATTTTGGAAGTCAGTACTCTCCTTAAAAGCAGACTGAAGTAAGAAAAACTGAATTATCCAATCAGTAGTCACTTGGTATCACCACAGACTTGCCAAAGGGAAAAAAAAATAAAGCTCAACAAGAAAAATATCTCCAGAAAGATGCCTTGAGAAAGAGATATTAAGCCAGGTTAAAAGCATCAGAACACTACTCCTGGGAAAATAAAATAAAATAAAATAAAATAAAATAAAATAAAATAAAATAAAATAAAATAAAATAAAATAAAATGGTTAAATCAAGACTTCTACAGCTAATTGGAGCAAGAGAGTATGATAAGGTTTCTATGATCAGGAGGTAATAATTTCCCCCCCACACATTCATTGATGCTGACTGAACATTCACAGAGTCCAAAAAGTGAATGTGAACACAGTGAGGTAGTGGGTGGTGCATTTCAACAGTGGTGACAGCAAAAGGAAAGACAAGCCACGTTCTGAACAGCCATGCTCTGCTGTCACACCATGAAATGTAGGGTGTCTCAATCAGCTCATCCATGAGATTCTGCTACTGCTGGTATGTCAAAAAAGAGTGTTTTGTAGGTGAGAATTTGCTCTAACAAACAGTGTTATTGTGCTCTTTGTGTCAGTTGTAATTTCCATGGAAATAAATATGAGTCCAGAGTGACCTACATATAACCTTGGAAACTTTTGTGTCCTTCTGGACTAAGCAAACATTCTTTTTTCAGTTTCAGTGGAATCCTTAAGCTAGGTTCAAAATGAAGCTAACTGTACTCTCCTTTTATCTCATCTATTGGTTTTATCTGAGTCGCTGAACTATGTGCCCTTTCAAACTGACTTAAAAGTTTAAAAATAAACACTATTCTAGTAGATTTGCTAGATTCAACACTTTTCTAATACAATGATGATGAAGATCTACGTGAAAAAAAAGGTTCCATTAGAAATCTTTTCTTACAAACATTTAAAATGCTACATCTCACCTGAATATATCTGAAGGTAAGAAAGAGTAGCTGTTATACTAGATAAGTCACAGAGTACTATGACATGCACTGTATTATGAACAGCAGCATACAAGCCTTATTTTCTTTAGGATTTTAAACTATCATTCCAAGTCAAAAGCACTTTTCGCACCCCCCTCCAAACTGCAAGCAAAATCCTTTTTCTTGTCAAAGCAAAGCTACTTTAAATAGCAATGTAACGCTGACACTGTGACAACAGAATTGCTAATTTATACACAACTTATTATCATCCAACTGATATGAAGCTAGCTGTAATGTGCCTAATATGGTAGGACCAAAGTTCAATACAGTTTGCAGAAGTATTCAAGATAAATTTCCTGACTACGCAAACACTAATAGTATGTAAAAAAATAGAAACAAATAAATAAATAAATATTAGAGATAAAAAATTTCTACAAATCTATTCAATAAGTCTGCCACATCTAGGAGCCTCTCATGTTACTGAGAGAGGTTCAGTTAACAACTGAACTTGGATTTTGCAACCAAGTGGTCAGGATGGAATTACATCACTCTCAAGTGGCTAACATAGTTGCTGATGATCCTGCCAATGCAGGATTTAATAAGGTATCTTGGGATATTTTATAGACAGGAAAAAGCCAATATAAATACAACCAGATAATCAAAGACAGCAAGAAAATGAGAAAATGGTATTGTCCAATTGTCCCCATGTAGTGACCTCTAAAATGCGTCTTGAAGTTTCTAGTCTTTAATGTATATAACTTCTTTGCCTGAAATACCAAAAATGACAAATCAGAGCCAGAAAAAAAAAAAAAATAGAAGAAGAAGAAAAAGAAAAAAAAAGAGCATAATATGGAAAGTGTGAAAAGTATGCAGCAATTCATGAAAGAAGGTAATTCTCAGGTAATTATATACTAATAATCTTGTGCCTTTGACAATTCAAATTGTTTTAAAGAATGCGCAATTCATGGCCATGGCAGGGCAAATACATTCCTTTCTTCATTTATTTCTTTCATTCCCCGCAGAACAAAGTGAATAAATAAAACTACTTCTAAAAAGCCATTTTAAGTCATTATCATTTATGCCTCAAGGAAAAGAACCTTGAAATCCTTCTGTGTGTAAGCAATCCCACTTCCCTGTTCAATCTGGAAATAAATTCTGTACATACTGGAAAGGAGGATCAGTTCAAAAGCACACAACAAAATAAAAATTATACAAAATGAAGACAATTGGCAACATGCGTATAGTTAGGACTATATTAGGTCAATGAGCAGAATCCAAAAGTAGAGTTATTTTCACAGTGGCTTATACAATATTTACTTACTAAATTGAATATTTGATAGTTCATTTTTGCAGCATTGTGGCAAAGCACAAGCATTGCAAACTGACACAGGAACCCACATTCAATTAAAGCATTCAGAAACACAGTTTTGTATTTTGACAAAAACAAATACAGGGGATAACTCAAGGCACTAAGAAGTTTGTCCTTACTTTCTTTACTGGAAACAGAGGAATAGTACTCAGTTTAGGACCTTGCCTAAATCATTGTCCACAGAATCCCTTCATCGATCTCTTTTTTTCCACAGATTGTTGATGCATTCTAAAGAAAATACTCTGAAGTTAGCCTTTGAGAATACCTTCAGCTCCTTTTAGCCATTTCTCCAGGCAGGTGATTACAGTGAGAGGTCCAGGCATTCCTACACATAGCTATGCAAATGCAGAGAAGATATCAAGGCATAACGTTGGAAAAAAAAACAAAAACAGCATACTGTTCCTAAACATTTACTGTGCTTACAAGGGGCAACATAACCAGGAATGGATAAATTGGAATTGCTGCTTTTGCAGCAAATATTACAGCTTGGTGTATACTGATATTCAGTACAGAAATTGTTGAACTCTTTATTTAAATATACATAGCCTCAAACCTGTGCAGGGTCTGGTACTTTTAGTAGGTTTTTTTTGTCAATTTTCCCTAAAGCTCATAATTTTCCAGGTAATCTTCAGCTACTTTTTTTTTCTTATCTGGCTATTGAAATTTATTGTATGTAGGCTAATTCTTGAAGATCATCAGGTGCTAAAATGTGCATAAACTGTACACGACCTGATGCAGCAGATTCAGTAAAATAGTGTGAAGTAATCAATTGTTATTTTCATTCTAATTTCTTCTTGGGATCTTGTTTACCTATCACTGAAGTTAAAAATGTAGGTTGCATTCATAAACCCCCAAATAGTCTTGGGATGCAGCAATTTTAGCTGCCACCTCTCCCTACGCACCTCACAACTGCTGCAGTTCATTGATGATTTTGCCATCTGCCTATAAACCTGAAATGCTTGGTTTAAATATATAAAAGCTAGACAGACAACTCCATTATTAGACACAAAGACATCTTTAGCACCATAAACACAATCTTAAAGCTTCCCACTACCTTATTAAGCAATCTTGAGACTGCAGTGGGCTCAGCACAAGAATGGTTTAGTCTAATCTGCACTATATGGCAATGCAAGCTACTGCAATATCTCCTGGATTATGTTAAGGTTCTTAATAAAGGAACAGTTCTACTGGTCGGTACATACAATTGTGACATTTGTATATACAAGGACATACAAGGATAACAAGGCTGTTGAGGTAGTCTACCTCGACTTCAGCAAAGCCTTTGACACTGTCTCCCACAGTATTCTCCTGCAGAAGCTGGCAGCCCATGGCTTGGATGGGTACATGCTTGGCTGGGTAGGGAACTGGCTGGAGGGCTGGGCCCAGAGAGTGGTAGTGAATGGAGCTAAATCCAGCTAGCGATTGGTCACAAGTGGTGTTTCCCAGGGGTAATTGCTGGGGCCTGTCCTCTTCAATATCTTTACTGATGACCTGGATGAGGGCATTGAGTGTACCCTCAGTAAGTTTGCAGATGACACCAAGTTGGCTGGAAGTGTTGATCTGCCTGGGGGTAGCAAGGCCATAGAGAGGGATCTGGACAGGCTGGATAGGTAGGCTGAAACCAATGAGATGATGTTCAACAAGGCCAAATGCCGGGTCCTGCAATTTCGCCACAACAACCCCAGGCAACACTACAGGCTTGGGGCAGAGTGGCTGGAAGACTGTGTAGAGGAAATGGACCTGGGGGTATTGATTAATGCTTGGCTGAACATGAGCCAGCAGTGTGCCCAGGTGGCCAAGAAGGCCAGTGGCATCCTGGCTTGTATCAGGAACAGTGTTGCCGGCTGGAACAGGGAAGTGATTGTGCCCCTGTACTCAGCTCTGGTGAAGCCACACCTCGAGTACTGTGTCCAGTTTTGGGCCCCTCACTGCACAAAAGACACTGAGGCCCTGGAGTGGGTTTAAAGAAGGGTGACAAAGCTGGTGAGGGGTCTGGAGCACAGGCCATATGAGGAGCAGCTGAAGGAGGTGGGATTGTTCAGTCTGGAGAAGAGGAGGCTCAGAGGAGACCTTATTGCTCTCTATAACTACCAGAAGGGAGGTTGTAGTGAGCTGGGAATCAGCCTTTTCTCTCATACAACTAGTGATAGGACTAGAGGGAATGGCTTCAACTTGTGCCAGGGGAGTTTCAGGCTAGGAAATACTACTTCTATGAAAGAGTGGTCAGGCACTGGAATGGGCTGCCCAGGGAGCTGGTGGAGTCACTGACCCTGGAGGTGTTCAAGGGACATTTGGACGTTGTGATAAGGGACATGGTTTAGTGAGAACTATTGGTGATCGGTGGATGGTTGGACTGGGTGATCCTGTGGGTCTTTTCCAACTTTGGTGATTCTATGATTCTATGATTCTCCAGTGGTGACAGCAGGCTCTTCCTCATTCTGGTGAAAATGCATAGACAATAGTGGTGACTATGCTGTGCTTTATAGCTGAGAATTTGCTCTATCATATTGTGTTATTGTGCTCTTCGTATCTGTTGCATTTTCCATGGAAACAAATAGAAGACATTACTTTTGGAGCGACCAACGTATATCACGCCTGATTAATATTTGACTGCTATAAAAATATATAAAAATATAAAAAAAATATTCTATATAAGCAAACCCCTTTGCTGCTGTCTTCCTGAGTCCTGCTAGTCTATAGCTTAAATAAACACTGTTAACTATAATTCCTATATAGTGCAGACAGGATTTAGTCAACGCAAAATCAAGCAGGCAATCTACATACTGACTTTCTTTTCTTTTTCATACTTCGTATAAAGTTCATTTGTTCCTCTTTCTTTTCTTTGTGATGGTTTTTCATACAATTTCATTTCGTGCTATAATGTGTTTATTTCCTGAACTTTAATCTCAATTCCTTTTACTCCATTAATCATAAGTATTAGAGAATAAGCACATTTACTGTGCATTTTACTGCACTGTGTGCTCTGTGTTACTGTAATGTATTTAATTCTTCTCTACTACCTAAAACACGATTATCAGGCTTTAAGTTAGATAAGTATAATCAGAAAGAAATCAAAGGATCACGCTAAGCTGCAAGACCCCTGAAGTGTTACTTCTCTTAGCAACTCTGTTTTGTAAGAATTTGCAGTATAACATTGGGTATTAAAGCATACATTACTTTTATACACTTTTATATATATTACTACATGATAGACAGTTATGAGATAGTGTGGATAAAAAGGAGGGATAACTGTGTGGAAAATATCCATTGCATTTTTTTGCAATCTGGTTTTTAGCAACACAGAAATGCAATCTAAACTCCCACATCAAAACTTTACAAAAATACATTCAAGTCAATTTTAGATTAAATTGTTTCTGGAATAAGATTATCTGTCACATTTCAGCTTCAGAAACGTTTCTGGATATCAAAATTCCATCTTTTCACAAACAGTCATTCTGAATAAGTTTGGTAGGCTTTTAATTGCAGAAGCACAGATATGCCCCTAAAATAAGAGTTTTCAGTATTCTGACTTTCCAGGGACCACTTTAAGACTCTGAGGATGATGTAAGATCTAAAATGACAGTTATGATTCTCAGGCATGTTCCCCTCTATAACACATATATTCTTCACACTTCCAAAAAAAAAAAAAAAAAGAAGGCACAGTTACAGCTGCTGCCTACTGATCTGTGTGTATTGAGCAGAACATCAACATATTCAGCTTATGAGAACTGTTTGCAAGAGCATGTTTGTCAAGAAAAACTATCTCAGAGCATTAGGGAACTGACGTCTCAGTTGGATTATTTCACCAACTCTTCTATAACAGTGTAAAAGGGTTATTTTTACTGAAGCTGTGCAAACAAAACAAGAAAATTCTCAGAGTATTAAAAAACTCAGAAACCTCAACACTGAAACCTGAAATTACTTCAGGTTTGAGGCTCAACATGCAAATAATATCAAGGGTGAGACAGAACACAGACGACAGAAAGAAAATTAGAAGTTTTGATCCTGACCCATTTCCAAAGTACAGGCCATATATATAAATAGGCATTTTAATGAAAAAAAAAAAATCAATAAATTGGCATGTAAATAAATATGCATGGGCAAACACAAACGACTGGTAATTTCACTTTTTACTCTGCAACACTAAAAGAACTTCTACCATCCTCATGATCTACAACAGAAAAGAACATATGACCCATCTGTGAGATTTTTCATACATATTAAGCTCATTTATCCCTTCCCGATTAAGCTCTGTCCTTTCTCAAATTTAATACTCGAGTAAGATTAAGAGATCTTGAATAAAAAGATTAAACATCCAGAAAAAAAAAAGCAACAACTCATATATGAGGTCTAGTCTGAAAGCAGCTCTCTGAAAGACCAGCTGCATTCTGGATGACCATGCAGATTTTTCCAAGTGCAGAATGCAGGGAAGGCTCTTGATCTTCAGTGGTGAAAATACATAGTTAATGGTGACAAAATACTGCTTGGTAGCTGAGTATTTGCTCTATCAAATAGTGTTATTGTGCTCTTTCTAATTGCTGTAGTTTACATGGAAATAAATGGAAGACATTACTCTTGGAGCAGTCTACACAGATTACTGGAACTAGAGATCTAATATTTTAGTAGATTATATAATTAAAGAATTAAGAGTACATGAAGATTTATATTTTATATAAATACATATGAACAATATATAGTCAGATCTTTCTCATACAACGAATTGATGACACACCTTTTCAGACTACTTTATTATAAGCACAAAAATGTGAATCCTATTTCCAGTGTTGTCTGTGGAAAGAACTGAGCAATTTCAGCAAGGCCAGAGTTTTGTCAGGAGTTCAAAGAAGGCAATCATTTTGACTGGACTGTGACCAAATAAAGACTCCAGCTAACTTGTATGGCACCAGACAATTTTACAAGGGGTAAAGCAATTGGCATTATGCATTTAAGGAATATAAAATGTGAGAAAAAGGCCTCATATGAGTTTGCTTTTTTTCATGCTGCCAAGTCATTCTGATCAAATTGCATCTTAGCAAAAGCTTCTGCACTTTCTTAAGTATTTGAAGCCCCACAGCTGCAACTCTAGTTGGCCTTTACTTAGCACAAATTACTCCAAATCATGTACTGCCATGTAGAAAAAACTGGCTTCAAATTAGTCTCTTCTGATATATCAGCAAAATCAATTGCTCAGTGCTTTCATAATGACCTCCCACTCCTTTAATGTTTAAAATTCCAAAACTGGCACGAATACCTGAAGGGCTTTTGCATACATAAGGAATGTGTTCAACCATTCCATTGCACATACATATAATTCCCAGTTGAACTGGAGGATTTTATCAGACATGTTATTAAGAAAATAATCTTGCGGACATTTCAAAGGTTCAGATTCCCTCCTTAGAGTGGGCATCAAATAAAGATAGCCAACAGCAAATGCTAAGCCCAGGAATTCCTGTACCCCTCTGATTCTTAGAGATGTAAATGTACAAGAAACATCTCAAATATTTGATGTCATAAATAAAGATCCCTACAAAGAGAAGAGGAAAGTGGAGATAGTCTTTTTAAAGATGGTATAGATTCGCACACAGTGCCTGTACGTGATAAAAGTACTGCCCAGATTCATTTTCTGAATCTCAAGAAGACCTGAGTTGAGTGGCAGTACTGAACTTCTTTCAGCAGAGTACTCGTAAGAGTGCTCATATATGGCACTGCAGGAGACTAGAGACTTTTGGCATCAGAAGGGTTGACTCACCAAAAGCTTCATTACCTTTAGTCTTAGGTAGTCCCCTAGCCATTTTTTTTTAAATCAAAATTTGAGTTTAGGATACCTCAGGGTCACTTAATTTCTGCCTTATGGATCCTTTTTATGATCCGTACCACGAGCAAAATATTTTGTGCTTGCAATTTATCCACTAAATGGTAATTCCATTTTCCCAACAAAATTACTAGCTGAGGGGAAAAAGAGACAAAGAAATGAAAGGAAGAATTTGTCATTTTTAAACTAAGATCAGGAGACAGCAGTGCAATTTGTGTTGATCTGCATGAAGCAGGGCTTCCCACAGTAACAGTTATTCTCCTGCTTAGAGAATCACTGGGCCAGGACACAACAGTTTAAACACCTTTGCTACCCAGAAATCACAAGCATAAGTATAAACTAAAATGTAGGAGAAAACAGTCAAAACTCATTTGAATTAAGTAAATGCAAAGCTCTTTTAAGGATAAGTTCTGTATTTCATACAGCAATAGCATTATAAGAAATGAAAGGACTTCAGGCAAAAGCAACTTCCCTTCAATAGGGTTCTCCTGAATATTGGAAACTACTCCGCTTATTTTCCAAAATGTGTGCATCCCTTAATCAAATTCTCTCACATCTGTCATTTCTAATGAGAGCTACAACAGCTTTTATTTTTTTTCTTTCTTTTTCTGTTTTTGCCAAGGTGGTATATGAAGAGGGCTTAATAGCCCACAGTCATAGCAACAACTCTGGGAGCAAGCAGTCTACCTTAACTCTTCAAACAGCTTCCAGGCCAGGCAGGCCACTCTGAATTTTAACTGGAGGTTTCTGCTTTTTGCACCACATCATGTTCATCGTCTCCAACGTATTATTCGACTCCCACTCACCCAAGTGGTAACAAAATGCTCAATGTTGAAGCAATCTGGAGATTTTCCCTTGCTTGTCACAAAGTTTGTTGAATTTTAAAGTGTAAACCCTTCTCAGACGCTTAAGAAGCTCATCTGATTTGCTGCCTTCTAGGGTCTACCTCATTATATATAAATGTCTACCTCTAGAATAAAATCTGAGCACATTTGCAAGGTAATACATGAATCACACAGAATCTACAGCTATATTTCTCTATTCACAGTAGTGTAAGCTGGAACTTTATATCAAGGAAGCATGCTGTGAATATCATCAAGGAGGTCATCTGAGGGCTGCTCTAACATTTATTTTAAGGCTTCCAGAATTTGAAGTAGTTTTCAAAGACAAAGGTGAAGACAGACATAAGTACCTTAAAATTGATAATTTATCTAAATATTTGGTTTCCAAGTTGTTTGTTTTTCATTGTGTCCAGCACTGATTCACAGTCTATACTAAAGATAATTAATAATAATTTATAGATCTTCTCCAGAGTGTCACTCATTGGAGTAAAGTAATCCCTTTAGCATCAGCAGACCAAGGTGGGCAAATGAAAAATTTGGAACCATCATGTATCATCTCAAAAACTACTCATCTTTTTATTTTCAAACCAATTTTTCTGTAACAACTAATGCTGTCCTAATACCAATGTTATCATCTGCCTTTGGAATCTGCCATGGCAACATCCACTCCTGCCTGAACTGTGACTATGAAACAAGACACAAACCTCAATTTGTTTTGAAAATATTTGGATACAGAAATATTTGGGTAAAATATTAATATATTTTTCACATTAATATTGATAATATAATCCTAGCTGTTAGTAGTATCCCTGTTCTATATTGAATGTTATGCTGAATGCCTATGGTCAAATTACCCTAGAATTGTAGTTTTTGAATATTATTTGTATTGAGTAGAGTAAGATATTTCATTAAAATTTTAAATTTTACCTAAATGGATTTTACACAAACCTTTCCCACCAAAGCCATATACTAGAAACAAACAAAAGCAATCAGTTAACAAATAAAAACAATCAGTTAACAAAACTTCACACACTTCTGATGGCTGGTGGATATAATTCCATTTTCAGTGAAGCAAGCAATGTATTAAGACATAAGAATGAAAAATTTAAGAAATGACTGCACATTAAAACTTCTGTGTATAGCACTGTAATACAAACTACCCTCAGAAACAGATATTTGATTTACAGGTAGAACTGTATCATACACGTGGCAGTTGTAGGTTTTTACTCTATCCCAACAAAAGACTGAAAAGCTATCTGCAATAGAATTAATGGAGTTTAGCAGCCAGTGAGAATTCTGGTCTCCCTTTTGTGTTTATTGGTATTCTTATCAGCATGTTAGTGAGATATATACAGTTTTGTTGTGACATGCTGGCAGGTTTGGGCAGTATATATTGCTCCCAGCAGTTGTGGGCTCAGTTTGCAGAACATATGCCTTCACAAATTGGGTTTCCTCTAATGCATAAATGAAGGGCATCCAGTATACACTACTGCCATTTTTGATCAAGTTTTCTGTAGTCCTAGTACTCATTACAGTTACAGTAAAACCAGAAGATGAAGAAATCCTGGTAAAAGGGTTTCTTTTTTTTTTTTTTTTTTTTTTTTTTTTTTCCAATGCATATGAAGGATTCAAGGAGAAAGGATTTCATTACAGATTCAAGTATAAGGATACCCTATACATACTATCATCATTCTAACAACCTTATACTTAATTTTAATTTTTATTACATTATATTTTAACACACTGTAATATCAAATACATCCATTTCACCATTTGACCAATGATATCATATTACTATGTTACAACTAGAATATAAGGCCAAAAGTACTTTAGCACATGTTCAACTCTTATTCCAAACTCATGAAAACTAAGATGTTCAGAGATAAGTTATCTTGCTTGTCTTTTATACTATGAGACAGCCAAATGAAGGAATATTTTACGGTTTGATTTAGTAAGATTTTTATAACTCATCACATGTGCATTGCACTTTTTTCATGGTCTAACACTTTCTGAAACATTTGTGTGTCTTCTGCAGTGCTCAGAAAGCCAGTGGAGTTTTCTGAAATAATTATGATTCAAAATGATGAATGATCAGGCCTATACTACTGGGCACGGGTTTATAAAATACTATTCTGGCAATATACAACAAAGAATAATACGTAATACTAGAAAAAATACATTCTTTCAAAACTAATTGACAATTAAACTGAATGAAACATTCTGTGTGTAACATTGTGTGTAAAAAATTCAAAAACACTTTTCAGATTTTGTGAGTAAAGTAATTCTGTAAAGGACTTTTTATCCTTAAATATAAAGCAAAAGCACTTTGTGTCTGATATTTTTCAGATCCATGGGCTATGGCTTTATATAATGATTAGAAAAACTCTTACATATGCCCTAGTAGTAAGATTGCTATCAGTTCAAATTGAATCACACTTGAGCTACTTAGTTAAGACTGTTTCTGCGCACATCAATGTGAAAAGAATGTTTTGCTTCCAACAAAGAACAATAAAAAAGAAGGAATCAAAAGCAGAAATTCTTTATAATTATGTGATCAAGGATATATTTTTTTCTTTTTAAAATAACTAAATTGCATTTTATTTTATTTAAAATTTTATTATTTACAATTTAAAATTTAAAATATTTTATTTTATTTATTTATATTTCTTTGAAGTAGGTAGCTCTGAAAATAATATATCTTATTTCCCTGGTAACTGCAACAAAGAACACAATGACACTGTATGATAGCACAGATTCTCATCTACAAAAAACTATTTTTCAACATAACTACCACCAATACCTTTGCATTTTCACCAGCAATGAACAAAAGTCTGCATGCTCAGCTCATAAAAATCTGTATAAATGGAAATGTCCCACTGTCTCTGTCACCACTGTTGAAACACAACACTTACCACCCCACTATGCTCGCATCTACTCTTTGGTCTCCATAAATGTTCAGCAAGGATTAATGAATGGCAATGGATGCAATTTTTTCCTCATGGAGGAACTCAGTTAAATAACTTTGCTTCACATGCACTTCCACTCCAGACATCATTTTGTCATACTGCCCCTCTGTTGTCATTTGTCTTACAGCAACAAAACATAATATAGTATTAGTGGGAAGTTTCAACTTCTACTGTCATACCACCATCATCTGCCTCTGATGTTGTGGGCCAACATAATTTAATATTTCCAATTGAAGTCCACTTGCCCCTAGATCAATCTTTACTTTTGAAAGTAAGCTCCTATTTCACCAGATTTAAGTTTGCTGTACATTATATTTTTTTAATCTAAAATAACATCTCACAGAAGAAAGGAGAGATATCTGAATCCACATTGCTTTTCGAGGATGCACAAGTATGGAAAACGATCTGATCAGACATTTCCCTAGTTACACCTATGATCTACTAATGGGAGGAGACCAAGCTTGATGTGACTTCATATGGCTTTTGGAAAAATTGATTAATGTATGTTATTTAGCTCAACAAAGCATATTTAAACAGGAAGAAAGAAAGGTTTCCAATCTTCCCCTTCAATTCATTGTCATGGAATCACAAAATGGCCAGGGTTGGAAAGGGCCTCAAGGATGATGAATCTCCAACCCCTCTGCCACAAGCAGGGCCACCAACCTCCCCATTTAATACTAGACCAGGATGCCCAGGGCCCCATGAAATCCAGCCTTGAACACCACCAGGGATGGGGCATCCACAACCTCTCTGGGCAGCATGGAACTAGCCACTGTCTCTCTCACTGTCTCTCATAATCTCCTGTGCAGAACAGACCCACCACTGTTTCCTTACCATGGACTAAAAAAGTGCTGTTTTGATCAGTAATATTGATTGATATTACTTGCTTCTGCAGAGTACATATTACAAGAATTACAAAAAGAACTATTTACACACATCTGCAGGGGAAATTTATGCATTATGCCAGTTCATTTGACTTTTAAGAAAAATGCACTTAGATATATTATTTACACTGACTGGAATAGCCTGAGTGAGAAATTTAGGCTAAGTATCTAACTCTTAGTTGCATAAGATGGAAATCAATTAATATAGTTCCAAAATACATCCAAGGCAAGCAGGATGAGTCAATTTTAAGAGTGACTCTTCCTATTCCAGACCATAGAGGGTACTGAACAACTCGCTTATGTTACGAAGCTTCAACTTACAAGACAGAAATTCCAGCCCCAATTGTATTCCAATGCTTGATTTATTTACAAATGAAAGGGACAAGCGTGCTGAAGATGCAGTCCTCTCCTGGCAATAAGTGACTGAGTGACTTTGTGTCTAAATCTCTGCCATGCAGACCCAGCAGTATATGACTGTTGAACAAGCAGCAACCTAACTGAACATTACATTTTTCTTGCTTTAGCCTGCTTGAAGTAGAAACAGTTTGAAAGATGCACAGTCTCGCACAGTAGTTTATTTGCATTACTTGTGAAGGTCCTCCAGCTAAATTTCCACAGAGCACACTGCTTATGTCCATGCAGTTGTGCCTGTGGAGCTTTTAAGCTTATTGAGACAAATACTAAAAGTAACAGGCAGCGAGAGCTTCCTGTACTGTGTGTAACAACATTTCCATTTTAGCTTATTCTGAACTCCTATGGTGAATGTGCTTTCTAGCCATTTTCATATCACCCTCAACTCTGAATGCGATAAATTGAAGGGCTTCAGTGCAATGATTTAAAATCTCTAGTTACCAAAAATATATATAATATCCTAATTAAATTTCTTTTAAAATGTTATGTATTTAATCAGTTTTAATTGTAGACTGAGTAATGCTGTTGGGTCAACAAACAGAAGTAACATTACTGCAGACTGCATTGTGTATACATCATTTCTTCTGTATTTTGACATAACATTTCTTCTCTCTAAAAAGCATTCCTGACCTAGGTAATAACCTGTGTGAGAAAAACAAAAAAGATCCTCGGGCAGAATTCAGTGGACTTTACCATTCCAGAAAGCTGACTAAATGATCCAATGATCTCTTCTCATCTCTAAGAAAATTACAGAAACTGTGACCTTAATGAGTGAAAGTGTACAAATCTAATACTCTTAAATAGAGTCAAAGATTTTAAAGATCATTAAGATGATCTGATATGACTTTCTACAGAAATCACTTATAAAAAATTAATGAGCTATAGACATTTTCATTATTAAAAGAAAATATGGATTATAAGACTGCAGTAGATAAGAAGTCAATACCATGGGCAAGCTGTCCTGGAAGTTATTACCTTTTGCCATTATTAATGTTCCATATTTTTTTGTTTGAATCAGCCCAACTTTAGCTTCCAATCACTTGATCTTCATAAGTCATGTCTGCTAAACCCTTTCTTCTAATATCCGTAAATAATATATAATTTTAAAATAATAAATAAAATGCATAAATAATTAAAATCCTACTGCATTTATGCCATTCAATGAAATCATACGCTAATATTTTGTAATGTGACAAATAACAAAATTCCTTAATTTACCACTAAGACGTTTAGTGAACATAGTGGTGATGGGCTGACATTTGGACTAGATGATCTTGGTCGTTTTCAACCTTTTTTTTTTTTTCTTCCCCCTGAGAAATTCCAAATTAACATAATTCGTTAAAAGAAGGTTAACAATTACCAAAACCACTTTTCACCAAGTAGTTCTCCAGTCGTTTTATTTACAGTAGTTTATTTATCTACAAGGGTGGGTTATCTTTTACTTTGCTCTACACATAGTGAACATGTGTACATGCATATATTAGTGAATATATATTCATACATATTCTGCTTGCAGGATCTCTTTGCACACATCTGAAGATGTGCAAAAAAATCTTACAATTACTTTCAGATGAAACTAAACTGGAAAATTTAGCTGATGTGATCCAGCTGCAAATAGCTTATGGGATCAAACTATAAATAGTTAAAAGTTAAACCTGGCAATTTGGTGCATCTCATGAGTTAACAAATCAAGAGTTTCTGTTTCATTGTTCAGTTTGCCTTTCGTTGGTCCACACTATTTTCTAAAGTAGGCATAGTCACTAAAGTACTGAACTTGGTATTGAAAATAAACCTTTTCAGAGGTACTTGAAAATCCTTTGGCTTTCAAAATGATAAACTTATTATGTTCAGTTGATTGGCTGTCTTAAATTCTTACATCTTTCACGGAGGAAAATTATCTTTGAAACTGCATTACTGTCCTACCCTGTGGATCTAACCTGTATTTACTTTTTGCAAGGTCCATTAAATTGTATTTCATTAATATTCACATTGGTTAATTAGCCCAAATTGCAACTTAATTCATTCTTTTCATCCCTTCCTCCCATTAAGATTGCATTTTTAAAGGTGAAGTGAAGGAAGATGAACGACTTCAGCAACTCAGCTTGGTCCTTGTACTATATAAGATATTGAATCTGTAACAAAAAGTTCTTTCAGGTTTTCCACAGCTGACTACATAAAAGTATACTTTTCCTGGTGGCTAGTTGGTTTCAAATATTTCAAGGCCCTTTACTTTTACATTTTATCATTTGCAACAAAAAAAGGTCCTGTATTTTTGATAGGTACTAATCAATTAGGAACAACAGTAGTGTCATGGCTCAAATTTCAGAGTGAGCTGTGCAATACAATATGGAGCTATAAAGTTCACCACAACAACGATCAGGGGAAAAAACACACACACACACACACACACACACACACACACACACAAAACAAACAACAACAACAAAAAAAAACCTGTTTTTTTTCTAGTTGGCCTCAAGATCTGAAGTAACAGCGGTTCAAATTCAATCTTACTTGTGAGGAAGCTCTATTTTACTTTTCTTCTTTATTTCTCATTCCCTTTACAACAATTACTTCCATCCTTTACACTATTTAAAAAGCTGCTCATACTTCAAGAGAACCATTGTCTATCTTCAAATTCAAGCATACATCTGGACTGCACAATGTACTTCATGAAGAATCTGGCATCGATTCTTTTTTATTTGTTTTAAAATAAAAATCTTGATTGAAGTTTTCAAAAATGAGTGATATACATTTTAAGTTAAACTTTACGCTTTGCTCTTGAAGCAAAAGTTAAGCAGATGCCTAACTACCTGAGCTATGCAGACTCCTAAGTGCAGAGGATCATATCACTAAAAAGCCTTATTGTATACTGGCACCATCTGCAGCTGTACAAGAAAGAGGAAATGCATCCAGATTGATGAAAAAGAAACAAAAAGAGACAGATAATGAAGGAAGAAGACATTGATAATTTACGATCTTTTTACAGTCAGGAAAGTGGGAATCCTTGCTAGCTGCATGCATTTTCAAAAACGGTATGTGTAAGTGCAGAATAAAGCTTCTTGCACTTGCTAAGTAGCATAATGAAGCAACAAAATGTAATTTGCATCTGTAAATACAGGAACATAGAAATTGCCATGCTAATTCAGTCCTGAGGTCTTTCTGAGTTCAACAATCTGTAAGGGTCTGCTAGACACTTCAAAGAAGGAGGATGCTTACTGTGCACTGATCAGAAGCTGTATTGACTGCAGACCTGACACCAGCTATGGGTGAAAGAAAATAATACCAATACTTTTGTATAGGCAGCTTCAACACAGAGAATCGAAATCTTCATTTCCTAGCAGAAGCACTGCAGTTCTACTAACAGTAGAAAAATTCAGAAAATGGTTTGTGTATGCAGAGGAAAAGTATGATCTATTGCCTGTTCCACACAACAGAATCTACCTTAAATAGTTTTTGTGGGATCAAGTAAGCAGATTGTCAAACTACGCCAATAATCTGTCAACCATCAAGAAGTGCAAAAGTGATAAAGAAATGTCTGGACAGTGAGCATCAACAGCAGTGACAGCAAATCAAAAAATAACTGCACAATTTGGACAGATTAATCATGAAAAAGTCATTCTCTACTTAGTTCTATAGCAAAGGACACTTAGTTGGAGAATATAGAGGCTCATGAAAAGTTCCTGGGAGGACTGCTATGAAAGAAATCACATTATCTTGCATGAGCATTTGGGGCCACCAAGGAGACGGGAAGAGTCCTGAGGACCCCACAGCCTGGCACAGATACTGTCATTACAAATCTGCCTGACTTTCTTGAAGAACTGCAGCATCTCGCCAGTAGAACAGGGAAGTCATTCAGAAAACCACTACACTAAACTGCCCCACTTTTCTCCATCACTGCACCATCTACCTCATAACACAGGATACTTGTGCAGCTGAAAAAATTGCACAATCTGTGATTAAAATGCAGTAGTGTGTAAATCCATCTAGCCTCCATATTTTCATTTAGTTTTAAACCGCAATACTAAGATCATGGATAAGAACAGTTTCCTCCTAAACATCCGAAACTCCTTTTTGCTTTTCAGAATTCTAGTAATAATATAATGGGCACATACAGACTTGACTTCCAAAGGAATGCATGTCCCTATTTTGTACAAATCGAAAAGGAGGAATTACTTGTTACTGCACAAGAACATACTCATGTGAATGCTAATGCTGTGAAGGATGATTCGGGGATTTTTTTTTTGGTAACTGGAAAACAACAATAATAAAATATTTACCAGGTGAATTATGTTCATAGTTTTTTCAAAATAATCTTATGCTATTATAATATCCTGCTGCTTACAAACTCCAAGTGAAAGACTGCACTAAAAAAGGGAGAGAAGACTTCTCACCCAGTTTTGTTTAAAAATAAGCAATTACATTATTTTATGATAAGCAAGTGGCTGAAGTTTCCCAATTTGCATAATCTGTTGAACAATTCTGTTGCATTCAACTTAATCAACGTTTCTCATCAATAAAAATATGAATAAAATGTTGAGTAAAATCAAATAATCTCTATTTCAGATGAACAGCTATACATGTCTACATACAGCTACCCAAGAAGAATGAGCTTGATTTATAGCAAGTGAAGTCACTGATGTCATGAAACAACCAAGTCATTTTTAAGTAAGATGAACCCAGAGATACATCCCGGCTTCATTTCAGGTCCAGACATACACCTTGTCAACTCCCAGTTCCTACATAGAGTAAGAGATATCTGATCATCAGTGCCCCTAACAGCCCTGGGAGAACACAGCAAGGTAATCTTGGTGCTGCAGAAAATAGTTTTGAAACTTTCTGATTCTACATTTATATTATTCAGCATACACTCAGATCAAACTTCAGAGTAACTGAGGTGTTTCAATAGTTACAGAGTGGTTTCTTTTCTCTTTTCTTTTTTTTCTTTTCT
>JAPSGF010000043.1:459677-481035 GCA_035772895.1 Perdix hodgsoniae
CCTTTCCTTTCCTTTCCTTTCCTTTCCTTTCCTTTCCTTTCCTTTCCTTTTCCAGAGAATTATCTTCAGCATAGTGGGCTGAGGTTTTTTATTTGATCAATCAGGATACATATAAACTAGGACACACACTGCTGGAGGGCAACATAACAGCAATTCAGAACACCTCACTGACCTCAGTCCGGGAAAAGCTGGTCAGGAGCACAGGATGGTAGAGGGTATTCTGAACACTGCGAGCTAACACACAGCACTCACTACATCACTTCAGTAAAATATCTATCTGCTTGGGGGCTTCCTTTGCATATTTTGGAAGTTTTCATTTCACATGAAATTAAATGTTTCATGTTGTTCTAAAGTACATTTCAGTATTTTTAGTATAATAAAAACAAATAACAGAAATTAAATTAGATCAGATCCTATTTTCTACATAATTTTTCAGTTCATTAGCTGAACTAAAAGTTAATTTTTTATAAAATCCTTCTTGCAAGTTCATTAAAAATATTTGATTCCATAAAACACATTCTATTTTCTATAATCCCCAGCTGACTGGCAAAACCTTAGGCTGTCTAGTTTAAATCTTTATTTATCAGGCTTTGCATCAGCTATTTCACTGTTTTAGTTAGACTGATGAACTATGCCTAATGGCAACAGTAACCTACCATTTATTTGTTTTTCTAACCAGATGTTTTTTATCTGAAGATAAATTAAAGAAAAATAGATGAACACAGAATTGCTCAGTAGAAACAATGATAAAATTGTAGATAATGACGAGCACTGAGAACCTCCTATTTAGTGTATTACAGTTGCAGTTAAGGGACTGAGACACATTCTTCACTTCCTTTCTAGCAACTTAACCAGCTAAAATATATATATAAAATTTCATTAGGGTCGTTTGATTCTCAAAACGATTTGTCATTTGGGATGCCTATTCTTCCTCCATGATTGTACAGACAGACTAGGCCAAAACCTCAGACTTACACATCTGTCTTTCAGATAAGAGGACTCCTAACCTAATGGCTTTCAATTTTTGTTATTTTCTTTTTCCCTCTTTCTTATATTACTTTATAGTTTTAATTGTTCAGTCTAAGAAAAGTAAGGAAATTCAGACCACCATGACAGCCTCCCATAGTCATGCATGATCTGCACAACAACATTTTTGAAAATGTGAAATCCAAACACAATCTTCTAGTTATTTTTGGCCACTCTGCATCTCTTTATAGACCACTGCAAGCAATTTTATGTATACGCATCATCTGTGACATTAATAAGAAGAAACCAGAAAGGCTCTGATTTTTCCACAGAAATGTATTTTATGAAATGAAAATCATGAAAAATGAAATCATCTTGTATTACCTAAGTCAGTCAGTCAAGGAATACATTTATTAACTTGACAGGTAAACTTTCTATATATATGTCTTTATTTAATGAAAACCAGTCCTTTTAAAGGAAAAGCTGTTAAAACAGATCAATTTGCTATACTGGAAATCAGGTTCAAAACCCAATTTGCCTATTTATAAGACTATTCTGTTTTCTCAATAACCAAGGTTTAGAATAAAGTCCAAAAGAAAAGACTTAACAACAGTGAGTTTTACTTCAGAAGTTATTCTCTGGCACGTGCTAGGCAAACAAATCAAGGGAGCAAGGGGGAGTAAAACGCTCTTTACATCACTCCAAAATTCACTGAGCCTTGTTTATAGGGAGATAGGTTCACGTAAGCAGCATCCTTGGAGACTCCTTTTCACGTTAAAGACGAGCAATATCAGGTAGTTCATAACTGTTTAATTGCAATCTCACTACAATGAACTGTGGATGCTGACAGTAAATATGTCGCTTTGCGGAGTAGATAAAACCCAGTCAATACGATGCACTTCTAATTTAGTTTCAATAATAATTCATTTACATTTGGTTCAAATGCTGCTCTCACTTCTATCCTGTACATGTCTGCTTCTTTTTTTCCTCCTGGCATTTTTTTTCCTAAAATTGTTCTTTTTGTATTCCACCTTCCTTTCATCTCACCTCTCTTTGTGTCTCAAATAAACACAACAGAGAGAGATCAAAAAGATCAACAAAATCGTAAGTGAAGCAGGAAAAATTAAATTATATGAAAGATTTTCTGTTTAATTAGACTACAACTGCAGGATGAGGAGATAAGTTAACAATTTATGAATTTTTAAACTGCAAGGAATTAGGGAGTAGGACCCAGTAGGATATGTGAAACATGATTACAGTTAGCACAAGTTTAGGAAAACAATATTTTTGGTAGTGAAAAAAAAAAAGAAAAAGTGATGGATCTGAAAATTCAAAGCCTGTTGCATGTGAAGCAAGTTAGATTCAGACTTAAGAATTAGGTGTAGGCATATGCAGGTGCCTTACGTACCCATAGGTGTTTTGTACCATGTAGAACTGAGTAATATCTCTGAATTTCCCAACTGGCGTATAACAAAAGCAAAAAGCACAACATTATGGCATTCTGGTGGGAAATTTGCTACTTTGAATTATGAGACATAATAGATCACAAAGTGTTCTCTATTTTCTGCACCGCAGCATTTTTCTTAGCTACTTTTCATAGCTACTGAATATGGTTATTTAGCTTTTCAATGATTTTTCTTTTAATCTTTTTATCACGCTTTTCTTCTAGCCATGCCATTTCTCTCTCTTCACTTACAGAATATCACCACAAACTGTTCCAGAACTTAATTGCACTTCATTCTTCCATTCAGGCCAGAGTGTGGGAGCCATAGTTCCATCTCTTTGTAAACCTACAATTTGAGGAGGGCAGTAATCTCTGCCATCCCTTCCACCTAAAGTTTACTTTTTCCCACTCAGAGTAATGTGAATAGAGGGGGTTACCTTAGAGCAAAATTCTGGAAAGCTTTGGCATCACTGTCGTCTTTGAGTGTAATGCAAAAAGGATGGAGTGCATAAGGGAAAAAAAAAAATGGGATGATAATGGAAAATTCTTTATGACAGTGAAAGGATTTGACTTGAAAAGGCTTCAAAAAGAGATCATAGGTGGCTCTGAATGAAATTATTTCACAGGTTTCTTACTTGAAAAGAAATGTGTCAAATCGTTTTCAAAGGATAAAGCCTGAGTATCAATGAAATGATGGTAGAAGTCAGCCTACATTCATAAACATGGCAATGATTTTAGGTGCTTCAGTTCTAAAGTGTTCAACAATATACCCTAAAGGAAACTATACTGAAGTAAACACTAAACATCTAGCAAATGAACTAAAATTCCTTTTTATTCTTCAGGTGGGTTTTAAAAACAGAAACATCAAAACTTACTTTCTTCCTGTAGCATCATGTAAAGTTGATGTAACTTTGAAAATGTAAGATCTAATATTCTGCATTCTGTATTCTTTTCTCACAAGAATTTATTGTATCATTACTGCTATGTAATTAAAATCCTTCTGAAAAGATAAATATATCATATTTTTATAATAATATACACATTTATGTATACGTACATATAATTCCAGAGTATTTATATACACATAAATACTAAATACATTAAAAGAGATTTTTTTTTTCTTAAACTTTGTTACGTTGCTTACTGTACTTAACTGCAAAGCTGATGAGTTGTAATGAAATCGTGGAGTTGTTTTTAGTTCACATTAATTGGTATGTGTTTCAAATTAAACTAGACCTTAATGTTGGCTGATAATGGAAAAGTGGATCAAAATAATAACAAGGAAGTCATTACGATAACATTAATTGTTGTAATCGTGTCTGTCAGTATTAAAGTTGTGCACTGGTATTAAAGTGCTATCATATTAAGGTCAGTGTCTTCTCTTTTAGAAGTCATTATAATATGAAATTTAAAGAGGCAGAGAGAAAACAACAGTGAAGGAGCATGTCTCCTGTGCATAAAGTATTATACAGCTGAAGATGAAAAAGTGACTGAAAAATATTTCCTAATTATTTTAATACCTAGTTAATTAATCTATAAAAAAAGATGCAACAGAAAAACTTTCAAGCTGCAGTTGTCCTGTCCAGAGTCTCCAAGATACTCAGACTAATTTGCCTCATTATGCAACATATTTGCCTAGAGAAAATAAGAATACTGAGGAATTCTTTAAACTAATTGCTTTTACAGAACACAGAAATCTGAGAAATATAAAAAAGTTTTGAGGTATATCAGACTGAGACACCAATAGAGGAAAAAAAATGTTGTTACAGGAAAAGTGGTGGTGCAACTAGTTAAAGTGCTAGATATGATCTAAGCTACTCCAATTGGAAATTCTGCAGCATTACCTGCATTTATAGAAAAAAACAAACAATGAGCACACACTCACTAAGGTTTTTGATTCAATCTTCCTTTTACTCTCTGTTAACACTATTTCTTTTCTTAAATAGGTCGTTAATCTGCCAATTTTAAATTAAGATGTACTGGGCTTACATGCAGAGCTTTTGGTATCAGGGAGGTTTCAGGAGTGGCCTCTGCGATAGAGCCAGCTTAATCTGCTGCTGTAAGGACTTGACGTTGCCAGAGCTGAGCCCTGAACAACACTGGTTATTCCTCTGGAAAAGCAGATTTAAATGTAAAGGAAAAGCTGATGTGCAACAGCAGCTAGGAGAAAGGAGTGGGAAATGTACGAGCGGCAGCCGTGCGGGCACCGAGGTCCGTGCAGGAGGAGGGCAGGAGGCTCCGGCCGCGGAGCAGCAGCTCCCTGCAGCCCAGGAGAGGCGCACGGAGGAGCTGCCGTCGCCGAGCTCATCCCCAGCTGCGGCCGCGGGGCGGTGCGGATGCGGCCCGAGGGGATACGGCTGTGGATACCGCCTTGGAGCAGCCCTGGGACGGAGCTGCCGGCGGGAGTGCACCCATAGGCGCCCCTGCAGTGTTATGGAGACATTCATTACTTATCTCTGTTAGCAGCTGACAATAAATGATGAGAGCTGCTTCAAAAGTAGTGCCTCCTATTGGCCCACAGCAGCAGAGGCGGATGTTGGTGGTGTGGCAGTAGGAGCTGAGCCTTCCCACCGATATTCCATTCTGTGCTGTTGCCGTCTGATAGATGGCAGCAGAGGGGCAGTCTGACACAATGGCATCTGACATGGACACGCGTATGAAGTAAAGGTGTGTAACCCAATTCCACCCTGAGGAAAAAATGGCACTCACTGACATTCACTGATGCTTGCTGAATGTTTATGGAGACCAAAGAGTGGATGTGAACACAGTGAGGTGCTGGGTGATGCATTTTAGAAGTGATGATAGCAACCGTGAGTCACCTCTGCCGGTGCAGGATTTGGTGAGTGTGGCATGCAGGCTTTTGTTCATCGCTGGCAAAAATACATAGCAGCTATGTAGAAAAGGAACATTTTGTAGCTGAGAATTCACTCTATCAAACAGTGTTATTGTGCTCTTTGTATCTGTTGTGGTTTCCATGGAAATGAAAAGGAGGTATTACTTTTGGAGTGACAAACATTCATTAATCTCCCTTGTCTGTTTTGTCTGTGATGGTGATTGGTGAAGGATGTCTGTGTCCTTTTCTCAATCAATAAGCCTTTTTTTTTTTTTTTTTTCCATTGCATTTTCTTCTGCTCTTTTGAGGAGGGAGAATGAGAGAGCAGAGTTTAGTTGTACATCAGTTAGAAACAACCACACATACAAATTTAGAGTGTGACCACGAAAACAGTAGGAGCCCAATCTAGAACTACAGTTTTCCCTTTCTTATACTAGATGCTAAGTTCTCTTTCTGAGGCAGTATCAGAACACTTTCCATTTCTGGACCCTTTATTTTGTAGGCAACTGCATTTAAGCATTCCCCAGTCTTATGTGACCCACAAATGACAAAGATATAACACTGGTACAGTTCTGTTTTTCCCTTTGATAATAGCCAATGGAGCTGACAGGGTTTAAAGCAGGACATGTAATTTCTCCCTCCTGGGGCTCCTCAAACAGAACTGCAAAGTGGAGCTCCCACAGTAAAGAACCAGCAAGCCCCTGCTAAGTATATTTAGAGTTAAATTGTGATTCCTTGTTTGAAAGATAATTATTTTAAAAAGAGGTTTTTATTTTCCACAACACCATCCAGCTACAATTATACACCCACAGTGCAAAACTGAACTCAACTTCTGGCATATAAATGTAGCATAACTACCACTTATACAATATTATGAAAAATAGCTACATAGCATATGAATAAGGAATACACAGTTTCATGTTTTGCACAGTACAACAAAAGCAAATTGGTTGTAAAATACTACAAATTAACAAGTAGTGAAGATGTTTCTTTTAAATCTCAACTTAAGGAAACAGAAAATAACACTTCCTTATTTCAGTAAAAAAAAAAGCCTTTATAAGATCTTTTGTTCTGAGATAAATCAGGTCCTTTATTGCCTTTAGATCAACTCAGTGTTAAGGACAATTTAAATACGTGATGTTCCACTGTACCTGCATTAAAGTATGCAAATATAAATAAAATTACCACAAATTGGTGAACAATTAATGAGATTCATTTCAGGGACATTTCATTACTAAATGCTGTTTTCCTGCCAACCTAGACATGAAGTATTTAATTCTAAATGATACCACCTGCTCCTACCTA
Source organism: Perdix hodgsoniae (assembly GCA_035772895.1). Taxonomy (NCBI): domain Eukaryota; kingdom Metazoa; phylum Chordata; class Aves; order Galliformes; family Phasianidae; genus Perdix; species Perdix hodgsoniae. The sequence continues at coordinate 466,226 of JAPSGF010000043.1, forward strand.
TAAGTGAAATGAAAAAGCTGCCAAGGAGCATGTTGGGAATTAACTTGCAGCCTTCCTTTTAATCAGGCATTCCTCCATAACATCGCAAGCCAGCAGTCTCATGGAATGAAAAAAAAAAACATCGTACTATATGCCTGCAATTCAGTTTTGAACCCTCGTTGTGGTGGTTGACTAGAGTCTAACACATTTGTTCTTCTCTATTTTTCTTTAGCTGCCAGCTGAGTCACCATCAACTTGAAGCGAAGACTTACTAGATAAATGCCAACATTCCTCTCTGACAGAGACAGTGTAGTTGATCAAACATTTACAAATGAAGACTCTTCTGATTTTAGCTTTTTAATTTGGGAGCGTATACTTAAGCTTTCACTTTCAGACACACCAGACCTCAAGGATATCGGTGAAAAAGTAAACACACTTGAAAAGTTTAAAGTTTAAAAAATAAAACTCAAAACCACATATGAATCTGCTTATACACATTACTTCTGTTTTACATTGTAAATGCACCTTTAGGCAACAGGCTAAGATCAGTTCTGAGGGGCATTTCTATTATCCATGTGCTTGGATGTTCCCTTTCTCCCTAGCAATCTGCTAATAAAAAGGTAAGTCTAGCAAACTGTCTTATCCAAGACTTAGGGTCTTTAAGAATAGTACGTTCCGTTATATGTCCTTAATGTCACATTTGATATTTAGTCAAACTAAGTTATATCATCACATATAGCACTGCCTTAGCAAAAGAAAATGTCATTGCAGGCTTTTTGCATGATAGAAACAGCAAGATAACAAACCTTTCACCTTATGATTACTGGCAGGAAAAGCCTTACTGATGTTTTGCAACAAGCTTTCAAAGCTTGTTTACGTCTGACTCTTCTTGGTGAAGTTGCTAGGAATACTTCAACAGTTACAACAAAGTCATTTGCACTGCTGAAGTTCCACATCCCAAAGGCCTCAACAATTTTAACAGATGTGGTGCATGTTTTAACAGCACGCGTCAGGTTGTGTGCCCAGTATTTCTGCATGCACAGTATGTGTTTCTGAAAAAAATATCATAGCACTTCATATTATAAACATCACTCTTTTCTGCACTGAAATGAAAGTGAAGAAGTACAAAAAGTATCTCCCTCTGAAGAATTAGAAGAACAGAAACATGTGTCCTCCTTTCCTAAGACAAAATAGCCTCCTTGGAACAGGCTGGGCTCACTCCCTGCACATACCGTGTTTTCAAATCCCTGCCATAAGAAGTATAATCATTCACTCAGCAGAGACTTCTGATAAAATATTTGCTGAAGTCTATGGCTAGACAGTTCAAAAGAGTTTAAAATCTGATCATTTAAATGCTGCACTGCCTCAAACTGTGTAAGGAATTCTTCATGTCTAAGTGCTTATTCAGAAAATGTTATTCATAAGAGTAATAGCAAAAGTGGGACATGCAATTTCATTTAGCAACTCTGCTTGAAAATCATAGGATTTTTTTTTTATTACATATATGCATTAATTACAGACTCATGAGGATTGGAAGGGACCTCTGGCAATCACAGAATCACACAATCACTTAGGTTAGAAAAGACCACTAAGATCATCTAAGACCATGCATGTGGTTATTCCTCCCCAGGTGTAGGACTCTACACTTTCTCTTGTTGAACCTCTCGAGGTTCCTCTTTGTCCAATACTCCAGTCTGACCAGGTCTTGCTGTATGGCAGCACAGTCTTCTGGTGTGTCAGCTATTCTTCCCAAAATGATTTGTTTCATTAGCAAACTTGCTGAGGGTGCCCTCTATCCCTTCATTCAGGTCACTGATGAAGATGTTGAACAAGACCAGACCCAATACTCAAAGCCCTACACCAAGGAAGCTTCCTTTTCTCTTTTTCTTTCTTTCTCTTTTTTTCTTCCCCCCCCTTTTTTTTTTCCTTCTTTTTTTCTTTCCACATGATGAGTAATAGAAAAGAGATGCCAAATTAGACACCTCAACAGAGAAACTACTGAATGTGTGAAACAGCACAGGTACACCCAAAGAAGATTTTGCAGAAAAAGAATCCAAGCACTTGTCATGGTTCCAGACTGGTTCGGCCTGGTTCTGTGACTAATTGGGCCGAGAGACTCAGACCTGTGCCCTGGGGAAGGGGGAAGGGGAGAAGAGAAAAGGTAGGGAGATGGACCTCAAAATAAAACAGCATCAGTGAGCTAAGGGAGAAAGCTAATTTACTAAATACGACAGCAGAATGCAATATAATACAGTATAATTGGAATTGAAGCTAATAAATCAAATAAATGAGAGAGAGTGTCCGAAAACCAAAAGCCTTACTCTGATGCTGAAGGTGAGATGGCTACGGTGCACACATTACAGAGACAAGCAGAAAGAGAATGTCCCATGACTCATGAGCAGTTTTATCTTTCCCTCTGAACAGAAAATGGAAATGGAACAGTGAAGACTTCCAGGAGCTGTAGTTCTCTTCTAAGACAGAACTATCAAAAATCCATGGGACTGCAGCATTAACTCTTGAACTCCCAGGGCACTACATGATGTTCTGATGTAGAATAGCAGTAATATAAAATCATCAAACCACAACAGCAGTTGAAAGAAAAATCCCTTAAGTCTTCCACTCTTAAGGAATCTAAACTGTTTGAATATCTGGTAGTGTTTGGAAAATACCTTCAAGAAAAACCTCATGTTCAACATTGTGTTACACAAATTATAAATTATTTTAGCATTCAAGTCGAGAATGGGACAGATGCTGCCTTAAACAAACAAGCCCTGAAGTGCTACCAGACCAATTCAGAATATTAAGGATTAGGAATAATTCAGAAATTTGTACCAATAAAGATACTTAATCATTAAGAGGGAATTCTCCTGAGGGAGTGCATATGCACTGGTTATCTTTCTCCCTTGGCAGCTTCTGACAAAGCATGCTAGTACTGGTGTGGAAAATACAGTTCATTTACAGCAAAAAGATGCTAGAAAGCTCAGCGAAGTTAGGAACTGAAATCAAGAAAGAACAGTATTAGGTTTGAAGAGGTGGGAGAGTTGGAACTGTTAGCTCATAATTCAAGGTCAGGCACTTCTTATTTTTAACCCAGAGGCTGAAATTCTACTTTGTGTCACAGAAAAGATGAATCGTTCCTTCAGGGGGTACCTAAAAATTGTTTACTGTTCTCATCACTTTGCCACAGTTAATACTCACAGCACATAATATATTACCTTGCAGTCTAGAATTATTGCTTTGCAGCAATTTTGTAGTTCTTACTTCAAAAGAAAACATGATACATGACACATAAAGGATGAGTGATGACAACGACAAATAAAAGATACATTAGTGGTGTTCTGAACTGAGAAAAGTTGCAGTTTTCTTTCTTTAGTCTTGTTAACAGCATATTATGGTCTCTTTAGCAATTGCCATTTCTAATTATTTAAGGTATTTGAAGAGCCTCCTCATCATGATTTAATGCACTTTAGAATTTTAAGTATATTTACACTTTTCAAAAATACAAACATATAGACACATTAACTGACATTCCAAGGTCAAATAGAAGATCTATAATGGATTTGAATGCTGACTGAAGCTTTTCCAGCTCTTATGTTGGATTCTTCTTTCATCTACCTTTATTGTCTGATATGTATCATTTTCCCAATTCTTATCATTCAGGTTAGAATTTACCTCTATGAAAGCAATTATTAAAGTGTGCAATTATACAAAAAAAGCAACTGGCCTTACAAATCAGGAAGGCAAATATGGAAATTGTTCTCCCAGTGAATTTCTTGTATTCATTTTATATATTGAATGTTACCTCTAATATTTAAGCTGAAAAATCTGTTTAGAAGAACTGAATTGTAACTCTTTTTTAACTCTCTAAACTCCTTTATTTAAAAGAGCAGTTAGAAAGCAGCCGAAATTCAATGTCTCCCCTAATTTGATTCTTCATAAACATCATATGGCACGCTTTGTGCAAAATAGCACTGCATGCAAAGAATATGATGCTGATATTAAGAAAAGCAATTAGTCATCTTCCATATTAAATGTTCTGCAGTCAATGTCATATGCAATTTTATCAGCTGTACTGAAGCCAAAGTACATTCAAGGCAGGAAATGGAGAACTAGTGTGGCTGCCTGGATTATGATGAGATATTTTCTGATCCCTTGTGTTCCAGTGAAGGTTTAAGAAGTAATATATTCTTTTAAATTAATCAGTCCTGATTAACAGATTAACAGTTTCATAGTTTCTTGCCGTTACAAACACATGTGTGTTGATGGGGGACTGGAAAACCTAGGGGGGAATTTTCTGATGGAAGTTAAAGTCAGTTTTCCTACATTTCTAATACCTGTGATTTAGAGGCTCACTTTCTTTTAGGAAGTCTGTAGGATAAGATATGTTTAGACTTGACAGAAAAATCTTTTTAATGGCAGATAAACTACAAGGTACATTAACCAAAATCTCTGATCCTTACTGTTTACCTGTCTTCCTTATGTGTACTGTATAAGAATAGGCTTAAATAACATCTGAAAACATGAAAAACACACAGATAAATATAGTTGAAAGATATCTTCAGATGTCTTGTTTGGATGAATTTTTTCTAAGTACAAGAATAGTTCATGGTGTTTACATGTTTTTTTGTTGTTGTTGTTGTTTGTTTGCTTGTTTTTCCTCAAAGTCATACCTGTAAACTTACAAACAAAAATGGCCATCTTTTTGAGATATCTTCCTTATTCATGAGCCTACATCAAACATTTGCATTAGGGTAACTGCACTGCCACTGCTATAGTAAGTTCTAAAACTGATTTACGGATAGAGAAAAAAAAAAAAAAGAGGTTTTAGAATTTACAGGGAAATTATTGATTTTTTAGGTTTCATTAGTGATAAAATATTCAGCAAAATAATGACTCCAACCTTATTTTCATTCAAGTAATTTACACAAACTTAAAGTACCATGCTGTTTGTCCTAGAGGAGCACTGAAAGCATACCATGCAGCCAAGGAAAGAAGACAATATATCACTCATAAAGAGGTCATGCAGCTGAGAGAATGTACTGGTTTGACAATGCCAAAATGAGATTTTGACTAGAGCTGCAATCAGACAGGAAATCAGAAGAGACACCTCAACTGGGACAGGTCTCCCAGGACTGCAGTCACATCAAGGACCTCAAAGTAACTTGGGACCAGAGAATGTGAGATGGATTGAAATTTGTTGTTTCTGGAAGCCTTGTATTTTGTGTTGTGCTTTTGTAGACCACTACAAATTTCTACCTGCCTGTTTCATGCAGGCAATTATATTGCATATGAGGAAAGAAATGTTCTCTCTAGAGATGCAGAATCCATATGCCTGCATTTCACATAGGGAACTTTAACCAGATACTTGACTAGGAAGTAAAGCTCTTTTTGAAGTATGCTGGAAAGATATCCAGAATTAATGCACTGTGAAAGTTTTGTTGTTGTTGTTTTTATTTCCCCAAAACATTTCTGGTTCTTGTTAACTACTTTATTGTTGTTCTCTTAGTAGCCACAGTGTCCTTACACTTAGTAGCCGCACTGTCTTCACGAAACACTAAAGACAATTTAAACATCACTACTGTGGGTGTTGTGAACATTCTGAAGTCCTCACAGAGCAGATCAAGGAACTTGTCTTGGAAAAGACCATGACTTCATTCTAGACCATTTGCCACTTTTTGTCAACAGAAGCCAGGACAGAAGGGCTGAGGAGGATGTACATGCAGGTCTCATCCAAACATCCTGTTGAGATGTGGCTGGGCATGCACCCAAACCTACAATCTGAAAACTGCTGACATCCCACATTCATTAAGAGATTGCCAGCATTCAGCCCTTCTGTTGTCTAAACCTGTCCAGATTACATCTGTCTCACATGGTGCTTAAAATGTCAGTGGTAGAAGGAGTTAGGCTGTCCTGGTGCTAATTCCAGTGAGCTGCTTTTGTATTATGGGAAATAGGAAACTGTTAATGACTAGAAAAAATAATGAAAAGAAGTTCAAAGGAACTGAATAAATGAAGATGAACAAGAAGCAGGATGAAAGATAAAATTCAATTTTGACATAGGCACGGCACTCTGTTGGAAGGAACAATATAAACTACTTATATATAGCAACTAACTGCAGTTACTCAAAGCAAACACAATATGATTGCATTGTAATAAAAGAGAAAAAAAATAGCTTGCTGAACTCTTAGTACTGACAAAGACATGGAAGAAAACAAGCTTATATGTCCCTAGAGTATTGTTTAAGCCACTATACTAAGAAATAAAATGTTTTTAATGTACTAACTGAAAGTATTTGATTTCAAAATCACTATACAGCAACAACTACAAACAAACAAACACTGTTTTACAGATCTTTATCTGCACTACAACAAAATTTGTCTTTAGGTCAAGTATTAGCTAATCAAAACTACTGACCTAAGGTATAAAAATAATTGTATTACAAAAGGAAGGATGATTCCTGCTTATGTAGGATGGTGTCATATCCTGTCTGGTCTTCTTTCAAAATAGTTGCTGTTGCCATTTAAGTAAAAAGTTGCTATGAAAGATTTGGAAATGGTCTATAGATTTTCAAAAAAACAGTTGTAATAATCTATCAGATCTGTGGGTTTATTTGGTAATTCAAGTAAAACTGAAGATTTCGCAATGTTTCAAAAAAATCTTCGCATGTAAACAAACAAAAAAAATCGTTATATACATCACATGTTTTGGACATGCTTTTTATCAAGTCTTACCTACACATTGTGTTTGCCTGTAGGCTAGTTCTGGAACACAGAAATATGAAAGGATCTTTTTCTTATAATGGAGTGCTCCAAAATCTGTAAATTTTTTGTTTTCCTAATGGCGTGAAAAGTACTGATGAAGTCCACAGCACACAGCCCAAATTCAGCCTCCTACCCAAAATCCCAGTGAAATTATATGGCTTCTATGCACTGTACATTAAGGCATATACTTCAGCTAACAAATGCAAGTTTATGAAATATGCCATCATAAAATTTGAAGCTCTGTGCAGTTTCTGTGTGCTGCCACCAAATACCTAAGAAATTCCTAGTCTTGTTTAGTTACATTGCTAGACTTCTGATGGTGTGTAATTTTTTTTATTTCTTTTCTTTTTTTCCCCCAAACTTTATTTCCCTTTTAGTCTTATCAATTGGAAAAATATTTGATCAGTTCATACCTTTCCATATTGCTAACTAATACTCATCTAGGCAAATATTCTCCTGCATATTTCTCATGAGCTATTACAGGAACTCAAATGCCATGTCACTGTAATTGCTTTATTTTCAGTTACATATCAACTAGAGCTCACTCACACAAGACAACAATGATGACAAAACAACAAAGGCTTATTTACTTAAATGCAACTTGTCATTCAATATTGTAGGAGTATCTGTCTAGTGTTTTCCTACCGTCATATAAATATATGGAAATAACCCTTAGTTGACCTTGGACAGTGTAACTATGGCAGAAAAATCTATTCCAGTGTGTTCAGCAGTGCATATTTTAAGAAAGATTCTGTCTTTCTAATAGTCTGTAGTAGCTTACTGCTGTTTGTACAATTACAGATAAGCAAATTTCCAGTTATTTGCCTTCTAGCAGTACAGCAGGACAGCTGTGAGAACAGCCTCTCAGACAGGACATTTAAAATCTTCCAGAACTAGAGACCATGAATGGGAAAACAATAAAAAGAAACATGAATGATTTTGAACCATATCAGAGTACATAAAAGATTTCTTGAAATTTTATTTTAGATCTGAGTCATAGCATATCCTGAGCTGGAAGGGACCCATGAGAATCATCAAGTCCTACTCCTACACTTGAACTTCTATTGAAGAGCCGTTAATTGCATAATTTAAATGTATTTGTAGCTACTGATAAATATATTTGACAATGTATTTGTAGACGTTTGAGGCAGATTTGAAAATAGTTCTGTCCTCTCAGTTTAGGTATATACCTACAGAACTAAATTTCAGCTTTGAAGCAATTTCTAAAAATCAAATCTCATTTTGTGTATCTATTGCACATCAGTAGTAGTACTGGTTAATAAATACTTCTCATTTATTCAACAGGCTAATAACAAAATTGCTTTCTATTGTCATGATTTCCAATTATCACAATGCAAAAATGTCCTTGGGAAACAAAGATTACAGCAAGCACAGCATGATAGTATTGCCAACATTATGCCCCAAAGTCAGGATTCAGATACTGAAAATCAATTATCAGTTTTTATATAACATAGTACCTTGTATTTGCCTTCTGGGTTTTGAACCTTATTTCCAACTCCTTCACTGTAATTATGAGTGCTATGGCTTTCCTCTTGATAAATTTTATTGCAGTTCTGTGAATTCTCTTTTATTTGTCAATATCTCTCTAGTAATATATAGTTTAAACTAAAAAAACTGTACTGAATCATATAGACTAGATTCAGTGATGCTGCAGAAAGTATATGTGGCCTTGAAACAAAAATTAGCCTATGTTCATCATCTAGATCAAAGGAAAAAAAACAAACTCCTATTTTATTTATCAGTTTCACTTCTAATTCTTTTCCTATAAATTCTACTTGACATATTTACTTCTCACAGTCTACATTTATTCAATGGTTATACGTCCTCTTTGACTTCCATTTTAAAGCTTAGTTTCATTTTTTCACTTCCTAACTATCTTACCTGTGCAGTTTGTCTTTGGCAATGCAACTCTGTGGAATCAAATGTCATCTGCAGTGTGTTGATACGCCCTGTAATTTCTGTCTTCTACAATTAATGAAGGTGTCTATAAAACTATTTCTAAAGCTAGTTCCATCAGTACCCTACAAGAAAATAGCATTGCCTACGCTATTCAGAAACCACCCTTTGTTTCTGGTCCTCCAGTCAGTTTTCAGATAAGATGGTATTCTTATTCAAGATAGCCTAAGCTTTCTTTTTGATTTAGACTTAGAAGAACATTGCTTCAAATACTTCAAAAATTCAAATCCATTCTATTTCTGTTTACTAAATTTGTAATTGAAACATAAATTAAGTTTGTCTTTTTTATTGCACTGTTCATTTGTTCAATGTCTTGCTACCATGAGGATATACATTCAAAAAATACTCAACAGCATCAATACAATTTTAAAATGAAAACTTCAATGAAATTGCATATTTGTTACTTTTGATATATAATATATATCATTTCCTTCCCTCTAAAGTGAGTTTGAATGTGAATTGACTTCTGTCTTAATCAAGATTAACCAAAACAGGTCTCCACAGAGAACTATAAAAAGATTTGCAGGAAACAGAAGTAACACACTGATGACTGAGACTTTTTTTGTATATCTTTATATGTATATTTGAATTTCTTGCAAATGAAATCGAGTTCACAGAAGCTTATTTTTCACCAGCAATTGCTATTTTGTCCTTAACCATCCACTTATTAGTTTGCAAATTCTGCACACTGCAGTGGTATCAGTGACACTGACCACTTCAGTGTTGAATGTTCCTAAGTATCCTGAACTCTTCCAGTTTTAAATCAGAGTACATTCTCAGTATGTGCTTGTTACTACCCTCATGTATAAGTCTCTTTAGCTACCACTTCAAAGGTCAGTTCTCATATCCATAAAAAGAAATTAAATGAAAATGTTAAAATTAATTAACATACATTAATTTTAACCTGTAAGCCTAACTGCTAAAATTCAGAATTGTTACATTGCCCATTCTTTTTGGTAACAATTATCTGTGAATTATACTTCCTTACTTTATTTCCCTTAATGACGTTGATTATTATTATTTTTTTTCATTTTCTGATATAATTCATTATTGATCTGTGTTTGGAGTGGAAAGGTGGCAGCTTTCCTGGTCACAAGATTACAAAAATCAACTCTGACTGTACCATAAATAACACTGGTGCATTAATAATATTAACTCCGAACCATTAGCAAATGCTTGTATCAAGACTGTGATTAGTGCAGTATACACGGTTCAGCCATTAAAGAAAAAATATATAAATTTTGTTTGAAAATACTTTTTTACTGAGAGTATCTTGAAAAACTTACATCTTGGGAAACTTTATTTGGACTTGTCCTTTGAAATGCACATGCCTCTACCTCTAACGTAAGACTAAAACATCTGTCACTGGGACGGGATGTAGTTTTATTGAACTGGAATTTTTACAACAACTGAAATTTTTATTTTCTAATCTAAACCCAGAGTTAGTGAAGATCTTTTCTTCCAAAATTCTTCTAATGAAAGCTGAACAGTAACAAAAGAAGAGCTTAAGAACATAAACGGTAAATATGAACCTTATGCTACCATCATTCCTTAGAAGGACATAAGAGTGGAGGTAGCTATATATTTTGAAGCTCACATTTATGAGAGAACGTAAAGCACAAAAAAAGAGTGAAGAGTGATTCAGGCTTCACCACGTGAAAGAATTACAGCTAGACTAGTTTAATTTAGCATTCTATCTTTAAGAAATGCCAAGTTTCTTCTCCAGCAGATGATTAAGAATATCCTAGATTAAAGAAAACACTACTTGGATCACAAGGCTAAGGAAAAAAATTATTACAAGGCAAGACAGAAAACATCTAAGTAGTGACCCCAAATCCTATTTGGAATACAAAATTCAGACCTTCAGTATTTTCTTTTGTGGTAGATGAATTTCATCATCTGCCATCACAGATTACTGATTCTATATGAAATTTATTTGTCAATAACTAATTCTGGTTTGTTGCTAACATTTGAATAGAAATTTCCTGGGCTGCTATATACTCCTCAGTAATACAGAATGAAAAGTATAAAACATCTTTGATATGCCATGTTAGTTGTCTTGATGAGTCACTACCTAGATAGTGTAGATGATTCATTGACTCCTTGCAAGTTTATGACTAGTATTTACAACACTGAGTTCAGCAAAATCACCAAGAGTACAACACAGTTTGTACACTGACACCTTATGCTTTCAAGATGTGGATGTGCAACATATTTAATTAGACTGTCCTGTTGGCATTTACAACTAAAGTATTTGTTGTTTGGCCTTGTTTCAAACATATCTGTAAAAAATATCTTAAACATCTGTAAAAAACTAACAGTGTTAACCTCAGTAGAATAAGGACTAATTCCTTACACAGACAACATGCTACAAGAAACACAAAGCTTTCAAATATGTTTGTTTGAATCTCAGAAAAAGCCAATAGTCTAGACACTTTTACCTTTCTCTCATGCCATCTGATCTGAGTAAAGATGCACCTGCCTCCATCTAGGCATCTGCCAGATGGGGGGAAGAATTCTCTGCCCATGGGTACCCAGCAGCTGCCATCCCTGAGATAATTTCTGAAAGTTGGTTGATTTTCTTGAGGTAAGAATGCAAGTTCTGCAATTGAGGAGCCATGAAACACTGGAGAAGACTGTTGACAAGCAACAATGAAGAAATCACGATCATTTTGTTCTTTATTAAGATTCTTTCAAAGCTCCCTTTTTTCTTAAGAATAAAGAAATCTCTTGATATTTAATAAAATCTCTTGTATGAAACCTAAAACAGCAAAAAAAGTAATAATACCTCTAAAAAGCTTTCATGAAAATGAAGACAATGGCAGATGTTCTGATATAAAAAATATTGCTGGTTTGCAACCATACATAATTTTGACTGTTCCATCTACGCACTGATTTAAATATGCTGAGCTCTTTGGACCCCTATTTAATTTCTTCAGTGAATTCTCTTAAGCTCTGCTTTGTTCAATAAAAGGTGCTATAAAGTTCAGTATGGGGAAAGTTCAGTATGGGGAAAGTTCAGCTTTCAGAGCAAGCAAGCAAGGCTTCTTTTGAAGTTTCTACTTTTCAAGAACTGCAGAATCCAGCAGTGAAGTTACACTGCATTAAATTATGAAAGAAATATATGACACATCAAAACATTTAACATACTATTCTCCTACTGCTAATTTTAACAGAAGCATCCATTTCACATGTGAGAAATGTTTTCTAAAATGCAGACAGCCTTCCCACTGCTGCTCATATCTGTCTAAAAGTCTAATTTTCCATTTGTCATTTGACAAGATGCAACTGTACTTTTCACTTTTACAATTTACAACTTTTGAAGGTTAAACCAAAGGCAGTATAAAACATTATATTTCAATTAAATATCATGTAATAGTCTGTTCATTCAACTATTATGTTATTAAGAAGAGCCTTCAATTTGCCTGCAGTTCCAGTATGCAAAGGGTCTTCATAAATTCAGATGAAAGTGAACAAGAAACGGAGCTGATAAAAAAGGAATCTTGCTCCATATTTTTGAGTATGTCTGTTTTCAAAGTACCAACTAGTTGTAATATTGAATAAACACAGGAGTATTTTCCAAGCGAGAGAAAACAAAATGTGTTGATTTTCTGAAATGTTTTGTCACACAGAACCTATTCAGTCACCCTGAAAAATAGGGTTTAATGCTGGGAATGTCCTCAGCTATCAAGAAATCAGACACTCCACTCTTAATGCCTTCAAGGGCAATAAATAGACACATTTTTATATTAGTAAAGTTGTACTGCAGTAAATGATGCCTTTCAAAACTTGCCTTAATTTGGCTTTTACCTTAAAGGTTATGCCCACCTTTTTATTGATATCATTTATATGAATAGTTCCACATAGTCAGCATAGCAGAGCTGAAATCCCAATAAACAAGGGTGGTGACCTTTCACTACTTGTAAACAAAAGGCAAATTTTATAAAATATTCAATAAATTCTTTTACAATAGCACCTGTGTTCCAATCTCAAGAGAGAATTTGAGAGCAAGCAGATGGATGAGGTACTCATAACAAAATACAGTCCCATGAAAGGGGATGGCAGGAATGCCAGCTGAGATTTTATTTACTGTTCACTCAGTGAGATGCACAGAGAAGAGGAAATTGAAAATACAGATGTGATAGGAATTATATATGAAAACATACAGTAAAATGCAATATGCAATGTACTCAGTTCCACTTCTGTGTATACTTATAGTGATCTATCAGCAACCTCAGCTTTCTTAAGACACCCTGCCTATCAAAGATAGCTTATACACTGGCTTCATCACCAGAGCTCCTCTTTGAAAGTGAGAACTGTCTCCTTTCTTCCATCAAAATAAAGTAGAATTAACGTGGCATTTTCATTCTCTGTCATTCTAAACCCTTCTACACTGAGAGAAATTACAAAATTTTCTCTAAGTTTCCTTCTAAATTTCCAGAACTTCACTGGAGACCTTCCGAACTAAAATAGGCATGTTTGCTTTTGGCTAGAATATCTATACTCCTTTGTCACAACTAGAATTATCAGGAAAAAGCAACCTTTTAAAGTACATTGTTTTAATGAAAACCTCTGCCTTTGCAATTCACTTTCTCCTCCAGACTGTTCTTATGTGCTGTCTTCCTGAGAATTTTTAACACAATTGCAGAACCGTGAATCCTGCAGCCACCGTCACTACAATTGGCCTCATCAGATCAGTATAAATCAGAGTTAATGTAAGAAAATCTTAACAATCTGTCCTCAGACTTTAACTACCTAAAAAGATGTACTTTCTGCAATGGGAAAAAGAAACATACAAAACGTTTCATCTAATACACATACCCAGTCTATGCCTGCTCATCAATGTCTATTCACAAAACAAGAGCAGTCAAAAAGGATTTTATGAGAAAACCCGCTCAAGACAAAAGAAACTTGCAAACATCAATTTCAAATCATTAGAATAGCAACTGCAATTTGGTCTAATTTCCATATAGCAATTTAAAAATATCATTTTCTTCTGAAGCATTATGTGCAACTCACTTTTATAATTTAAACTCGAGAGAGTACGTGTGTTCCTGGACTAAGCCCAGTAATTTTGATAAGACTTGCAGTAACAACAACAAAAAAAAATTTCCATGAGTAATTTATGCTTTTGTATTCCTCTAGACATTCCTTTGAAAATATTTTGATGAGTGAGAATGCTTCTCCTATCAACTTAAAATAGAAGTTGAAATTCTGTGGGAAAAAGCTCTTAATACTCTATATAATGCATATAAATAAATGCTTTCTTAAAACAGAATCAAGAAGGATATGCAGTGTTCTATTTTGTTAATTTAATGTGATGAAGAAGCTCTCTGTATTAGCAATTTTTAATTAACGGTTCATTCCTGAAGATATTTTCTTCTTTGCATTTCTACTAAAGTGGAAATACCTGATATAATTTCAATACTTATACCATACATTAATATCATGGCAAAAAAAAAAAAAAAGAGAAAAAAAAAAAAGAGAAACAGAAGTGCTCTCATAACTCAAACTTGTCTGATAAGTCTTCCTGATAATACTTCATTAGCATTAACACAGCATATGATGAAGTATATTTATACTATTTGTGACTGCTAAACACTCCTCAGTACTTCTAAGTTACTAAGTGTAACCGAGCTCTCACTTACTAGCAGGATGCATTGAAGAAGGCAGAATATTAACAGAAAATTACAGCCAGCATAACGCTTTCATGCTTGGGCTATTCCGCTTTAATAGAGTACAAACACTTTATTCTCCACTTTTCTTAGCACTCCTTACACCCTGAACCATTTAAAAAATATACAAACATAAATAAATAAATACATGGTTACATTTGATTTCCTATTGAAAAGCAAAAATAAAGGTAGTGTCATTGCAGCTGTAGTACAGATGTTTGGTTTTTTTCACACTATTTCACTAAATACTGATCTGATACTCAAAATGTTTGAAAGCATAGTAAACAAACAACTGAGTCTGAAAGCCCTCTCCATTATGAGGTAGGCACTTTAAGAATACCTGGATGGCTACCAGGTTTTAAAAGAAAAAAAAAGAAAAGAAAAGAAAAGAAAAGAAAAGAAAAGAAAAGAAAAGAA
>JAPSGF010000043.1:481045-504263 GCA_035772895.1 Perdix hodgsoniae
AAAGAAAAGAAAAGAAAAGAAAAGAAAAGAAAAGAAAAGAAAAGAAACTTGCAATAATTATATATTCACCAAATTCCTGAAAATAATGGTTATGAAATTACACATCATTACAAATTTACATTCTTCCCATGATTATTAAAGAGGTAAGAGTCTTCTGGAAATCATTGGGAAATAAAAACTGAAAGACCACAATCACTTGTGTGCATTAGTAAAAGGATTTCCTACATTGTGTAGAACCAAATGAAACAGGAATCCCATGTTTAAAAAGTGCAAGACTTTGTACTAATAGGCCTGACAGAAAAGATCTTACATTGAAATTCACATTAGGATGAACAGATTTAACTTTTGTGAATAGTAATGATGAGCAAGGACTGTGATATGCTTCCAAAATGAAAGTGGAGATTCTGCAAGAGCCCTATCATTTGGAAAACACATAGACATTGCATCAGACTTAAATCAGTTTGACACTGTATAGTATGACACAGTAATAGTAAGGCAGCACATGGAGACATCCAAAGGTGCAAGAGAGTCTCACATATTCTTTTGATTTTTTGTGACCTTTTAAAGCTTGAAATACAATGACATAAGTATTCACTAAGAGCAAAAGCCTGATCAAAAGTCTACTTGGCCCACTGAGGCTGTCAGAAAAAAGGAACTGTGGTATCAAAATTGCTCATTTGAATGCAGCACATACAACACAACAGATACTCATCAACAAATGCAGCTCTATGCTTCTGGCATGTATAATGCTACACTTGGTAGCCCAAGCATGATCATTAGTTATCTTGCAATGTTTTTCTGCATTTCAACTTTAACTCTTTATTGAAAGAGAGCTGGAAACAAAAAAATCAAATAGTATTTTATCAAGTTCAGTCTGGAGAAGACAGGGCTTTGGGGAAACCCCATTATAGCCTTTAAATATTTAAGAGGAGATTTTAAACGTGAGGGAAATAAACGTTTTATGTGGGTAGATAATGATAGGACAAAGTGAAATAGTTTTAAACTAAAGGGGAGATTTAGATGAGTTGTGAGGAGGAATTTTGTCACAGAGAGGGTGGTGAGATGCTGGCTGCCCAGAGAAACTGTAGCATACTCCATCTCTGAAGTGTTCAAGAACAGGTTGGATGGGGCCCTAGGCAGCCTGATTTAGTGCTTGATCTAGTTGTCGGCATCCCTGCCCATGGCAGGGGGCTGGAACTACTTGATCTTTGAAATCCCTTCCAACCCAAACCATTTCATGATTCTATGAAGTGTAAATGATCTCCTGTTGAAGGAAGCAATGTTTTTTCTCTTATTAAGCTAGCACATCAGTATTTACTGCTAGCTATTGTTACAAAAAACAAACAAACAAACAAACAAAAAACACCAAAAAACCCCAACAAAACATAACAAAAAAAACAAAACAAACAAACAAAAAAACCCCCACACCTTAATGCTACTTTGTCATAATTTCTTTAAGTAATATTTGTAATTACTATATTATATTCTGAACAATTTTCTGATGCATTCTTGCTTCTTTCAAACCTGAATGCATTTGCTTCTAAGTATTTTAAGTATTAAACTAATAAATTTGCTGGTGAAATTATGCATTTTATGAACATGAATTAAAATGTTTAGAGATCTTTAAGCCACAGAGGTAAGGCAGCGTTAATTTCCTTTAGGATTCTAACACTCACAACGAGGAATAACTCAAGGTTGACTGGGGAAGTTTCTTGCCAGGGGAATTAATGACCATCCAGTTTATGCAACAGTGACGGCTTCTGGCTGGTGACTTGGTAGAAAAGAGAATGCTTTTTGCTTCGTGTTGCTCCTTGTTCTTAAAAGCTTTGCAATACTAACAGCCTTACACTTAAAGCTAAGGTTTGGGGCAAAGCATATCTCAGTTATGTATCATGTAAATCTCTTTTAAAACACTCTCAGTGGCTCTGCTGTTTACTTGAAAATATGGCTTTCAGCCTGCAGAACGTGGCAGAAGCTTCTCCTAGGAGTATAAGTTTTCTAGAAAAACAAAAAATATATTTTTTCAGATAAACTTGTACATTGTTTTTTTTTTTTTTTTCTGATTTTTTTTTTCTGATAAAACCAAAAAAATCTAATGACAAAGAGTGAATAGGGATGAAAAGCCGAGTGGGCCCCTGTCCAGGAATGAAATGATAACAAAGGGAAACCCTTTGTTAGCCCTGTTACCCCAAGCAACAAGGCAGATTTAACATACCTTCACCCTGTATTAAACAGAATTTATTTCCCTTTCTGTTCTCTCCTTGTTACATTCATGGTTGCCCTGAAAAAGGCTAAGCCAGCTTTGACACATGATCTATGTCTGGGCAAGATGAATACTACCAATACCAGAGGGACTCCTGAACCACAACAGACTTTGAATGAAGGATCTGTACATCAAAGTTAAAAGGAGTTAATCAATGCTGACTTTCCTCCAATGGCAGAAAATGTCCATCAAAAGTCCCCAAGGTCATGGGTGATGTTACAGAGGCCTTTCAGTCTGAAGAAAAATCTTCCCAAAAGCAGTGCTCTGGCAGACCACAGATGAGCTCATGACATATATTCTCTCTTATAATAATACATGTAGCCACTTTACCCCCTTTTTTTTATTTATAGTATATAAACAACTAAGAAATATGCTATAGGAAATAATTCTGTAATCAAAAAAAAAAAAAAAAAAAGAAAGAATATCTGCAGTTGTTTTCCCATTTCTACATATCTCAAAATATGAAATCTTTTAAATTCTATCTACATATTTTAGATTTCTATTCAAATAATACTTTTATTTTCTTGAATACGGAAGATCCTTATATGCCATTAATGACTGGGAATGGGGTAAAATGATTTTCACAGCATGACATTGCAACTAAAATAACTCTCTTCAGATAAATGAATTACACAGTCTTTTAAAATACAGAGGAAAAAACCTCTAAATTATTTATAGAATTTCTGTAACTGTAGTAAAGCTGCATAAACATCAGCTGTTATTTTGCAAGTATTGGCATATATTTAATCGCTGATAAAGAAAGTGTCACAGAAATACTGGAACTTGAATCTACAGGGATTTATGGAGAAGTATTATTTTTGTGAGGCCTATGATATTCACAAATCAGCTGTGGTATTTCTGCTTGCTCTTAGTAGTTCTAAAAATTGACAAGAAGTCAGTCTGCATATAAGACATTTCATCATAATTTCATTGTAGTCTAAGAACTAACATTACTATAAAGCCCTACAAATTGGGTAAAAGATGCAAATGATCTTTTGCATATTTGGACTCAAAACAGTGAAAAAAAAATTGTTATCTGGCTTTACATTCACAAAGAAAAGAAGTCTTCAAACACATAATTTTCATTCATTGTCTCATAAATTTGCAGTATTAGAGACTTAAACTGGTGTATGTATTCTTTTCATTATTTCACTTTTTGAAATAATTTAGGAGACTTTAAGTAAACCCACAGAGTAATTCAATGAATTACCTGAAAAGGGCCTTTTGTCCTCCCTACAGTATATCACACCCCTGGTAATTCTCAAGGGGTACATGGCACTACAACTGAGTTGAGAGCACCCACAATGAACAATCATTTCCTCTCTACATCCAAAACACAAGTAAGTAAGTGAAACCTGTAGGAGAAATCCTCCAAAAATGCATATAAAATTGTGCCACTTTAAACTACCTTTCAACATTTTAATCTCTCCAAACAGTGTAATAGACGTCTTACTGGCTGTGTTTTCAGAGGCAACTGCAGTACAAAATAAATACAGTACAAATAAAATACAAAATTATGTGGGAATGACACCATCACCTTGTATAAAATTTCAGACTCTCAGGTCTGTGCTGAATATCTTTATACTTAACATCGTTTCTCATAAAAAGCACTCATAAGTGGAAGTCCTAGTTGTTCGGAAAAGGTTTGTTTTGAACCACTGACATATACTTCTTAAGCCTGTCAGGTTTCCATATATTGGGAGGGAATCAGGAAAAATAAATATTCATAAGAGAGTTATTTGATATTATTCTGAAAAAAAAAAAAACCACCTACAGGACAAACACAAAGTCCAGCAGTGACTAAGATAGGAACACATTATAAATTAGAATATTCTGTTCCTTTTCAATTTCAAACTTAAAATATTTTTGGCGAATTTCTATTAGAAAAGTATGAATATTTTTCTAATTGTGACTGGATTTCCTAACATTTTAGTAGTATCATAAGTTTAGCAGGAATAGAGTTCATTTTCTTCACCATAGCTGTATGTTGCTATGTTTTCTTCTTATGGTGAAAATAGTATTGATAACGATGTATTTTTTGCTGATTGGTGCTCACACAGAAACAAGGACTTGTTTGCTTCTCATATATCCCTGCCAGTGATCAGGCTGGGGATTAGAAAGAAATCTGGAGGGAACACAGACAAGACAGCTGACCCAAAATAACCAGAGAGATATCGCATATACCATACAGTGTCATGCTCATCAATAACAGGTGGGGAGACAGAATGACAAGGGAGGATGTTTGGTGGAATCATGGTGTTTGTCTTCCCAAGTAACCATTACGCATGATGAGGCCTGCTTTCCTGGAAGTGGCTGAACATCTGCCAATGGGAAGTAATAAATGAATTCCTTGTTTTGCTTTGCATGCAAACTGTCTGGTAAGCTGTCTTTATCTCAGCCCACACATTTTCTTTCTTTTTTTTTTTTACTTTTTTGATTCTTTCCCCCTGTTTCATCCCACTGTGCAGAAAATGAATGGCTGTGTGATGGTGAGTTGTCTGTTGGGGTGAAACGGCAACAATTAGCCAAAGACATACCCATGCATAAGTCACAGTATCTCCAATGTTCAAATTAAGACCAGGGTATCAAAGCTTTCCTGTGAATGCTACTATGAACTTACATCTTATTTGGAAAGTAATACTAAAGAAAATGCTAGCCTATGGGTACATAAAATAAAAAATATATCACAGAGTACTTTTCTTTTCAATCAAGATTATTTAAAAAACATGTACATAAAAAGCAAAGCATTTCTTGACATTTAGTAAAACTAAAAATATGAGCTGTTCCTAGAACTGGAAAAGCTTTAAATTGCCTTTTTCAGAGGTCCAGTTGAAAAAGTTTTGTGCAAATATCTGTACCCTCTCATTACTGAGTGAACTCTGGCAAGCAATTCCTTTCATGGTAGTTTCAGTAAGTGAAAGTTTTGGCTTTATAATTATATTTTAAAAACACAAATGATAAAGCCTGATCGAAGAAGTCTTAAGAAAGACAACCCTAATATCATTCTGTCACTTTGAACTAATCTGACATTTATCTTTGTAAATATGTCTATTTATGCTTATATATTCTTATTTATTTAATATTGTATTTTCTTTCTTTTTTAAGTATGGGTTTCTTGTTATTTTGGTCGGCAATAAAAAAAAGAGTGAGAAGGCAAAGAAAGAAAACAAAAAAGAAAGAAGAAAACAGAAAAGAGAAAAAAAAGGTATAAAAAGGAAAAAGAAGAAAAATGGAAGAAGAAAAAGGAAAAACTGACACTAGCCATTTTTTTAACACACATATTGATTCAGATGGGAAGAGAGGGGGAGGTTCAAAATTTTTTTCTATTAACATACCTTATGGGTTCACTCCTTTTCCTTGTATTTTCTTTGCTCATTGGTACAGTATGAATGACAAAGTGAATAATTAGGCTATGGTCTAAAAAGGCAAGAAAATCTCCTCTTCTGCTACTGCAAGAATAGGTACAACACACTCTCGATGGAGCCCACGTTCTTCTTCCAGTCACTTCCACAAGTGGCTGTTTCTGGCCACTAAGTTAATTCATTTGTTCAGATGTTACTAATTAATTGGATATCATCCTCCATTCCTTATTTTTCCCTCTTGCACTTAATTCATTTTGTCTGTGATTTGCTTTTCAGATGCTCAGCAGTATTCAAAGCTCATTCTGAAATCTACTTTGCCCTTTCTGACATCTTCTGCTCACATTTCTTTTCTTCTGCCTTTTAATTTCCATTTCAAAAAGTGTCCAACATAGAAGAAACAAACAACGTGAAAACAGGATATATCGTAGAATCATAGAATGGCCCTGGTTGGAAAGGACCACAATGATAATCTAGTTTCAACCCCTCTGCTATGTGTGGGGTCGATAACCACTAGACCAGACTGCCCAGAGCCACATCCAGCCTGACCTTGAATGCCTCCAGGGATGGGGCATCCACGACCTCCTTGGGCAACCTGTCCCAGTGTGTCACCACCCTTTGAGTGAAAAACTTCCTCTTAATTTCTAACCTAAACCTCCTCTTTCTCAGTTTAGAACCATACTCCCTTGTCTATCTGGACCCGCTCCAAGAGCTCCACGTCCTTCCTGTACTGGGGGCCTCAGGCCTGGATGCAGTACTGCAGATGTGGCCTCACAAGAATCGAGTAGAGGGGGGCAATCACCTCCCTCTCCCGGCTGGCCACCCCTTTTTTAATGCAGCCCAGAACACAGTTGGCCTTCCGGGCTGCAAGCGCACACTGCTGGCTCATGTCCAGCTTCTCGTCCACCAGGACCCCCAAGTCCTTCTCTGCAGGGCTGCTCTGAAGGAGATCTTCCCCCAGTTTGTATAAATACCTGGGATTGCCCCAACCTAAGTGCATCATGCTGCACTTGGCCTTATTGAACCTCATTAGGTTTTAATGGGCCCACTTCTCCAGCTGGTTCAGATCCCTCTGGATGGCTTCCCTTCCCTCCAATGTATCAACTGCACTGCTCAGCTTGGTGTCATCCTTGCTGAGAGTGCACTTCATTCCATCATGTATGTCACTGATGAAGATGTTGAAGAGCACTGGTCTCAGACCGATCCCCTGCTTGTGACTGGCCTCCACCCTGACAAAGAACCATTAATTACAACCCTTTGGCTACATCCAGCCAGCCAATTCCTAATCCACAAACAGTCCATCCTTTAAATCTACACCTCTCCAATTTAGAGAGAAAGATGTGTTGAGGGGCCATGTCAAAGGCCTTGCAGAAGACCAGATAGATGACATCCGTTGCCCTTCCCCTGTCCTCTGAAGCCATCACTCCATCGTAGAAGGCCACCAGATTGGTCAGGCAAGATCTGCCCTTGGTGAAGCCACACTGGCTGTCTTGAATCACCTCTTTGTCTTGTATGTGCCTTAACATAGTTTCTAGGAGGATCTGCTCCATGATCTTTCCAGGCACAGAAGTGAGGCTCACCAGCCTGTAGTTTCCCAGGTCTTCCTTACTCCCTTTCTTAAATGTTATATTTTATAATATGTATCAGTTTTATAGAAATATTAGTTTTGTAAAAAATTAAAAATAGATGATAAATGCTGAGATGATAGCCAAATTATGTAACTGCAAGATGCTACTGTTGTATACTTAGATCTCCTATCCACTTCATCTTAACTCATGCTTTCCCAAGTAAAATCAGTGTCATCTGTCCCTTTTTTTTCGAAGAAGTGCCTGATGATTATATTTAGTGCTATATAAATGAAAAAAATTAAAAACATAGCATACGTGTCTTGAAAAACTTACACTGAGGAACAGAAAGGAACGGAAATGTAAGCCAAATGCAAGAAGAAAAGAAAAAGCAAGCAAGAAGCACCCAGGGAAAACATGAGATAGATTTCAGTGGCAGCTGAAAAGTACTGATATTACTTTGAAATGAGAACAAATGGAGGAGTAAACAAGGCTGAACTGGAAGACTGCTCTGGAAGAGAGAGAGAAGGAAGTCGATTTTGAAGGAAGACATTGAGGATGTTCAAAGTGCTTTATGAGTTTGGGCTATGAAGTTTAAAGAAGATTTTCTACAATAATGTGACTCCCAGCTGGGCCAATTTTCTGAACCCATGAAGGACATTCCTGTCAGTTTGACTGTGTTGGTCTTGATAAAAGCTTT
Source organism: Perdix hodgsoniae (assembly GCA_035772895.1). Taxonomy (NCBI): domain Eukaryota; kingdom Metazoa; phylum Chordata; class Aves; order Galliformes; family Phasianidae; genus Perdix; species Perdix hodgsoniae. Next base: position 488,933 of record JAPSGF010000043.1, read on the forward strand.
TTTCATCAAAGTCTCCCCAACTTTATTTCTCTCCCACCCCTTGCCACAAACCACGACCACTAAAAAAGTGCTATGAATATTTCAAAGAACTAAATGGGATGGATGGATTAATATTTTAATTCAAGTTATGCTTGCCTTTTATCGAGATGTAACTTTGAACATAATAAATTCTGTTTAAAGAACCAAAGCCTTTCATATTCTATATTTTGCATCCTTTTAAATTATTTATTTTGAGCTCTCTCTAAACACTGGAATGTTTATGGACATATCAAGTGGTATGCCAAAAGCAGAGAACAAAACTAAGATTGTATCCAGCCTACTCTTCTGATAAATTTTCTGTATAAAACAAAGAAGAAATCCGTTTTTCATTGCCTACTGTAAACAGCTGTGCCATGACTTTTTTCACTTCAATTGACAGATCCATAAAAAGAGCTCTATACAGTATTTGCCAGAAAAAAAAAAAACAACAAAAAAACATTAAGAAATATTTTCCAAGACTGTCTGCAAGCAACAGCTGAATTATAGCAGTCTAGACAGTGAATGCTACTGGGAGCATTCACAAGACTAGAATTCAACAGGACTGAGTGATACATTCATCTCCTTTTGGGACACGGTCACATTTATTTCTAGGAACATATTGATAATAAAGTGTAGTATGTCATCATATGAACACAAAGCAAACTGAAAAAGGCTACTGGCCAACAAAGGCTTTGCACTTCACATCAATTTGGACAAATAGCTAAAATTTCTTAAACTTCACAGAAGGCAAAATTGAACTATAGGGCATGAATCTTGGATTTGTTCAACAGAAAGTTTGTACTTCTGATAATCTCCAGTGAATTTCTCAACAGCTTCTCTCAGGCCTCATAATTTATTGTGCTCCTAGAATAAGAAGTTTCTATATATGGGCCCACAGTGGACACTTCTGAGCACATAAGCATGTGCTGCAATATGCCCCAGTTATTCAAAACTGTATGACAGAAGAGAGCTTATGATACTTCAGGCTGTCATATGATGTCAATGATTCTGCAGTAGTAGAAAAAGTAGGCATTCACACTACAGAAATTCAGATGACTTTAGAAATCAGTAAGACCTTAAGATCCTAATTTTTGTTTTTGGAATTTGTTATTTAGAAGAAGCAGTACATTTTCCCATTAGGCTTTATTCAAACTGATCGTAAATTTCAGTGTCATCCTTTTAAATGCAAATTGGAATTGTAACCATTACAACTTCTGTTATTGTGAAATACTTTGAAATTGGACTATTCATGGAATACAGAACTGACTATTCCTCCTACTAGCGCTCTTAATCATAAGCTGCTGTCTGTAGTTTTGTCGCTTGAAGGTCAGACTACAAAAAATACAGTTATGTTCTCATGGCTCCCCATCCTGTTACAGTCCTTCCTGTACTAATCAGCTATTTACTTAGCTGCTGAATACTGAAAGGTCATTCAGAATTAGCAACATATGTGGAAGTAGTTCCTCAGTTTATGCTGAATTGGTGTGATCACAGTCACTTCCAGACTCCATCCAGCCCTACATTCTCTTTTTTAAAGGGCCAAATGCAAAGGACTCTTCCACGCTCTTTGGTAAGGATTACTGTAAGTATGATTTAGACACATAAGAAAGGATAATACCAAAGGCTTGGCTTAAATATCAGCTGTTATATGTTTATTTCAAACAACTTTAATTAAATAATTAATCTTGTTTACTACCTTCATACAAATCTTTCTCACCATATTTAAGACAAACACAGGTTACATTAACTTCTCTTATAGCTACTTGAAAATAAGTGAATAATAACTGCATAAGCAAGTGCTCTGAGTGGAAGGAAGCTCAAGATGTGTAAGATCTGGCACTAGGTTATCAGGTTTGTCTTAAAGTAACCATAAGGCTGTGTTTAAAAATGGTTTAAAAAAATCTACAGAACATTTCAGTATTTTTTGTGCTTTGTTAATTTAGAATAAACAAATAAATACAGTAAATTTCTATTCTAACTGGAATGCAGTCCTCTCATTTGTATTTCAGACACAGCATGTGAAAATAACAGGTAAGCTGGGAAACCCTTGAAATCTCATGTGTACTACAACTATGTTCTCCATACCCATCAGAAGCCTTTCCTGCCTATTCTAAATGTAAATGAAAGACAAGTCCTTAATGTCAATGAGAATGTACTTTAAAGTTGATTATGTGAAAGTTATAAAAATCCACAGGAAAGGGTCTGAGGGTTGCAGTCAGTTACAAACTAACACTGCAACAACTGCAAAATAAGAAATCACATTTTTGTCTTTTTAAAAAAATGAAAGAATCATATGAATATAAAGAAAAGAAGAATTTGGTTTGTGAAAAAAGCTACGTCTAAAAATATTGAAGGACTTGAAAAGCCAAGGAGATTGTTAATTTTCTTCACAGAGCAGGCTGGGCAGGTGTTCAGAAAGGTCTGGGTCCTGACTGCATGCAGGCAGCAGCCCAGGTTGTTACCAAGGTTTCAAGCAAAGCTGCATTTCCGTGCTTCTGTGATGTCACAAATTCAGAGCAGAAATATGTCTTTACATTATTAGTTTTTAAAGAGAATCACATACTGGGTGGGGGGGGGGGGGGGGGGGGGGAGAAAGGGAACGTAATCAGAAATGAAATAGCATAAAATATATACATATAGTAAGTTCAGCTCAAAGAAGTAATAAACCTTGACCCACAAATGTAAGTTTTTTTGTTTCTGTTTTTGTTTTTTGCATTACAGTTGTATTTGTAGTGTTCTTTAAAAGTACAAATTATCCTTGCGTAATTTGCTTTGAAAAGAAAGACAAATGAAATTTTATAGAGCAAATAACTATTCGTGTATTCTCTCCCTCCCCCTCCAAAAAAAAGCAAATGAACTGTTTTGCCTGAGAAACTCACTAAGAAACCTCACAGCCAAAACTGAAACTCTACCGTGACAGAACAATACTAAAACATTTGCTGTGAAATCCACTGTAAATGAACCATACCCAAGATATTATGAGTGCTTGCCCATCTCTTACTCCCAAAGGACTATATTTCAGGACATACAGGGAAATTGCTCATGGTATATGTGCAAAAGAGCTTTTTCAGTGCTATTCAAACCAGTCTTTATGTACACTGTTCTGTATCTTTGAGTGAGTTGAATAGGGACTTGCCGGAGAAAACATTTCCACAATTAATTTCTTGTTTGTTTGGCTATAATAGCATGTCATGAAACACTCACTGAACATAATTAGCTCCTTTACACTACTCATCCAAGCCTTTTTGGATGAAAACACTGACTTGCCAGATGGTGAGAAACAGCATGATATCTCACCAACTGGGAAATGTGAACTCAGGTTCACAGGGCATGGGACAGCAATGGCTGTGTATGATGGAAAGAATACAGGAAACCCCCATGGGCAGGGAGTGAAGACTGTCAGTTAGATGGCTTTAGCTAAGCAAGACACACTATTCTTACCTCTGTCACAGAGAACATGAGGGCTGTAGTCAAGCAGAAGGCAATAGAAAGGCATTCAGTAAAAGGGAGAGTCACATCAGGCTGTAGACAGCTAACTGAGGTGGTCAGGAGACTGTCACAGGTTGCTTATTCTTCTCTTTTCTCCGTTCATTCTTCTATCCCTCTGCTCCCCTCTCTGACCTCTCCTCAGTCTACCCACTAGTGTACATATGGACAATCAAGAAAAGAATCATAACATGGAGAACTGTTTGCCTAGATGTACACAAGAGAAATGGAAAGGCAGGCAAAATCTCTGCTATCATAAACTGGCAGACATCAACAGAAAATACTGCACTGTATAGTTGTTCGTTTTAAATTATACATTAAGCTATTTAAACAAAAGAAAAAACAAAACATCTTTGTGAGTTATTTGGTTGTCCTGTCTTGTGGTGTAACCTGGCAGGCAGCTCAGGAACCGCACAGCCATTTGCTTATTCCTACACAGTGAGATGGAGGACAGAATCAGAAAAAAATAAAACATATGGGCAGAGATAAAGAGAGTTTAACACAGCACAGAAAAAGAAGGAAAAATAATAATATTAAAAATAAAATAATATACAAAACAAGTGATGCACAGTGCAATTGCTCACCACCTGTCAAACAATGTACAGACAGTCCCCGAGCAGCAGGTCCCCTCTGGCAAACTGCCCCTAGATAGTTCAGCATGACGTCATATGGAATGGGATAATTCTTTGGTTAGCTTGGGTCAGATGTCCTGTTTCAGTCCCCTCCCAGCTCTTTGCACCCTCTCAGCATCCTTACTGGCAGGATGGTATTGAAACTGAAATGTCTCTGGCTCTGTGCAGCACTGCTCAGCAACGAATAAAACATCGGTATATTACCAACATTATGTTATCATAAATCCAAAAGAGTATCAGCTATAGGAAAAGTATTAACTTGATCCAGGATATTCTGACACCTCATAACTGGGGTTCCGTGCATTGCTTAAAGGAAGGCAGAGAGGAAGAATGCTTTAACTGAAAATAATTATGTTTGTCCTGCAAAATTAAACTGCAGCCTAAAGTAGAGCAATAAGCTTAAGATGCCTTATCCAGATTCTAAAGCCAGAAATTAGAGAAATTATATTGGTAGAGCTGAGTTAGATTGAAGACTTCTCTGAAAATCCTTCAACTGATAGATACTAGGAGTTACTACATGGCCTGCTAATTTTTGACATAGGTAGAATTAAAAGTGCATCTTAAAAAAAGGTAAAACGAAGTAGTCAGGGAGCAGCAAAGGCTGGCTTCTTCCAAAGTGTGAGCGAGCAGGAAGGCAAGGGAGCCTGCACCACCACGCTCCTGGTGTGGGCACTCAGGGCCAGCAGGAACTCTCAGGGAACTGGCAAACGCAGAAATATGAAAGCTAGCATAAGACCTTCGTATGCTGCCTCATTTAGACATTTAGCTTCAATCACAGATGGGAAATAGCAAACATATTGTTCTAAGCCATTGTGTGCCATTTAAGACAAGTAGAAAAGGAGATCTCAGAAGGGTTTCTTTTTAGCAATAAAAATACATTCAGGAAAACACGTACTGCAATGAGTTGCCAGAATTTCGAGCCTTAATCCAGTGTCTCCTACCAGTTACTGAAGTCTGGGTCTGCAACATACTCCACATAAAAGCACCTTTGCATCCTTGCCCATGCACTCGCTGCTTGGCAGCATAATGATGGGGCACTGTCATAAATCTTGATCAGACAGTGGGTTTAGTTTGTCTCTGAGGGGTCTATCATCCTAATAACAATAATAATTACTAAAGTAGCACAGTTTGGGCAAAGCTAATCTTCATTTTATCTACTGCTGAACTCCACAACTCTTGGTAGAGCATTAAATCTTGCTATTAGACAGCATTATTTTGTCTGTTTTCTATACAGCAACACCATTTAACTCTCTTCCACATTTAATTTTTTATCATTTTCTACTATTTTGTATTCTATCACTGAAAATGGTTTCTTTCCAACAAACCTGTAGTGAAGAAGAATGTAAATTTTGCAGCAGCACCAGCAGCAAGTAAATTAAATCATGGAAATTTTTATGAATTAAATATGAAACTGGCTAATGCAATCAGTTCTCTACTATGTACATTATTTATTTTATTAAATTAATTTGACACTAGTTCAGTTTCCAGGGTGCTAAGGTTTTCATATCAAAGACACAGCAGGGCACTGTAATAGAAATGGAAGAGAAGTGAATAGCTTTGGAGCTGTGCAGAGTGCATTTTGGGACATGGGACGATGTTTGGGACTTGGGGTACATACATTTTGGAAATTTTGGCTACTGTGATAAACAAGATAACAACATACAGTGTTGACACTTAATCTGTGTGAGCATTAGGCTACTAAAGTGATGCCTACAAAAAGAGGAATAGTATTTCATACTTCCTCATGTCATTATTTCAGTCTTTCTGTGAAAGAAGACATCACTACAGTGGTTACATAGCATTCCCATTTTGAAATCCTTTTGATGGATTATCTCCAAGAACATGTAGTAGGTGGCTATTGGAGAAACATGCAGGCTTCCAATCCATGAGGGATGGATGTCCATCCTTTAGGCTTGCCTGGGTTGCACTGAGTGAAGAGGAATTGTCTTGGGCTGCATATACATAAATGGCTCCAACAGTAATGCCTCCTATTTATTTCCATGAAAACTACAGGAGATACAAAGAGCACAATAACACTGCTTAACAGAGCAAATTCTCAGCAACAAAGTACTGTGTTTCAGCACAGTCATTACCTTTACTACGCTTTTTTGCTACTGATGAACCAATGAAGAGCCTGCATGCCATGCTCATAAAAATCCATACCAGTGGAGGTGACCCACTGTCGCTGTTGCCACTGATGAAACAAATCACCACCTCACTGTGCCCACATCCACTGTTTGATCTTTATAAACATTCAGCAAATGTCAGTGGATGAAAACACCACTTTTTTTTTCCTCATGGAAGAATTAAATGACACACATTTGCTTCATACATTTTTCCATGTCAGACACCACTCTGGAACGGAATATCGGTGGGAAGGTTCAGCTTCTACTGCCACTACCTCCAACATCTGCCTTTGACACTGTGAGCCAACATGAGAAAATAGGAAGCACTACTTTTGAAGCAGCCCTCATTATATGTATGCATTATAGTCAATGTACACAAAGTAACCAAAAAAAAAAAAAAAGTTTTTTATCTATTCGCATACAAAAGACAGCAACAAAGACATAAAACTAGTGGGATATGACCCTGTCTTTGTGAAACACATCAGTCTGGTTCAGTAGTAGTTGCTACAATCCTTAATGAGGTCTCAAAGTTTTCATCAGAGATTTTTGATGAAATCTTACTCTGCCTCCACTCAACCCTTGAAAATAACTGTTCACAAATGTACATACTGCCAAAAAGTGGTGACATGAATAAGGCATGACTGTGAAGTGAGGGATATTTCTCTCTGGTAAGAGACGGCTTATAAAATTATGGTAAAGAGACATGATCACATTTTTCACTGGAACTCTATGCATTCCATTTGAAAATTCACAGGTAATGTGTTTATATCAACTGAATATGGACTCGCCAATAAAGAAAAAAAAAAAAAAAAAAGATGATTTTTCCAGCACCCTTGAAACACATTCTAAAATTCTTTTATTAAAATGGAAAGGACAGCTGCACATTCTTTGCTAAACACAGGACTGTGCTTAACCAGTGTATCAAAATCCATCAGCTTATTAGCTATAATTCAAGCTGGCACTGCACTGCGCCCCATGCCTTGATTTCAGCCCAGAGGGGTTAACAGCACTGGGCTGGGCTGCTTGGTGGGAACAGCTGCCACCATGATGGCACAGGGCAAGAGTGGACACATAGCAAGCTGTGCCAGGCCATGTGGGGCCTGCGGGTTGGATATGCATGCCATGTGCCTTTATCCCCAGCTACACTTCAAAACCTGCAAGGTAAAGTGTATAAAAAAAAAGATAAAGTAAGAGCAAATCGTATCAGTCCTACACCAGAGAGTGCTGTCAAACTCAGCTCCTAAAATAATAATTAAAAAATCCCCTCCAAAATATTTATAAAGTATTATTCTCAGTATATATTAAATGCTTTTTCAAGATTATCTTGTAGTTGACATTTTTCTGTTCTTTGCAAAGTGACTAAAAAAGTTCCACCTATATTGAGCCTATTTCCCCTTCCACATACAAACATAATTAATTAAAATGTATTATTTAAAAAATAAAAAAGTTTTAATTTACTGTCAAATATTTGTTGTTAATATGTTGGTTTTATTTCTTACAGATACTATTACTGCATTCTTCTTCCCAGAGAGGCTAAAATCTTTAAGCAATTTTCAAGGAATTGCTGTTGGGATAAAAGGCATCCTAACAGGAAACACAGAAGTATGTGAAAAAAGTTGGAAATAGATGCTAAAGAATAGATGGCCGCAAATTAGTACATTTCTAATGTGTAATCCATATGAACTCTGCTTATCTACAAAGGAAAATGATAATTTTCTGTCACTGTTGCATGGAGAGTATTTCAACAATTTTCAGAGGAAGGCAGTAATAAGTTTCTGAAATTCTGTATGGCTGCCTATAGATTTTTAGAGATTTTTTAGAGATTTGTGTAGATGTATCCCAATATATGGTACATAATTATGTTTCTTTTATGATAAATTAAAATGAAAGCTTCTTGAACACAAGATTTTTTAAAAAATATTTTTACAGCACAAAGCACAGTAATGACATAAAAGTATATTGCTCAATCTAACAGAATTAAAGGAAAGAGCTAGCTATAACATGTTCATAAAACCCAAGAACCATATCACACCAAAGCTCTTTCAGATTGTCTTGAAATTGTGGCTTGAAAGCTGACCGAAAAAATTGTAGCTGAACTGTATTATTAGATGTCAGCATGTCCCTAGTGCTGGAGGGTGCTGATGGAATCAGGAAAGGCTGCTGAGGAATAATGCTTCAACTTTTGCCAATGAGAATTTAGATGAAATTCATCTGAAGAGCTGATATCTGCTTTGTGCCATTCTGTTTACATTTATAATTCTTCATTTGTAATAATGCCATTCAGAATTGCTTATATCATTTATGTACTATATTGTATAAACATTCATTAAAATATAATAATAACTATCATTTTTCAGATAGAATAAATTACTACTAATAGGTGGTAATTAGTTAAGAAGAAGCTGCTTCTCTATCCCCACACTGCTATCAATCCTGTATCAAGTGACAGAGGTGAAATTAAGGGACTGAAAGATAATTTTGAGTCCGTTTCAGATGTGAGATATCAGCACAATTTTCAATCAATGCTTTCATGAAAAGTCTGAAATAGGCAAGAAGACCGTTCATACAGCCACAGGAAAAGAAAGACCTAAAAGAAACTGCAACTCTTCCCACACAGAATGATCAGGAGCATTAGGAAGCCTTATTCTTCATCTGTAACTTCATAGTATGTTTAAAAGGCCAAAGAGTCACGGTTCTAATCAGCTGTCAAACCCCTTTGTGTTTCATTGAATAGAAAGAATTTTCAAATGTGGTCACTGAGTATTATAGGCAGAAGTTTTAAACCAAAGTTTTGTGATCCAAACTACACGTTGGCTTAAGAATTCACTCCTAAGATCAGTTATCATTATAATTTTATTCATAATATAATTATTTTGGGTTGAAGACAAAGGACATTAACTATGTATATATAATTTACAGGTATCACAGGCTTCTGCTTTGGCTACATTACATTACTTGGTCCATTTAGGGGTTGGGCACTTAGTTTTATCATCTGTTCATCTAGGATCCCGTTTTCACCTATGACACCTCTACGAGATTATTCATTGCTTCCCAAAATAGAGATTTTATCTGGATGGATGAATCATCATCTAGAAGTGACATGAACAGTACAGTGACTAACACAGGTTAGTCAGCTCCTGTCAGATGAGTGGAGTCCCATCTCTATGGCACTGCCAGCCCTCCTAGTGATAAGTTGCTTGTACTTGCAGCCATTTCTCCAGAACTTCTTAAACTAAAGCTGAGTAGGAAAGACCCCTCCTTGGTAAGTGCTAAAAAGGAAGGGATCTTTCTGTAAAAGCAAAATAGCAAAATTTTATTGGCATTGTTACATTTTAAGTAAACTCAGTATGATTTGCTAACAGAAATGATTTCTAGACTCCTTTCTTCATTACCACTTTTCTGCTTATTTTCAGGAAGCATTTGTTTCTGTTTTTCAGAGAAACTATGATGGAATTTCAAGGCTGGATTCACATTTTCTTGCATTTGGCCCATTTTCCTAGGTGATGCAGGGCTCTGAACTATCTGTTGGCACTTGCAAAACCTAAGTTAATTCCTGCAGCTAACACTGTTTGCAGGCTCAGTCATGGTTAACCTTTTCTACAACAGTAAGTGGCTAAGGACAGGAATTAATATCCTGGGTCTGATAAAGCACATACTGCTGCAGCTTAACAACTACTGATAAAGAATAACTGGAGCAAACATGAAATGGGAGGAAAAATTTTTGTCCCCGTTTGTCTGTTTTTTCCCTTCGTAAAATCAGTTACACATCTTTCAGTGTGAAACTCTTTGTACCCTCCCTGCTCTTGCTGCACGCTGCTGCAAGAGTGCTGTCAATCTCTGTTCTTCAAAGCTGTGTGGCTCTTGTGCTTGGTTTTGTTCCTTCCTCAATACTGTTAAGCTTTCTTTTTTGCCTTGGGATCCTTCACTCCAGTAGTCTTTGCCTTTTCCATTCAGACTCCTAATCAGAACACATTATTTTATGCTTAGCCTTACAAAAACAGCATTTTCTTTTTTACTAAGAAGGAACAATATAGAAAACAACAACAACCAAAAAGGAAGATGACATCATCATCTACATCTTTCTTATGCATTCCATAAGGCCTGCTCCAAAAGTAATGCCTCCCATTTTATTACGTTGGCCTACAGCGTCAGAGCAGGATGTTGGTGGTACGGCAGTAGAGGTTGAACCTTCCCACCAATATTCCATTATTTTCTGCCGTTGGGCCACAGGTGGCAGCAGAGGGGCACTCTGACAGAATGGAATCTGACATGGAAGTGTGGGTGAGGGCTGCTCCAAAAGTAGTGACTCCTGAGGTTTGGAATATGCTCTGGAGATCTGTCAGAATATGGAACATCTCTATAACTACAGCATTACATCCTTTGAGCACAATCTGTAGCAGAAGTAATAGCAAATATTACTTTCTCCTGATTATTGACAAGAAATTTTAACTATATGTATATAAATACATATAAAAAATGCAGCAGCAGTTTCAGGATTTTGATGTTACTAAATAATCACTGTATAACATACAGTATAATGTATGGTTAATATAGCTGTAAATAATGTAAATAAAGCTGTGTCCATTGCTTTAAAAAACTATAGAGCAGTGATCTTGAAAAGCCCTTTTTTTTTTTTCTTTTTTTTTTTTTTTTAAATCTTGTCTGTTTTATTGCAACGGAACTGCACAAAAATAAATTAAGTTGGGGATTTCCAGAGTTTCTAGCCTGGGGAAAGTATATGTTAAGTAGTTAATTGATGTTTATTTCATCTCATTTAGAGCTATGCTTTGTTCTAAGTTTCATACTTCATTGTACTGGGAGAGAAAATGTATGTCTGAAAGGCTCTTGCTAACATCTGAGATTGCTGCTTCTGCAGCATCTACAGGCTCCTAAGAGCAAACAGAAGTAGTTATTAAGGTCTAATATGACTTAGCTTACGATAATTACATATAAGACCATATTTCACTAAACACACTGGAGAAATTTTTTGTTCCACGCAACTCTTAATTGCCTATATTCTGCTAAGATCTAGATAATCAACACAACGAGGGCAGTGCTGAAAGTTATGTCTGCTATATTTACAGATTTTTATGAGTACAGCATTCGGGCTCTTGTTCATCAATGATAAACAAGCATTGATAATGGTGATGACTATGTTGAAAAACAATATTTTGTAGTTGAGAGTTCACTCTATCAAATAGTGTTATTGTATTCTTTGTTGTAGTTTCCATGGAAACAAATAGGAGATATAACTTTTGGAGCTACCTATGCATAAATAGTAAGTTTTGGATTCATAAAGCTGATGATAAATAAGTAAAAACAAATCTTACTAAAATATTACTAGTATGAATCTTCAAAAAACTGAGTTTTTGCAAAGCAATACTTATATGAAGTAAAATTGTCCTATGTTTTCACTCTACTAGGAAAAACACTTTTTATTTCTGAGCTGAATTTTTATAGGAAACATCTTCAAATATATACAATTCCAGCTTTATGACACTATGTATTGCTAAATAATGTTTTACATGATCTACTGAAACTACAGCAACGGCATCATAAACCTCTTCTATACAACTGAGATAAATAAATCTCTGGAGAAGCTAGAATATTCTTTTTTATTGCTGTAAATTCAGAAATTTATTAAGCTTCTGAACTGAGATTCAGTTTAAGAAAATGCTAAATGCCTACTTTCACTATCAGCTAGGATAAAGGTTTAGTATGAATCATGTGCACTTTAAACAGTACTGACAAGAATAATGTATTATTAAGCATTGAACTCTGGCATGGCAAATAATATTTATCTGACAAAATATAACTAGTGACTGACATTTTCTCTATTAATGTCATGTTTCATCATTTTGGAAAATGTATTTTCTTAATTCCACACACCGTTCTCAATATCTCGCAGATGAACTCACACTGGAGAATACAACTCAGAAAGTCCAAGTGATTCAAAAAAAGAGGGGGGGGGGAAGCAGTGGAGACTGAGCAGTAGAATCTGTAATATAAAGTCATGATGTAAAGCCAAAGAAGTGAAAGAATTTCTCTTCAGAGAGAATTTAGTGGAACAAGATGTGAACCATAGGCAGTATTTGAAAGTTAGCTTATAACCTCTCTAAACCTTTCACAGTCTAAACTGAATTCCTAACCTCAACTGCTGCTTCTACTAGGAAAAAGATTATATATATACATATAATATATATATATATATATAATGAGATAGACAACAAATAGTTTTTCTCTTAATTTATTACAAATTACTAAAATTGCTCTCAAGTTTAGATTTCAGAGGACTTCAGAAATACATCCAAGTTTTCTTTGTTGAACTCGTGAATAGAAAGAATGAGGTATGTTTCATCAATAAAATGTAGATTTCTTATTAAGTGCTTTGTTGCAAATACGGGCTTTAATGTACACCTGACCCTCACTTCCATTCTCCATCATTTATGAAATCTTTTGTGCAGTATTTTTTTGGAACCTTTTGGGTAAGCATTCTCGGTCAATTCTGTTTTCCCGAGATTTCCATCCCTATTTCAAAAATAGTACACATGCACTTCAGATGCACTGTTGACCACTGTGCTAGCCTTGGGACAGTCTGTTAGCTTGCACCTTCAAATGAATGTTTGTCAGAAGAAAAAAAAAGAAATCACTCCGTACATACTGATATCTGTACATCTAACACAAGATTAATGTGCAGGAAAGATGCTATGTTGATAGCTGACAAGAGTCAACTCCACAAAATGCATTAGCAATGTCAAATCTATATGGAGTTAATAGTCTCTACAAAATAGAGATACTGCCACATTCAGTAATGGAAAAGAACACAGTGTGTGCACAGCTGTACTTTTTTGTTTTCTCTGCTGAGATGGCTCAGAACTGAACATGATACTAGTTTTATATTTTCAGTGATCTTCTAAGTTTTATATAAACCAAGTTGAGAGAGCAGGGGTTATTCAAGCAAGAAAATACCGTCAGCAGAAAATATCTTACATTCACATAGTCTTCAACATCTTTTATACATGAGAAAAATGTTTTAAAACATGCTATGCCTCTCACATAGTTTTTGATGGTTTTGTCTGTTTGCTTGTTTTCCCACAGTGAAATCCTTTACACACACTTTCACAACCCTTTCAATACATCTTCTGTCATTGTACTAGCTGAAATATCTGTCTTTGTGCTGTTAGTTACTAAATATCAAGTGTTGAAGGACTGCTGCAACTGTCTCCTCATTACATGTTCCACCAGCATTGAACTCAGTTGAGATATTTTTTTCAAGTGCTTTGAAATACTTTGAAATAGAGGAGGGATTACAGAAAAGCAAATTCTTTTCAGTTTCATCCATGTAAACAGAAATCTATAGTGTCTTCTGCTGTGAACTAACAAAGGCTGCTAGGTGTGACAGATGAAATGCTTTTCAGGAAATCCATCATAAGAGTGAACTTTGAAATGTATTGAGGGTTGCTCAGATGCTTTGGGAAAGAAAAAAAAGTATCCTTGAGTATTCACACAGCTTATTTCAAGAAAAAAGGAAGAAACTTAGAATGAGTAATACATCAAAAAAGATTAGACTGCACATGACCTGAAAAACACCTTTGTACTTAATATCAAATAATCCTGGAATCCTTACCTGTCTGTAACTGTGAGAACTTATATCTATAGAATTTAATTTAGTACTGAAAAAAATAGCAAAAAAGCCAAAACTAAACTGCAACAATTGGAGTTTTTGCAACTATGATAAACTTTAAAAAAATAATTTTAAAAAAGGAGAAAAAGAAGGAAAAACAGATACAGACAGACAGAAAGTCTTTATCTGAAGCTGCTCTCAGGTAGCCTAATAACTGTAATTGTTAGCAAATATTTTTTTCCACTGAGTAACTGGATTAGCAATGTCATGCAAAGTGTATTTCTGGTTAATTACCTAGATCCCTAAGGGAATTTCAGTATACTGTTTCATGCTTGATACTGTACCTACGATCAACTAGAAGATCTGCAAGTGTATTTGGAATTTGCCAGCCCTTTTTTTTCAGCTTGCAGTGCACAGGGGTTATGAAATATAACACGCAGTTCAAAAATATGAGCATTTGCGATGTACACGACTAAGAAGATGCTACAAAATCTATCTCACTTGCTGCACATAATCCATTTTCAATCTGTAAAATGTACACAATCAACTAAGACTTTTAAAATTAGCATGGGAGACGTTCCTCACCTGCCAAGTCTTACCTCTGACTATGGCTGTTTGAAGGACAGGGTTGTACTATACACACATAAAGATTAAATCTTTTTCTATGTATTTAGCATTTAAGTGCTATAAATCAATATCAGAACACCAGAGCAGATATTCAAACATCTTGCAAGAACAAGATTCTTGTGGCGCTTTGTTATGTGGCAAAAACAAGAAGCTCTTTCTCTGAAGAGTCTGCCAGCCCTGAGCAGATGGAACATGGCAGGGTCTGGAGAAAGGCATGGCAGGGAGAGCTAAGTGCCATCCCTTGCTGGGTTGAAGCTACATAACTGGAATTTTTTCAGCACAGCATCAGCAGGAAAACCTTCTAGGGGATGCGATTCTGACCTCAGTGAATTTTCTGGCAAAACTCCCAGTTATTCCCATAGAGATATTTCCCAGTTTTTACTACTTTAGCAAACAAAAGACCAACTCACTCTAGCTTGTTGAAGGATTTTTTTTTTTTTTTTACTCAGACATAGGTAATTACTCTATTATAAATATCCCAGACTCCGATGGAGGTAATCAATTATTTTAAAAAGTATAATAAATCTTTATAAATAATAGAAAAATATAAGGCAATATTCTCCAAGAATTTTCTCAATATCATTAGTGCTGGTCATTGAAACTCCACTCAACTCTAGAGCTTAATTTGTGCTTTTATTGAAATTTCAAGATGGTGTCAATACTGTGAAAAAGAGGTATCATTGTCCAGTCCCAAATTTAATGGCAAGCAAATCTTGAACTTTCCTCTGGATGTAGATATAATGAGAAATCTGAAGCTATGTACCAGTCATTAATGCTTTGTGACATTTATTCTATGAAAAGTATAAATCAGTCTCCAG
>JAPSGF010000043.1:514263-528047 GCA_035772895.1 Perdix hodgsoniae
CCCCCCCCCCCCCCTCCTTTTTCCTTTTTTAATTCTGAGAGTGCGATCCACTGCATATATATACATCCATCAGTATCTGCTGGTTAGTATATGCACTTATTAGCACCTTTAATAGGGACCCTTACCTATTGGTTGCATAATTGTCTTCAAATGCCACTGCTGGCTATCAGCTCTACACATTGGATCTGGATGAAGTATAATTTTAATGACTTTTCCCTGCAATTAGCCACAGTATCAGATTATCAATTGTTACTGTGTCTCTGTGTTGGCATTATGCTAGCTGTGTAAGCGAAGACAATATCTGACCTGGTATAAAGCTTCTCACTATCAAGGTAATCACTTAAAATTTTCAAGATGTTTGAAGCAGCAGAGGAGTTCAACAGTAGGTCAATACTTTACATATTGTGGCTTCTACATTTCTGATCTAAGAAAATAGGTCCTATAATGTGGAACCACAACCTCACAGGAAAAAGGCTCCAAAATTTCATCATTACAAGAAATGAAAAGCAGAATGTGTAACTTTCAACGGGAGTACCATGATTCTGTAAACTATGCATTATTATACTACTGTAGCATTTTAACAATGCTAAGCAAGTATCATAAAAGCTTGACTTCATTCTACAAGAATTTGAAAACAGTAAGAGTAAAATGAATAGAAATCACTATTCTAGTTCAGATAATTGAAGTAAATTTCCAGTGATTTTTTTTTAATCCCTTTAAATAGTAGCTAAAAGTTCTTTGAATATTTATTGGATGTTATTCAAAACAGCTATTTTCAGCATTATGAATGGCTGACATGACATACTTCCAAGCCTGAAACACAGCGCTATCAGTGTTCAGATGTCCTGTTATTTTTTGTAACATCAGTTACAGTATAAATTTTATACCACTAATACTAAATCTTTCCAAATCTTACTTGACACATTTTAATTATATTTACACACGTCATGAAAATGTCTGTCTACACCTTCACTTTCCAATTTTAGTTCTATAAAAATAATGCAATAATAGGAAGTAATAGAATTCATTTTATACATTTTGGCAAACTAAGTAAAGATAATACAGTACGCCAAGATTTTACATTTTAGAAAACCTTCAGAATCTCTAAGGGTGCATCCAATTTAGATCTTGAATGATCTCACGGTTGTTGATTTATCAGCTTAACCCATTAGGCCACTACATATGTTGCTATTCTCCAAGAGAAATAATGTTCCTAACATCTGTTCTCAATCTGTTTTTTTGTAATTTCCTTCTATGCCCATTTAACTCATTAAGCACATCTACAAAGCCTTACTGTCAGACTATCTACATTATGGATGGGTTTCTATTACAAGCCTTCAAGAAATCTGAAAAATTGTAGACCTACAATATAACCAACAATACACTATCTTTACTGAAAATTTTGATTAAAAAAAAATATGTATATATACATTATTTGCAAATTGGAACTCTGAACACACATTACATTTAACCTTATTTCTGAAGACAACATTTTTCAACAAAATGAGAACAACGGATTTGTGTCTCATCATTTTATAGTTCCTTATGGCAGCTTCAGTGTTATGAGAGGAGAGGTGTTAAAATTAAGAAGAGCATACTTTCTGAATGGCTTGAGGAGAGTGATTTTAATGCTTTTATTCACTTGTGCAAGTGATCTCAAGTCTACAGCAGAAAGAAGAATAGAAAGTGTACCAGTAAACTAAAACATAATGTTCACACATGTGTTAAGAACCTGGCATGAAGTATGCCTTTTAAGTACACTCTTCATTTTTTCCTACAGCAGAAAATTTTCAAAATTTTGTTCCTCCCAAGCTTGATTCCAGCCCTGTGATCCTTGCTGTCATTAATTCAGCTAACATCAGTGGGATAACTTCTGCACAAAAATGCTATGAAAGGTGAAATAAATCTAGTCCAATCAATTTCCCTGTGAAAGACACTGGCTTTTTCATAATATAAAACAAGAATTCTCCATTAAACGTGTCAAAAAAGCCACGTCTGGGTAAAGGATTTGTATTTTCACAACAAAATGCCTGGACTATGTGACTATCATCTGCATGCAAGGTTACGTTAAAAAAATAAACAGAATCCACACAAAATGTAATAAAACTGAAACCATAATGAAAACAGAGCACAGAGAAAAACATTTACCATCTTCCTGATGAACAGAGACACATTGTTACCAGTCAAGAAACAGATATTTCAGTTTACATTTTGACATAATTACATATGAAAACATCCCTACATAAAGAAAACTTAAATATTTATTTTGGGGAAAAATTGAAATATCCCTACTTTCATCCACAGACCAATTAACAGTTAACTCTTCCAAAGCACAGTTATGATTTCCTAATTCTTCATCCCAGCACTGGCACTAAAACAAGATGAAGAGTCAGTCCAAACTGGATCAGCTGCTGGCAACACCCTCAGGGAGCATCTGTCAGCTACAGGGAGCTGGCTCACCCTCTGGCTACTCCTCCACTACATCCCTACATGTTTAAAATCTCTACTACTACTTCTTCCACACAGGGAATTCAAAAGAGTCCTTACTCCTTTTATAAGAGTTAAGAGCAAACTCAATCTCAGCCAACCAAGATATTTTATGACATCTAATAGTTCTCATGATAATCATAAGAATGCAATCACCTGGAATTCACACATGCTGTGCTGCACAAATTACTCAAGAGACAGGCATTGCTTTTCAGTTGCAAAGCTTAAATGATACACAGGGAATTGACTTACCGGGCCAAATGCATTGCTATCAAAGCTGTGCCCATGGTGATCACCTTCCACCCAAATATGCCCATGTGGAACTTTCACGTACTTCTTTTTGTATCCAATGGTTCTAAAAAGAAAATAAAAAAATTATGATTAATGAAAAAAAAAATCAAAAAACAAAATTTGTTATGAAAATCCACACATATTACTTTGGAATTTGGCCTTGCACACCATCCAAAGCTTTCTTAAAAAGAGAAAAGTCCTTTAGACTTACAGGAATGCTCTTCACAAGTGAAAATACATAACAATTTTGCATGAGTTAGTTGCACCATCCGGACTTGTTTACTACACTGTTTTGGTAGAAATCACAACAGAGAGTAAAATACTTTTCAGATATAATTAAGGAGTTCTTATTTTCATCTCTGTATTAACAGTTCTTTGAAACAAGATTTAATCTCAGGTAAACACCAGTAGACATATGTCGTAATCACACAAAGATATCGCATCAAGAGTCATTTCCTTTCAGGTCAGCATTAGGTTCTCATCAAAACTAACCTGGTATATCTAACCAGACCTCAGATTCAGAGCTTGGATTCCAGCAATGCTTATGTCTCAGGGTATGGACGAGTTAAACAGGAAATGTCTAGGAGAAGGCCAACTGCCGCTAAAAAATGACACTGAAGATTCAAAGCATTCTCCACCCACCTCAGCGTGCTCTGATATTACAAAAATGACATGCTATAGAGGAGTCCTAAAAGCTGAGGTTTGGAGTATGCAAAATGCCTGTACTTAGTTCTTGAGTAGCTGTCATTTTCACAATTTCTGTCTGCCTTCTACTGTACACCTTTGTTTTCTTTCAGATATGATCTGTTATTCTGTAAACATTCATTCAGGGAGCTAATTTAACAAGGACTTTGAATTACTATCATGATGAAGCATTTACAGAAAAGACTACGGATAACTTTTATCTTGTACTGGGTTAAGTACATCTGTCCACAGGCAGAAACAGTCTTTCGATCTAGCTTGTTGCCTCCAGCTGCTCACCACATTTCAGTATCTGCCCCCAGAGCAGACACTAGTGTGTTCTAAAACTGAAGATTGCAAGCTGAAGAGAGAAAATCGCTGTCACCAGGAAATTCAGCTGAACTGTGCAACAATGCTGATCAGGGCTGGCTGCAAGTTGAAATGGGAAAATTATTTCGGGGGGGAGGTTCTTTTTTGCACATGTGTCTGTGAGGATGTTATGGTTACAAGATAATTAATAGCCCAATGATCATGAAATACTAAATGAATAAGAAATCCTCAAAGGTTAATTAAATAAAAATATTAATTTACTTTGCAAATCACAAAATCCAAGCGGTGCTTTTTCAAACACATCCAGAGGAAGCTGAAAGGATGCCAGAACTAAACTCTAATGGAAGTTCTACCTGGGCTTTCATTAGCAGTAGACAAAATAGTAGCCTATTTGCAGAAGAAGAGACTCCAATTTTCATCTTTCTTCAGAAATTTCTTAAACACAAAGAGTAGGTTCGTGCTGATTCAATTACTACTCTAAAAAACATATTTATTACAATGCAACTCTTTCTGTTTTTGTTATTTCTTTATGAAATTTTACAGTCTAGACAAAAATATATGTATTTGTTTTATGATTGCATAATGCTTTCTCTCACTAATAATTTATTTTATCATGTGCCATATGAGAACATATTTTAGTAAAAGTGCGTTTTAAGATACAGATTCAGAAAAGCTGGCCATTAATTCTGTTATATCTGATTAAACACTCTGAAAACTACTAAATTAATATATTCCAGCAGTGATAAAGGCAAACAATAGCTGAAAAATATTCAATTTTCTCTTCCCTTCTTGAATATAGAACAGTACATTGTGATAACGTTTTGTACCTTCATAGATTTCATATACAAAATTGAATTTCTCTGAGAAAAGTGAAAGGAATTTGGAAGTTAATTCTGCTGACATGTTTACCTTAAATGTCAAGAAAATACTATGGCAAATGTCAGTCAGTGACTCCTTTTCAGATCACAAACAGTCTCACACTCCCAAACAACCTCCTCCTCTATTATGATCAGGAAATCATTAGCAGGGAGAGGAAAATAAATAAATAATACTTTTGCAATAAGTATTCAGAAACAAAATTTGAGAAAAATCAGTTTGCACAGATAGATCTTGAATTCACAGAGAGCCTGCAAAACAGAAGAGCTTAACACAGATATACAATGTGTTCTTTAAGATCTAAGGAAAAAATAAACAGATGATAGACTGTAGTGGTTACTGTTGGTTCATTTTATTATTTCTACAACACAGAAGAACAAATATTTTTTTCTACTTTTGAAAAAAAGCATTGCCAAGTAGAAAATTTTGTTCCATTTATGGGGAGAAAAAAAATAAATAAATTAAAAAAACACCACCAACAACAAAAACTCAACCTTGTATCTTTCAGTGATTGAAGACAAATATAAAAAAAATTTCATGTTGAAAAAACAAACAGATCATAGAATCATAGAAAAGTTTGGGTTGGAAGGGACCTTTAAGATCACCTAGTTCCAACTCCCTGCTATAGGTTGGGACACCTCCCCCTGGACCAGGTTGCTTAAAGCCTCATCCAGTCTGGCCTTGAATGCTTCCAGGAGGGAGCATCCACAACATTGCTGGGCAACCTGTTCCAGTACCTCACCACCCTCACAGTAAATTATTTCCTCCTAATACCTAGTCTAAACCTACCCAGTTTAAAAGAATTTCCCATTGTCCTGTCACTACGTGCTGTTATAAGAAGTCCTTCCCCAGCTTGCCTGTAAGCCCCCTCAGGCCCCAGCTCTGTCAGCCTGTCCTTGTAGGGGAGTGCTCCAACGCTCTGATGATGGATGAAAAACTTAACATGAATCAGCAGTGTGCTCTTAAAGCTCAGAAAGCAAATGGTATCCTGGGTGCCTTCGTGAGGCCCCATTTGGAGTACTGTGTCCAGGTCTGGGCCCCCCAGCACAAAAAAGTCAGAGAGCTGTTGGAGACGGTCCAGAGGAAGGCCACAAAGATGATTGGAGGGCCGGAGCACCTCCCCTACGAAGGCAGACTGAGGGAGCTGGGCTTGTTCATCTTGGAGAAGAGAAGGCTGTGGGATGACATCACTGCAGCCTTTCAGTACCTAAAGGGAGCCTATAAACTGGAGGGGAGTCAATTCTTTACAAGGCTTGATTATGGCAGGATGAGGGGAAACAGTTTTAAGATGAGAGAGGGAAGATTTAGGTTGGATATCAGGGGAAAGTTCTTTACCAAAAGTGTGGTGAGGTGCTGGAACAGGCTTCCCAGAGAGGCTGTTAATGCCATATCCCTGGAGGTGTTCAACGCCAGATTGGATGGGGTCCTGGGCAGCCTGGTCTAATATTAAATGTGGAGGTTGGTGGCCCTGCATGCAGCAAGGGGATTGAAGCTTGATCATCCTTGAGGTCTCTTCCAACCCAAGCCTCTCTATGATTCTATGATTCTGTGACCATCTTCATGGCCCTCCTCTGGACCTGATCCAACAACTTGATGTTGTGTGCCCCAGAACTGGATGCAGTACTACAGGTGAGGGTCTCACAAGAGCAGAGTAGAGGGGCAGAATCACTTTCCTCGACCTGCTGGTCATGCTTCACTTGATGCATCTCAGAATATGGTTGGCCTTGTGGAGCTACAAGTGCACATTGCTGGCTCAAGTCAATTGTTAATCAACACCCCTAAATCCTTCTCCTCAGGGCTACGATTCTATGAAGAAGTTTCAGCTTAGAAGTAATAGAATTAAAATTGGTGATGCTAATAAATGCATTAAGGGAATAAGGAAGGGGAAGAAACAGAAAAGAAACAGAAGCAGCAGTTTTAATTATGTGCTTTAGTAGGTAGGACTGCGTGGATAAATTCCTCTGTAACCACAGCAGGAAAATGTAAAACCTTCTGTCATTTAATGTATGGAGTACATAAATCATCAGATTTTGCTTACATAATTCATTCAAAATGTTAGTGTAGTAATTGCATAGGGAAGTTGTCTAGGGACTCTGAGGCCTCTGTAGCAATATTGCTGTAAAATGTGTCCTTTGTAAGGCAGGTTGAAATTCAGAAACAGAGTTTTATTTGAGCTTTTGCTGAATGTATTAGTAACAAACTACAGCAATAAGCTAATGTTACAGTAAATTGCATCATCCATTACTTAATAATTTTCAAGATAATTTCATTGTTGAATTGTTAAAAAATGGATAAATCATTCATGCAAGCCAACCAGGCTATTTCAGATTTCAGAAACCCGTATTCTGCCAATGACAGTAGGTTGTTTTTAAATATTTCTGCAAATAATACGTTGATTTTTTCTAAAAAGAAAAGAAATAGTTTTCTCTCCTATGAAAATAGTCCGATTTGTTTCATTATCAGAATTAGACTATTAGTTATTAACACTGCTTTTCTCTCACATGAATTTTGCAGAAATTAAACACTTAAATCTCAAGCCTAAATTATGAGATGTTTGTGTGCAATGTTGGCAACAGGGCTCTTTCTTTTAATACACCAACAACCATTCATTCATTTCACTAGTTAAACATTTTATACAAACATAGTGTAAGGAAACTATTGCCCATCTTTATAAATCCAAATTGCTAACTAACTGAAATTGCGAAACATCATTTCCAAGAGGAAAAAGAAGCACCAATTCAATCCCATCTCTTCAGGGCAGCATTGCAGGCAATCGCTGTCCACCTTTCAGATTCAGTACAATGCATATAAATAAAAAATACAAGTATACAGTTCTATGAAAAAAAAAAATAGTGATATGATACAAAGTGATAAATGACCTCAGATTGCTTCTAGCATTCTTCAACAATAACCACAACAAAACTTACAGTCTTCAAGCCAAGTATCAAATAAAAGCACAATTAGCTCACAGGGAATTTTTTGTCAATCCATTGTGAGAGGCCTTTGCTAGAAAAGAAGTGCAATAATTGCATACTTACAAAGTAATGCAAAAATCTATTTTTCTTTCTTATTTAAGAGAATCTTATGCCTCATTTCTCTGAGTTTGCCTGTAATCTGGACCTCTTTGTTAGCTCTTATACATGAAGTATTTAATTAAATTTAGATTTCTGAATGAATCCTTAGGAGAATAATTGGTGCAAGTGACAATTAACTTGGTATTCGTTAATTTCACACCCAGTTCATTAGCACAAGTTATAATTACTGAATAATCTTTTCAATTTCAGAAAGTCTCTCCTAATAAAGAACAGTCTTTCACATTCAGAACCCTAATATCAGAACTGTATTCCTTGCTCATTTTATAAAACTGCTTTGAAAATAGTATAGGGAAAGACATTAAACACCTAGATTTTCATACAAAGTAGTCAAGCACCTGCTTGAACCTATGTAGCTGTGTATCTATCTATGTTGATCCATCTTTTGCGTAGGTCTCTCAGTGTTATAGTAGGTGATGAATCGAACATCAACACTCAGAAATTGGCAATAACCACCTATGCTATGATAGATCAAATCATAGCTTTGACTACTCAGTGTAATAACAAAATCTAGGGGAGTTATAATTTTTTTTTTAAATCAGAATATAGTGGAATTACTCTTATCCTTTTCATAACATTTACAGAAGATCACCTGAAATTTTTTTTTTTTTTCTTACGATTCAGATATATTTTGAACATAATGCAAAGTTGTTTTTTTCTACCTCTGCGTTTTAGTAGTTAACAGATGTACTTATATCTATCCTTGGCTGAGAAATAATTTCAATCTTGACAGTCAAAAATGAGCTCTATATGGTATTCTAACTGCCTGCCCACTAGCAAAAAAAAAAAAAAAAAAAAAAGCCCTGCTTTTTTAGGATGTGGTACCAGTGCCAAAGCAGGAAACTTGGCTCAGCTCAGTTGGATGAGGAATGATTGCCTCCCATTTGATTTGACCTTGAGAAATCAGAAGGTCTTAGCAATCTTCATGCATTTGAGTGCCATCAGGGAACAGACATTGTAGACAGTTTCCTCTGTTTGCATGGGAGATACTAAACAAACACAAAATGTTTTGGTTAAAAAAAAAAAAAAAAAAGGAACATTTTCATACATATCCATACATCCATACATACTTCACGAACTTCACAAAATGAAAAATTAATGGTATTTACTTACAGGTGGCATCCAGATGCCAAGGTGTAAGTCGTACTGTAATGTTGCATGTAATGAACTTCTATACCAATTATATTGATATCAGTACAGATAATTTTCCACATGAATTAAAACTTTCCAGCATATCAGAAATCCTCACTTCAATTCCAACACACGCATAGAGCCATCTGCATCTTTTAACTTCAATCCTTTCTTTACAAATACTACATGCCTTTGACCACAAGCTGTTACTTTATCAGCTGCCTCTAGAAGATAAGGTTATTTATGTGAACCAAATAAGTATTTTTGTCTCAAGATGAGGGTACCAGACTATGCATGAGAGTATGTCAGTGGGTTAGGGAATATTCTTCGGTGGCCTGTAGCTATTATCTTTCACCTCACAACTGAAATATGTTTTCCTTAAAAGCTGCAGATCAATCTATTATTGAAAGAGGTCAGAGTTGAAAATGCATATCCAACTTCTCTACAGAAGTGCTGGAGAGACCCACATTTGAGATACTGCTTCTAGAGTATTACCAGATCTGAATTGTTAAGAAGGGAGCACCCCAAAAAGAGGATGAGATGAAATGACAAAAATGTCAGAATTTGCAACAAGGGACTCCAGTTTGAGGAGATTAGGGAGCAGCTATAAAGGAGGCAAAGGATTCCCTCACCCATACTTGGGCAAATTTTTGAGTACTTAAACCCTGCAGGTTTCACCCTTTGGTGTAAAAGAGCTATTTTGAAGATTTACAGAAAATGAAGAGTAATTGACTACTTTCTTCACTCAGAACAGAAAGACAAAAAAAGAAACCCCACAAGTTTTTGTAACAATTAAGATAAGTATGATTCTGAACATTAGATCATATCACTTTATTACCAGCTAAAGCCTTAGCAAAGCAATGCCACAGCCCAGTTTTGCTGCATCACTGCAGGTTTGTACATCTCAGTGATGGTAACAGTAAGTATCCTTAAAAATCTGATCTGGGAGGTGTGCTGGATATCTATAGCTCTCTTTTATTAATCAGATATTTTCTCAGAAGTATGTCATTCTAAACAAAGTAATTACTTAGCCATTCATGCTTCACCAGCTTCTTCAAAATAGCGGTTAATCACTTTTAAAACATACCATATTCAGAAAAATTACCAGATTTCAACTTAAATTAAAAAAGTCTATTGGATACTGATATTTACAATTTTTGCTAATTATCTCCTGTGTGAAAACTATTTGATTTTTCAAATGCATACATCATGTGTTGCATCAGATATAATTTAAAACATTTTTCTATCAAATGGGCATAGCGCACACAAGTATGCAAATATAATTGATAGTGGCAAGGCAGTTTAATGCCACCAATAAAAACAAAGCATTTTGAAGCTAAAATAAATGTAAAAAAATAATGTATTATTAATGCAGATATCATTTAAATGGGCTAGTAGAGCTTAGATCTCATCTTCATTGGGGCTTTCTTTATAGTCTATTGGCAGAGCAATGAGAATTGGGAACATAAATTTTAAGCCCAGGAGACACCAGTGATGACCCAGTTTGAAATCTAGATTAGTACAAATCTTAGAATTCCAGAAAGTAATTCATGCAGTGATTACTGAATAAATAATTTGCTATTAATTGATATCGTAAGTATGTACTGTTAAATGAATTAAGAATTTCCATTATTGTATGTCAACATGCATTTTATAAATGGCACTTCCTTTCTAAAATATTTGATAGTGTCATAATATATTATAATTAGTACATACTGCTAACATCATAGATGTATGATTTGATGAAGAGAGCTTTATCTTAGTAAACATATGAGCCTAAGGTAAAATGTTGTCACCCAAAAAGCACTCTACTTTCATAATTTTGTAATGGAAGTGAAGATAACTTCGATGCACACATACTAGTGATAGGAAGAAATGACTTTTACTGCCCTATTACGAATAAGTACAGAAGCTAAACTTCAAAGTTTAGTGTAAATTTTTTTTCTGGGAAAAGATGTCTTCCCTCTCAAAAATCAGAAAAATAAGAAAATACATGCTGTACAGCCACTTTTATATTACCAACTTTTATGTATATATAAAACATGATATATCACTCTGCAAGCTTTATTTTGACCTATTTTTTACCTTCTTATTTTATACAGAGAATTAAATCGATGAATGGAAATACATGCAACTGCATCACATATGCACCAAAATAAAATCAGGCTTCCAAGCTATTTCACTTTAATTTCTGATGCCCAAACTTATATTTTATTTCCTAGTGAACATCTCTCCTACCTTTAAGACCTGTTTGACCATTATCAACGTTAGGATGGTAATCTCACTTTTTCTTAAGGTACAAGAATTTATATCACAGAACTACTTCCCAATTAAACTACAGTATAGAGACTAAGCATGTTTGTCTGAACACCAATTAGCTATAGAAAAACCTGAAAATGCTTTACATGTCATTGATACAATGTCATTGATAGCTTGTATAACAATATGTTTAAGCCCACCGTATTTACAGTTAATCACACACAGTCAACATTATTTTATACACAGTATGTTGCATCACCATTGTTAGTATTTTTGCACAAAGTACTGCAAATAGTATAGGTGAATATGCAAGACTGCTTACTGCTTGGTCTATTCATAACCAAAAGAGGCTTTTTTCCTTTATACAATAACCAGTTTTTTATTCTTCATAAATATAATGTAAATGACATAATGTCACCAGTATAAGAGATTTTTCTCTAAAAGCTCTTCCACTTTACCAGTCAAGCGAAATTTATGTATGTGTCACTATTCTGAGTGTTTATTGAAAATGATACAATAATTGCAAGGATGAGGTATCCCCAACAGGTCAGTTTCTCAGCAGATGGCCGTAATCATACCTCTGAATCCCAGTATATTTGACCAGATCATACCAAAGATTGAAATTGTTAAATGAAGGAGGAATCACAGCCTCCTTCTATCTTAACATTGCAGAACTTCAAAAAGGCCACAAAAAGACCAGAAAATAACTCCATGTATTTAAAAATAAACATATCCACACACTCTTATCCAAGTCTATCACTTACATTTAAGAGATAGAAACAACATTATTTTGCTCAGTACATTTTCTTACATACGTAGGTCACTCCAAAAGTAATGCCTCCTATTTATTTCATTGGAAACTACAACAGACATAAAGAGCAGAATAGAACTGTTCAATAAGAGCAAATTCTCACGTACAAAACACTATTTTTCAACACAGTCATCTTCATTAGCTATACATTTTTGCCAGTTATGAATAAGAACATGCGTACTGCATTCATAAAAATTACACCAGTAGAGATGACACAGTTTCTGTATCCACTGCTGAAATGCACCACTCAGTACCTCACAGTGCTCAAGTCCACTCTTTCGTCTCCATAAATGTAAAGCAAGCATCAGTGAATGTCAACAGGTACCATTTTTTCCACATGGAGGAATTCAACAATACATCTTGCTTTATATGCATTTCCACGTCAGATGCCATTTGTCAGACTGTCCCTCTGCTGCCATCTGTTGCACAGCAATGAAATGTAATGAAATGCTGGTGGGAAACATCAACATCCATCTCTGACATCATGGGCCAACATAATAAAATAGGAGATATTACTTTAGGTGCAGACCTCATAGAAGAATGATAATTATTTTCAGGCTAAATTAAAACAAAACAGTGTTTTTTTGTTGTTGTTGTTGAAAAAAAGAACAAAACATCAGTTAGACTTGCTTCATTTAAATGGCTATCTGGCTTTCTGATTCAAGGAAAAGAAACTATAACATCTCATATGTATTATAGCCTTTCACTTGCAAACCAGTCAGATGCCAGCAGCCAACACTATGCCATTTCAAGTTAAGACTATGAAAGTTATTAATTTTGCTTTTTTGATAGAAGCCCTACTAACTAAGTGTATTTATCATTATCTACTCACATTTCTCTTTTAAGCAATATTAAAAATTAACATGATTTTTGTTAATAACATTAAGAGCTATTAACAATACAATGTCAATATATTAGATGAGGGTCATTTTTTAGATTTAGACATTACCATTAGCTTCATAATTTTACCAAGGTAAAACCTTAACAGTTTTTCTAGGTTAGGTCATCTAAGTAAAATTACAAACCCTACCATCACTGTCAATTTGGAAGTGTTATATCTGTAAGAACAAGATAAATTGAAGCAAAAAGAGATACGATCAAAAACTTTAATTCTTGCAGCCCATTCCTTTTTCTATTAAACTGAGAGAACAACTGAGTAAAATTTTGGCTTTAGGCAGGTCTGAAGGAACTGAAGACAGTTGTGGAATAAAAACATTTGCAGTACTGTAAACAAGATCAAGCTTTTACCTGATTTATATGTAATGGTTTGAGCTTAGTGACCTAGTGCAGCAATATATTCCCTTTTCCCTCCTTAGGTAATAGACAAGTAAATTTTCCTTTCAATTATACTTAAGAAAAGAGAGGATAGAATTTTCTTTGAGATTAAAAGATATGGAACATACAAGTCAACTCAACGGTTAACCTTCAACCTATAGAATCTGCCACTGTTAAATAAAGTCCACAATAGCATTCTTTCAGCTTAAGTTTTTTTTTTTTTTTTTTTTTTTTCCCTCAGCCAACTCCTCTTCCCCAGTAGTTCATCTGCCATTTCTTTTGCCACCAGTACTGTCAGGAGAGAAGTTAAAGCCAGCCCTCCAATCACTTACCCTCTGTTTTTCTTAGCCTTAACAAACATGTTCTGTGCATTTACACATGACAGGAGAAGGAGGAAGAAAGAACGGGAAAGTTTGAGGGCAAATTCATGGCTTCTAACACCACAAAAAAATCCTGTTGACCTACCCCTCTTCTGAAGAAATGCTGATTGTAAATGTAGAGAAAAGCTTTCTTTCTTTCTTTCTTTCTTTCTTTCTTTCTTTCTTTCTTTC
>JAPSGF010000043.1:528147-719539 GCA_035772895.1 Perdix hodgsoniae
TTCCTTCCTTCCTTCCTTCCTTCCTTACTTCCTTCCTTCCTTCCTTCCTTCCTTCCTTCCTTCCTTCCTTCCTTCCTTCCTTCCTTCCTTCCTTCTCCTCCTAGAAAGAGCTGAAAGAGGCAGTCACAGCAGCATTGCCTCTTTCTGACTGCTAGAGGTTAGAGGGTGAAAGCTTAAAACTCTTACATCCTGATTTCTGGATCCTCCATAGCTTAAGGCAGGTTGAATCCCAGGTATTAGGCAGAGATGAGAGGGTGAGGGGAAATGTCAGACCCAACTTTTGAGGCCAGATCACTGCGCAGCCAGGGAAAATCATGCAGTAAAAGAGAAAGAGACTTGTTTGTACCCAGTTGGCACTCTAGAAGCCTGATGTAGGTTACAAAACCAAGATACCCTCATTACAAGTTATCACTGTAGTAAGATACAGACAAATCCTCGATGATCACAGTTGTTTCATATTCCCAGGAAGGGTAAACTAGCAGCTGGAACCAGCCTTCCCCCCCCCCCCTTACCCCCCCCCCCACCCCTAACCCCCCTCCCCAGTTCTCTTGCTGAATATATCTTAATTAAATTTTAGCCACCTCTTTCATTCCTTGACTCAGCTGTCATAGAGGAACAAAATAGCATGGAGTCACCATGAACATGTTGGAGGCTTGATGGTTGTGGAACTCCACAGAAATAAGAATGGAGGTCCTCATGGACTTTACAAGACATTTGTTGCGCTCTTGATCACTTCTACTTTGATCCCTAGGCTGCTTAGCTACCTGGCACTTTTGTCCATGTAGATGCCCATAATTAAATACCAAGGAGATGCTGGAGTAGCAGACCTCTCTCTGGGACAGAACTGGAAGAGGCAGCAGGAAGTCTGCTGTTAGCTGAGATTCAGATGGGCAGGACATTACTGACCACATGGAGCCTGAAATAGAGCATCCTGCTAAATAAATGAAGTACAGTTGAAGCACACTGTATACGTATATATACGTATACATTATGTATACAGTACATAGCAACAGTTCAGGCAGCCTACCAGTTCTGACAGTATACTTTGCTCAGTGATACAAAAAGTGCAGTTCAACGTACTTTTTAATGTTGTCTTCTCTGAAAAGACTGAATAATTTACAACTGAAGAAAAAGTAAGATCTGTGTCTGTGTAGAGCTTAATAAAGAGATTCTGCAAGAGCTGTTCATGTCAGAATGGCATTTGCAACTGCTAAAAGAAGTTTTAGCACATCACATAAAACAATACTAATTTTTTTTCTGCTTGATCTTTGTAAGAAGCTCAACTGGTGAACAGCTGTCTCAGTTAAAATCAGCTTTTTGTAGACCTGTGACTACTGAAAGAATATAGCAATATCTCCTTCTAGTTCCAAATGTACAAAATAATTTCCCACCCACACACCTCTCATAGAGAAGCTAATTGTTGTACTTTCTTTATTGCTTAGCACTAACTAAAGGTGTTAAAATATCCTAATCTGCCTTAGGCAGCATGCAGAAAATGTGGAAACAATTTAATAAGTGCTTTGAAAATCTATTTTTTTATTTATGAAAGCTAGAAAGCTGTTATTCTCAGTACAAATGAAGCCTGAAACTTTACATTTCCTTTTTTTTAAAGGTTAGTTAGGAAAAAGTATGAAAATATGTCATGTTTTTCCTTGAAAAGTGCATTTTTACTTCTAAATTATCAAACAGATAACTTAGAAGCTGATAAATAAGCAAAAATAAATACATTAATTAACTCTGCATTATTAAATAGATGTATTTTTAATTATACAACTTACGAGTTTTAAAACTCTCAAATATATCCAATTTTACCTCAACTACACAAGAATACTTACTGAATACTACATAAAGATGTGTTAGAAAAGAAACTGATGCTTTATAAATATGCAACACAGATCAGACCCTGGGAACTGTAATGGAGAACGAAGAATAGTATAAATTGCAAATGTCATTCATTATATGCTTTTCTGAAATTTAAAAAAAAAAAATACATAAATAGAAGAAGGAACTGTCTGAGTTTTGGTTTTGTATTTTGTTCTTCCCTAACCTTTGTCTCTGGCAACAATAGCTGGTGTCATAAAAGTATGATTTACCTTTAGTTATGTCTGTTCTTAGCTTTCTCAGAAGCTTACTCCTAAAACCTGAAGAACCAACAGGTTTCATTTGGCTTCTATTAAGAGATAGGCACAAGCAGAGTGAGAGACATTAGACTGGAGAAAACAGCTGCTTTTCATCTAGTGATGCTATTTCAGATTCAGCTTTGAAATCACAATTTTCCAGGTCTCCATTGTTTGAGGTTTGCTCATCTCTTACATACATACAATGAATTTCAACCTTAGTTAATAAATCAACATTATTTCAAACCGTACTTAACACAAAGTTAAAGATGCTTGTAATACAATCCACAATTTCTAGCAAATATTTTTTAAACAAACTTTGAAGTATGATTTCTTTTTTCGAGTATTATCAGAGTATAACATTATGTGAATCACTACTAATGGAACGCATTGAACTGTGGTGACAGTAGTACAAATAAATATGCAAATGAAAACTTAAATACCATATATAAAGCAGTTGTGATGTAGATTTATCTGAAGAAGCATTTAAATAATTCCAAAAACAAACTTTAAAAGATAAGGCACAGAGAACTGGGCTTGTTTAGCTTGAAGAAGAGAAGGCTCTAGGGAGACCTTACTGTGGCCTTCCTATACTTGAAGGGAGCATATAAACAGGAGGGGGAATGGCTGTTTATGAGGATGGATAGTGACAGGACAAGGGGGAATGGTTTTAAGCTGAGACAGTGGAGGTTTAGGTTAGATATTAGGAGGAAGTTTTTCACTCAGAGGGTGGTGACACACTGGAACAGGTTGCCCAAGGAGGTTGTGGATGCCCCATCCCTGGAGGCATTCAAGGCCAGGCTGGATGTGGATGTGTGTATTTCAGCTTTTGTAAGTATTGCAGTAATTTTTTGAGGGTTCTTGCTATAAAATCACATGATTGGAGAGAGCGTTAGCTTTTATTGGGAAAGTTAGAGACATCTCTTATAAAATATTAACAGTGTTTAAAGTCTTCTCCTTTAAAGCTACATTAACTGAATTTATAACATATCCTGAAGTGCATGTTAAGAGAATATTGAAGTAAGCAGAAATGGGCCACCATACTACTGTAGCTAAACTAAATATTACAAAGCAATACACTTAATTCTCATTTGGTGGCTAAACCTATCCTGTCATCAGTTAATTATGCTACCTGATATGGATTCATTAGCCCCTGCTGACACCTGATGGTGCCTCAGATTCCCAATGAACATGCAAGCTGAGAGGATGGCTGACTAATCTTGCTTGTCTGGATGTCCTACTTGCCCTTAGGTAGAGAGCCTCCATATCTCTGAAGTACTCTCTACTGCTAAATATCAATAAGCCAAAGTCAGATAATATCAGTGATCTCAGTCCTAGTATGTCTACCTTGCTCACAGTGCATGCAGTTGTGCACCTGTGCCCACCTGAGGAGCAGTGAGACATAATGCTTTTTTTCCCTACTGTTCCCCAACCTCACTGTAATGTCAGCTAATTTTGACCTAGAATAAAAACCTACAGTCTTTCAGAATGGATGTCTCAAAGGAATAATGTAGTCAAGAATTATCTAAATTGAATTCAAACTGTCTATTTGATACACTTTACTCAAAATTTACAGCAAGGCAAATTGAATAAAAGTTGTGCTTGAAATGAAAGTTCACCAATTTATTTGCATCTGATACACATACTACTCCAAAGACACCCTTGAAATAATTTCTAGTAATAGACAAGTAAATTACTGAATAAAAGGATTGAAGTAATACCAGTTTTTTTCTATTTTTTAAAAAGGTATCTCTAAAAAAATTCTTTTGTAGCTAAATTAACAGGTGCCTAATTCCATGATTTCTTCACAATTCTAATTAAACTCATTAATTAGATGATGTTGGTGCCTTCATGCCTGACATTAGTACGAAGAAAAAATGTAGAGATCATAGCACACAACAGCTGGTTTTAATTTCTAGCCAACTGTGTAAACATTAATGCAAGATTCAGATACTTCCTCCTCTTTTTAATCTTAACTGAAACAGAGGAGAAACAGCAGAAAGAGAACTAGAGAAAGAAAATCTTTTTTTTTTCATTTCAAAATATTATAACGTGCGTGCATGAAAATGTGAATGTATACATATTTATTCAGAGGGCTAAAGCTACCAAGAGTTACCTCTGTTTGGGATAATTTTTCTAATCATAGAATCATTAAGGTTGGACCTCCTTGACCTCCGTGATCATCTAGTCCAACTGTCCGCCTACCACCAACACTGCCCACTAAACCATGTCCCTAAATACTACGTTTACCCTTTCCTTAAACACCTCCAGGAACAGTGAATCCAACACCTCCCTGGGCAGCATGTTGTAGTGTCTAACCACTCTTTTGGAGAAGAAATTCTTCCTAACATTGAACCTGAGATACTCCTTTTAAATGAAGAAAATTATTTTCTGTTCCTACAATCCTTTAAATCACTCACCATATAAGTAATCTGTGAATGGTGACTTCTTTTTTCCCCTTACAACAACTATATGATCAAGTTATTACTTTGAGGTTAAAAAAGAACAACAAAAACAACGATAAGTACAAAAAATACTTAATTATGAGTGTTGTTTTTGTTGTTGTTTTAAGACAACAATTCCTATGAGTTTTCTGCAAAAGATTATCATTATTGAACTAAGTTATAATGAGGAGTAAATATTATGGACTCTACTCTTTCCCTGATACTAGACCAAGACTGAAACATAGATGTTAGAATTTCTTAGTGCTTAAGCTTAAGAACATTACAGCATCTCCAAAAAGCACACTCATTTTAAATCTCTTATCAAGAGTATGAGAGATGTACTATGTCTGGACCTGAACTGCAGTCCCCATAGCCCTGTAGGATATTAGCCTGGCCACTCTCTATGAGCTGCTCTCCCAGCACTGATATTTACTGTATAAGAGATGTTTGATCATACATCGTTGTCTACTTCTTAAAGTACCCCTTTATTGATCTGTTATCCATTAATTTGTCTAACCCCTTTTTGAACCTGCTAATACTCTGCCTGCACAATCTCCCAGGAGTACAAATTCCAGAAGTTCAATATCTAAGTATTCTCTCATCTGCTATAAAACGATCTATCAGGCTTGTGAAGTGCCCCCAGCTTCTGTGTTGAGGGATTTGCTAAACAATTCATCTTACTTCACTTTTACTTTTGTAATCCTTAAGTACTTCTCCCCTCAGTCTTTGCAAACTGAGGATTCAGTTGTCCGTATCAGGCAACTGCTTCTCAACTTCAATTTAGTTGATTTTCTCTTTAACCCCTCTATGTCCATCTTTCAAATCACATCTCAAGAAGTAAGAATTAGCAATATTCTTTGGCAGTGTTATATTCTTGATATTTTTTGTTATTTGTTCAGCTTTAGTGAAAGCCTAATAAACAGAAGTGCTTATCTTAGAAATAGTGTAATAGTTTTCAGAGCAGCCCATTTGCCATGAGTCCATCCTTAAATATTTTTTCTGAAAGAGCTCAATTGCATGCAGTGCAGTACTGCACAATACTACAGTGCCTAAAAGCATTTAGAAAGCTAATCTTTGCACTTAGGAATAGACATTAATTTTAGTTTCCTTTTTTTTTCTTTTTCTTTTTATTTTTTTCCTCACAACACTGGAATTACATATTGGCTTGTTAACAAGAAAGCCCTGCAAGACTGTAAAAATTTCAGACCCAAAATCCTTAAAGAAATAATATGAATGACTTACAAAGGAAAAGGACGTTGTCCTCATTAAAACTTCCACTGCACCTCACATCACTGAGTCAATTGATCTCTCATTATATCATCATTTTTCCCCCATTCTTCTCCACAAGTACATTTTTCCATTTAAAGTTACTAAGCTAAGAAAATTTTCATTCAATATTAATTCCTGAAAAAGCCATCAGAATTACTCTTTGATGATTTTTCATGTCAATAGGTATCCCAATCCTGTGTCTGGACAGAGCTGCAACTTGCTTGTCACTGACTTGTATGTTAGGAGGAACTCAAGTACACTCAACACTTTATTGGATTGTATCATTAAGAGCTCTTTTTTGAGCTGTAAAGTGCTATAAAAATATTTTTTCTCTTCATAATCTCACAATATGCAAGTAGGAAAAAAATAGAGGTGGTTTTTATTAACAGGGAATCTCAGCTTGGGTGCTTATCTAAAGAGAAGAGTATTATCAGCACCATCAGATGGTTCTGGAGAAGTGAGAGTACAATGACAAGAAATCATGCAAAAAGTTTCTAACTACAGAAGCCCAAGACATGAACAAATATTAGAATTCTTATTTATATATCACAGAAAAAGAGAAAACAATAATTTAAACGGTTTCAAATTGTGATAGTCAGGGAAAAAAAGGGGGTGGGTGGGAGGGGGATACTTTAAGAACAAAACAATAAAGAGTACGTTCCCAAACATATTTTGAAATGACATATCACAGCCAAGGGAGATATACCTCTTTCAAATGGCACTCCTTCCAGTCATTGAAAGGAGATGAGTCAATTCTTCTCCTTTTGTCATCTTTTTCTGCATCCTATGAAAAGGCTCTGTTATAACCTTTGTTTGTCCCACAACACGTAACTAAGTTTTCACCAGAATGAATGTACATTTTTATCAGCAAATCACGTAAACTCTGCATGTGCTAATGAAACATTGAAACATTCTGCTCCTTGTCCTGGTGGAGATGCATCATGGCCACAGGGAACACGTCTGAAGTATGAACAAAATACTGGCATAAACGAGAGGAGAAACCAAAAGCCTGCCTATGTCACTGGAGGGCAGCCCCCCCCCCCCCCCCCCCCCCCCCCCCCCAACTGGGAAAGGGGAAGGGGAACCAAAGGAGCAAATCTTCTCTGCCCTTCTTTCAAATGAGCTGCTCCGGTACAATTCCCCGTCAGCTGAAATCTGTCACTTCCCTGGAGCATTACAACCCTAATTAATTCCACATGCCTAGCTATGCACGGAAGTGGCACTACATAATCCTCTGTGGGCTGTTCTCACTGTCAGGCATCTTTACAAGAGAAACTGAAATTATCTGACAAACCCGTGACAGCTCAAAAAACCTGTAAATATTTGCTTCAAAGTAAAGAGATGCCCATGTTAATTATTTCTTTAGAGGACAGCTGTAGAACTCAATTCTACAGCATAGGTCTTTGAAAGAGAGCAAATTAGAAAGTAAAATGGAGTGGCAATCAGATGATGACCAACTTTTCTTCACATGCAGTGGATTAGTTTGCGACTATTTTAGGAGATGGACACTCACACAGCTAAATCCTATGGGGAAAACAGCATGTGCTCCTCCTGAAGGGCAAACCTGGTTCATTCCTCAGCTTGTGACCTGATGAGCTGCAACCAACACCTGTTGTGGGAACTCAGTACAGTTGCCATCTCTGAGATAAGCCTCGGAGCTACAAAGTTACCTGCCACGTTGATGTTGAAATACTACAGTATTTGACATAATGAGAGAAAGTACATTATGATCAACATTAAAAGTATCTAATAGGAGCTCCTGAAGAGGAGGAAGGAAACAGGTTTTCTGCCCAAGCCTTCTGTGCTGTACGTTCAACAGGACTTCACAGTTACACCAAAAAACAGCTTAAAAACAGCTTACTGGGAAACCTGGAAATAAAACAGAGGAGTCCCACAGCTGTCAAAACAGTCACTTCTACTTTAGATGTTTGTTGCTTTTAAGGAAGGTCAGAATGTGTGGGTTTTTTATTCCCTGCAAGCCTTTATCTTCCTTCTTCTTGCTTCCTTAAAGGGAAAGCTAATAAATGTTAGACCTGTTCCATAGTATTTTTTAGATTTCTCAGCAACCTGAAGGGATACTTCTATAGACAGCATGCCTCTCATAAGGGTTCAGCGGAATCAGTCCAATAAATTC
This sequence comes from Perdix hodgsoniae, assembly GCA_035772895.1. Taxonomy (NCBI): domain Eukaryota; kingdom Metazoa; phylum Chordata; class Aves; order Galliformes; family Phasianidae; genus Perdix; species Perdix hodgsoniae. Next base: position 536,112 of record JAPSGF010000043.1, read on the forward strand.
CTAGTGCCCATTGAGACAGAACAAACAACAAAACCTCAAGCACTGTTGTGCTGTGATACAGTCCTTCTATGGTGCTATAAGCTTAAGCTCCATGGCATCTCTTCTCTTTTCATAGGATATCATTTACTCATAACAGCCAGTAAAAGATTCCCTCTGTGTTTCACAGCTGCAGCTGTTTTGTACATGAGGTTGCAAAGATCTACTTTGTGAAAATCACATTAAAGCACGTTCTTTATTTGCAAGTTCCTCTATCAACACAGCTCTCTGCTGCTGTTCATACCTGCTTCTCCAAAATGACAGCCTTGCAGATAAGAAATACATTGGCTCCAAGAAGACATTGGTAGAGTCAGATACAGCTAACTGGCAGGTTATAAGCCATTACAATGGTAAGAACATTGCATTTTTCATGCAGAAGATAATAGGAAGATGAATTATTTTTTTCAGGCAAGAAGGCACAACTCCCAATTTCCTTAATATCTCTGTAGCCAGAGCATATTAGGAAACAATACATGCACAATGCATATATGTCAGGCTGTCCCTCTGCTGCCATCTGTCACATGGCAACAAAATGTGATGGAATGGAATTCTGGTGGGAGGGTTCAGCTTCTACTGCCATATCAGCAACATCCACCTCTGATGTCGTGGGTAGACATAACAAAGTAGAAGGAGCAATCCTTGCAGTTCCCATAGCAACAATAACTGTGCCACATTGAAAATTTCTGATGTTATGTTTTTAAGAGCATATAATGTAAGAAAAGTATTTAGTATGTAACAAGATGGAGCTATGAGATCTATAACCTTCAGTTTCTTTCTTCTTTTAAATCCTATTTTTAAAATCATTTTTATTCAGATTGAGTAGTCGATATCTTCTTTACATTCTAAATGCCAGGTCCCATGATGATCGATGCCCTTAAGGTAACATAATATCTGAAAAAATGTTTACAGGTTTATGCACCATCAGTTTTTGGTGGCTAAAGACTTTGATAGGAGTAGATGTCATGGTCATGACTCGTTTGAGAGCAAGGTACCTAATAATATCTTCTAACTATCCAGCCCTGACTAGATGGTAGGCCCAATCTACACAGAATCATAGAATGGTTTGAGTTGAGAGGGACTTTAAAGATCATCTAGTTCATATCCCCTGTCCCTTGGGCAGGGACACCGTCCACTAGATCAGGTTGCTCAAAGTCCCGTTCACCCTGGCCTAGAACTCTTCAAGAGATGAGGAAATCTGTAAAATAAGGAGGAATGTAAACCTGCAATTCATAAAGAAAAGATGATCTGTTCTGAGCCATCCAGTTTCACAAGGAAATTATATTACTGTACAAGATTTAAGCCCTTTGCAGTAAAGACACTGAATTCACATTCACACACCCGTTTGAATGAAAGGAAGTACTGAAAATAAATATGCTATGTAGCTGAACAGCTAGACTTGTTTATACTGTTAACATTTCTTCAGTTTATCTTTTTATCTTTTACTGACATTTCTCCCTTATGATCCTTTGATTAATAATATGCATCGAAAAGGAGTAAAATAGGAAGCTGATATAAGAGACCATGGAATGTGAAAATATGACTGATGCTTTCTTATTGAAGACATATTAGTATATTAAAAACTGGTCCAGTCAAAAATTTGCCTGATGTCTTCTACTGTAGTACTGTCTGTGCAGAAAAAAACAGAAGAGATCATGAGAAATTCTAATTTACCTATGCCACTCTTGCTTCTAGCAAGTTTGTAGGTAGAACTAAACTGTAAAGAAACCTTTTCTAGGCTTCCAAAAACTATCAAGGAAACATTGGCATTTAACTAAAAATTTCTCAATGAATTCAGTATTCTTCATCCTAAGATTTATTCATAAAAGATGGCAGTAATGAAACTTACTGCTTAGGAACATGTCTATCGGGACTCCTATCAGTAGCTATAGTATACAAAAAGCGTAGTTCTTTCCAAATTAGCTTGTTCACTTGCTTGTAAGGGATCAAGTCCAATATGACAGCTGCTCTGAAAGAAATGCCTCCTATTTTATTATGCTGGCTCACAATATCAGAGATGGATGTTGGTGGTATGGTGGAATCTTCCCACCAATATCCTGCTACATTCTGTTGCCATGATACAGATGGCAGCAGAGGGGCGGTCTGACAAAACGGTGTCTGACATGCAAGTGCATATGAAGCAAAGGTGTGTCATTAAATTTTCCATGTGGAAAATTGGCTCCCATTGACGTTCATCAACAGTTGTTGAGTGTTTGTGGAGACCGAAGAGTGGCACGGTGAGGTGGTGAGTGGTGCGTTTCAACCACCACTCTCGTTCATTGCTGGTGAAAATATATAACTAATGGTAGTGACTATGTTAAAAAATATTGTTCTATAGCTGAGGATACTCACTATCAAAAAAGCGTTATGTTCATTGAATCTACAGTCTTTTCCATGGGAATACATAGGAGGCATTACTTTCGGAGCAATTTATGTATTAAATTTTCTAATTTATGCACATATTTTATCAGATATATTTCTGCCTTCATGTAATATTTTGTAATAAATTTCTTTGTTCTCTAACAGTCCTCTATAGACTTCTTCCTCACTAGAGGTACATTGCTCTTCCTTGGTGAACTACCTTTTTTGAAGTCACAGGGAGTTTTACCACCTGATTCAGCAAAGGCCGTCATTACATCCCAGATCTCTGCACCAAATATAGCTGCTTAGAATATTCCCTGAAGATCTGATTCTTATCTCATTTACACTGAACCGAAAAGGAGAGACAGAGAGACTGACAAAGAGACTATGAATTCAAGAAAGCAAGGCAAAGCTAGAGAAAGCAAGAGAAAGCAGTAAAACAAGCAGATCTCTTCCATTTCATGTTCATATACGTATATTTTCTTTGGCAATTTTCCCATCATAGAGCTTAGCAATATAAATCCAAATGTAATATAATCAGGATAGTTTTGTGTCTCAGGAACTACCTGGTCTGGTTTTTGTCAGTGACCCACAGTCTGTACTTTTTCAAGATGCAGTCAGACATTTATTAAAGCTCCAGATATAAGTTCAGATGTGATTTGATAGCTTGGCCTATCTAGAGGAAGTAGTGTCCAAAGAGAGAACATTAATAGCAAACATTTTGACATCAAAATTTATGGGCTGTCTGCTTCACTTTGCCATTTACAGACTGAGACATGGAATTTCTCTGCCTCAGCTGAGCATTTTAAAGGACTTAATCACCTTCCAATTATCTGTGAGTGCTGCACAAATGGAGCTGCACTCAAGCTTCATGCAGGCTGTTGAGGTCTGATAGGGATACTGCATTTTGTCCTCTGTGTGTGTGTCTGCATAGACTTGTTCCTATATGTGCACACCTGTATAATGTATGAAAATTACGTCTATTATGGCTATCTCAGGCCCAAATAAACTCAAAAGACAATAAATAAAGAGAAAGAGGTCTCAGCATTTAGCAAAATTAAAAACAACAAAACACAATGAGGTTTTCTTTTAGCCTCAGTGAGTAAGAGTATGTGATCTGAAAACTTCTGTGATGCTTAGAAGGGATAACTATGCACACTTCATCAAAAACTGCTTATTTTTATGAGCGTGGCATACAGGCTCAGCACTGCAAAAATGCACATCTAATGGTGGTGACAATGTTGAAAAATGTATTTTGTAGCTGAGAATTTGATCTATCAAATAGCATTATTATACTCTGTAAATAGTCTAGTTTCCATGGAAATAAATTGGAGGCATTACTTTCAGAGCAACCTATATATAATGGTGCAGTACCTGGTAAAACAGATGTTTTTATATTCTTGGAACAGTCAGTGAAGCACATATGGTAAAGGAATCAGAATAAACTCAGAATGATTTTAAGGAAATAAGTGTAAATATGAAATTTACTTTACTCTTCCATAATGTCTGCAATACATAAAGCCTAGAAAACAAAACAGATTAGAAATTCTGAAAAACCAATAAGCAGTGTAATAAATACTATAATGAAATCCATTTATTTTAACTCTCTACCACCTGACAATAACATAAATCTTTCAAGTTTCAAATATCTGACCCTTTTACATTTAACTCACTAACATTTTGACTGCTTAAAAAGAGCAAACACATCAAAGGTTCAAAAAGCTGACAAGACTTCATTCCCTAATGTATGTCATACTTCCTGCCATTTAAAAACGTAGTGTCTGCATTTTTCTATTGTACATTCAATGAACTGGACAAACCTAGCTCTCAGCATGATTCCAGTTGACTCTGCTGTTAGATCATGTTGCTTTTCCTTCTAAATAAACCCAGATGATTCATAATTAAAATTCTTCAAAACTTACTTTCAAACATTAGGTAGTTTAACAATTTTTTTAACCTTGTTTATGAGCTAAACGATTGAGACTCACAATACATCTTTCAGTGCAAACTATCCATCACAGAAGTAACGTTTGTGAATGAATTTGAAAAGATTTTACTTGTAGAAAGTCAATGTTTAATTTTTTAACACTGCTTAGAGATTCACATGTAGCCATTAGGAATTCTGTATATATTCAGGCTCCCAGGTTCTGCATACTATTAGAGCTTTCTCTAAGAAAACGCACTGGTGATATCTGTCTCCATTTAAGGTTTTTCAGAATAATGACCTCCTCAGAATTTACATTTTGTCTTGGAAAATTGGGAGATAAGTGATACAGCCTGGCTGCAGATGTATGTCTCTGCGGATACAATTTATTATATTACAGTCCAACTCATCTTGTCACATTGTACAAATATCTGTGTTTTTGCAGTGCATGTCAGACTTCTTCTCTGACATTATCACATTTAGTAAGCCAGCAAATTTTTTAACAACCGACTGAAAGGTGAATGGTATATTTTTGGACATACCAAATATACATTGTAATATTTAATTTTCATTACACCATAGTATTTGACATGCATTTTGTTTAATCAAAATCCACAACCATTAATATTTTGTTATTTTTTGGTATTTGTTAGGAATATTTCCCCACTATTTTACTAGTATTATTAGTAGCATCAGCTACAATCCACTAGATCAAACACTTTCCATTACTGTGTATTTGACAGAGATTATAGTCTTATGATTTTCAACCTTATAAATTTTATAAGCTTATGTAAATATACTCCCCCCAAAACCTTTATTATTGCAAATATCTCCATTAGGTAACAACTTACAGATAGGGTCATGATCCTGACAATGATTAGGTTCCACTGTGATCTTTTTAATCTCATCATATTATGAAATTAAATAAGGCTATATATTAAATAGCTGAATGAAAGAGGAATTTTTCTTCCAGAATTATAAATGGTGATATCTTTTGCCAATTATCTGCTTGGACACACAGTCAGTGACCCTTAAGCCCAAGATTTTCTATCCACTATATTTTAAAATAAAATTTATGCATTTTACAGTTCTTTAATAAGATGTTAAAAACAGCAATCAAGACTGGAGTCCCGTTGTTAGCTACTGTATAAACCCATTAACTGAGATTCCTCTTAGTTAAGTTTAAAGGTTACAAACCTATTCTAAACTCATTACTATCAAATGAGTCACATTTAGATGAATTATCTTTCACTGCATCTATCTTAGGAACCTATTTCATGAAATATAATTGCAAATATCAGAAGTGGGAGGTAGATATGTGATTTTTAGAGGCAACTCTCAGTAGGAAAGGTAATCAGAATGAGAAATTTTAATTCCTAAATAAGTGGTTGCCACAGAAATAGAGTATCACACACTTCCTACGAAAGTCTCAATATATTTTAAATTTCTTTTGAAATTATGAAGGCGGCACAGTATTGTTCATTTAGTTCTGCCTTGTAAGGTTCTCATCACTTACTAAATTTTACTCATAAAATTGAAAATGAAATGTGTCTCTATGAAAGCAATCATAAAATAGTGGAACTTGCTTTAAAGCTGGAGGAAATCATCACTTTTTTACAGAAAGTGGAAACAAAAGTGTAGAAAAAAAAGATAATTACAATGTAATAGCATAAATTTCTAGTCATAAAGTCAGTAACAAAGAATGAAACAAGTGCCTAAAAGGCAAAAAGAGAATGGTTTATTAAGAAACGGGAAAAGGAAAGTCAAGGAAAGTATAATTCAGTTACTTAACAGTGAGAGAAAAAATAGCTACAATACAGTCATAATACTTAAAGAGAACAAAAAGCTAGGAGTTTCTGTGATACGGCAGAGACAAAAGACGAGGGCTCAATATCTTATTTGCATCGGCCTTCAAAAAAAGTTTAATTCATGACCAAACATTTTAACACCTGATCAAGCATTAAAGGAATTTTAATGAGGTAGTAGCTGGGCAAACCAGAACACGGAAAGAATATATTATATAAGATATACAGTCTGGATGTACTCAAAAAGTAATGTGGAATGACATTCCCTTGGATTAACCAAGACAACCTCTGAACCAATGATGATTGCCTTTAAGAATTTATGCAGGATAGAAGATATCTCTGAAGCCCAAGAAAAGTAAGAATAGCTCTCATGCTCGTATATCAGACAAAAAAGAGGATCCGGAGATTGATCAGCAGTTAGTCCCATTTAAACAGCCAAAAATGCTAGGGGATATTACAATACAGTCAATCTGAAATAATTATATAATGAAGTGATAAACACCCATCTTAGATTTAAAAAGGTAAATGCTGTTAAACTGATTCAATGTAATCTTTTTGACAAAACACTATCTGTCAGACATGGGAAAAGCAACAGAGGTGTCTTTACTTTGTTTTACTGGGAACTTCAGTACCATCCCAGACACATTCTCATAATGCTCATCCGGAAATATGGTCTACATCAATAGTCCCTCACTGGTAACATATGTATCAGCAGGGAAAGGAACAAGTGTTTTATGGATTTTTGGTACTTTGTTGCTGTTGTTTGACTTGTGGATTGTTTTGCAATCTTGTGAATTAATCTGCCACTTCAATGTGAAGCAGTAAAGCAGCTGTGAATATTGTAAAACACTCAATAAAGAATAGGGATAGGTCAATGTTTACTGCAGCATGCCATATGCTGCTGTCCTATACCCTTCTCTAGATTCTGTGAGGAGCAAGAAAAAAATCAAACTGCACTAACTGTTCCAGAGCATCGAAGAGTAGCCAAGAGTTGTGATGGGCTGCAAACACTTTGAAGAGATATTCTGAAGAATCAAAATTTTAAAGAATTCCATTAAAAATAGTCCAAAATGCACCACCATGAGACTGACTAAAGATGAACAAAATACTGTCTTCAGGATAAAGTAACTAAAAGCATTACTTAATTTCTAGAAGCATTTTGCAGAAAAGGGTTCAGTCGTTGTAGCTACTCACAAACAAAATAGGAACTAATGCTGCTGAAAAAAAAAAAGACAAGTATTTGAAAAATGTAATACAGAGATTTTGTAACAGATGTGTTGCATATAAAGCATGAGAGAAATGGACAATCTGTTCTTTTGTGAATTGTTCTTTTATGAACTGGAGTATGAGATTCAAATTAAGAAAAAGACAAACCTACTGTAGATAATTCAGGAACGAGCAACAAGTGAAAAAAAAGGCATCAAAAATAGATTTAGTTCTTAGTGTAAATAAAGCAATGATTATGGGACAGAAAAAATAACTGTCCTAATTTTGTGCACACAGGAATGGCCTCTGATCTAATTAACCCCCTAGAAAAGGTATAATTACTAAAAAAAATTGACGGTTTGATCAAAGGTCAGCTCAGGTTTCATTAGCAATCAAATCCGATGTTAAGCGTAGTAAAGAAGACAGAAAAAATACACAAAACAAAACAAAGAAGAACCCTCAAAAATACATTCTACTATTGTATAAAACTATAGTGTATCTCCTCTTCAGTACTTTGAGCAATTTTAATATAGATGCCTAATGATCTTGATAAAAATTGATGTGGTAAAACTGATAATGATTCAGAGAACATTTGTTAAACAGTTTGGGATTCTTCAGCTTGGAAGAGAAATAACTAAGGAGAAAAGAATCTTGAAGACAAAAAAAAAAAAAAAAAAAAAAATTATGAACAGAAAAGGCCTGAAGGTATACCTCACGAAGGTTAATAGGGAACTACTTTTCCAACAGGCAAAGTAGGGAACATCAAACAAAAAGTGATTGGTGAATTCAAAATTAACTGGTTCTTCAAACAGTGTACAGTGAAACTTTGAAACTGCTTACACATGGTGTTGCAAATGCTGAGTTTTCATGGTCTACTGAAAAGTCTTTTTCAAAGACATCATTAGCCTCAGAAAATCTTCAATACATTGCTTGAAAGTAAGAGAACTTTCTAAGTGTCAAGTGTCTCTATGCTCCTGCCTCTTCTTCAGACTCTCCTCTGACCTGGCTAGCTCATCTTGTGATTAAAAAAACAAAAAAAGATTTGTCAAAGAAAACACCTTGGGTTCTTTATTCTGGAAAAAAATGACTGAGAAGCACATACAAACTGTAGTACACCATGAAGACCTTCAGATGAAACGATCAATTTTTTCAATAACTTTAGAAACAGAAGAAAAAAATTACTTAATTTTCACTAAAATCATTTTCTACTTTGAATTATTAAGAAAAATAATTTCTGTAGAAAAGCTCCCTGCAAGGTTTAGCAGAACAGGATAGAAAAACATTTGTCAAGATATAGTTATCTTCATGCTTTGCAGGAAAACTGATCAGATCATTTTTCCGGATTGATTTCTAATTTATGACTATGATACTGGAGTAGAAGAGGAAAACTAAAGATGTTTTTTCTATAAAAGCTGCTTCTTTAACTAAAAACCTCTCAAATACAAAGAGTTTTTTTTTAAGAAAATAATGAAAAGAAAAAGAAAGTTAAATAAAGTTAGAATAAAGGTTTGAGACAACAAATTCTTCACATTTTCAAAGAACTACTAGGAGATAGACAAAAATGAAGGTTTCATACAAAAATGTTCTGGTGCTTTTTATCATTTGAAATCTATTAGACAGGAAGAAATGGTGAGTGATGGAAAATTAATTATGAGCACAGAACTGAGCCTCAGTGCTTGAATATTAGGAGAAGGTCGCCTCTCAAAAAAGAGAGAATGAGCCCATATATAAACTCATGTTATCTTGTGCAGAAACTATTTTTGGATAAATACAGCATGCTTAGAACTCCAAGATTATCCAAACAATGATTTTCAATTGAACTCCAGACAATGTTAAAAAAAAAAAAAAAAAAACAAAACACAAAAAAGCTAAACATTAAATTTAAGTATTTTAAAAGGTAAAATAATAGGATACCAGTTTAATTCCTCAAGATCATAAGTTCAAAACCTTCCAGTTTGTTTAGGATAAAGCTTCAAAAGAAGAGGTAATGTGAGATCTCTCCAGTGGAAGCATTGTACTCTTTTTCTCAGTGCAAACAGAATAGCTGTGCTTCCAGCTACTTCCTCCTCTTTTCTGGTTGTTACCAGAGAGTACGTCCATTAAATGAATCCCTTTTTAGTCTTTCCTCTTTACCTCATATTGTCCTCTCTGTATGGAGTAGGATAAGGGATAAAGACCTGACTTCATTTGGTGACTGCTGCTGTACCACACAAGAGAAACAAAATGCAATGCTTGTTAAATCATTACTTTTATCCAATTTATAGTTGTATAACTGTGTTTCTAAAAGGAAACACAGTGGAAAGGAAAAAAATGTACATAATTAACTTTTAAAAAGAACAGTTCTCTTTCTCACCATCACTCTGTTGGTCTTAGAGTTTCCTAATCAGTAAATTAAAAATAGAAATTGGTGAGAGTTAAAACAGATATAGACACAAAAAGATAACTGAAAAGATTAACCTGTACATCAACAAAATCGAGGTTAGGCTTAATAACCTTCAAATTGCGGCTGAGACATTAAATACTAAACTAGTCAACCATAAGAGATGCCTTCATGAAGCTAAACCAATTTAGCTCTTTTTTAGAGGAAAATTCATTACAATATGCTGACATCTATGTGATTTTTCCTTGTACAAAAGTGTTTTAGCTTTTCCAGCAAACTTGTCACAGATAATTAATGGCAGATCTCTAGCAGCAATATTTGTAAAAGAAAATACTACAATAATCTATCAAAAAGGACTAAACTAAGTATTTTTTCTAGCACACTTTCATGAAAAGACGAGGAAAGGAGAATGAAAGAAAGGAAGGTAATTGCTTCTTAAATGTGAATATCCCACTAAAATGTAAATGAAAGACGACTTTAATTCAGAGTTAAAGAGAACTATTTTCTGAAAGTGCTTCTGAGTAAAATTTCTCACAGAAAACAGTAATCACAAAGCACAAAGTATTAAAAGGTCTTGCTTATCCATTTTCTAAACTCCGCACATTATAACTGTGTTTTCTTTATCCTGTGTAGGTTATATATTCATTTTCTGAAATATATATATGTATATATAGGAGCAGTATGCCAATAGAAAACGAAAATGGAGCACTACAAAGCACGAAAAAGCACTAAAGTTGTGCTGGCAGGAAACTAGTTCAGTAACTGTAGAAACTGAGGCTTATACAGTTCAATCAAACTCATGTTATGAAATTTGTTAGGAACAACATAGAAAGATGAAAATTAGGCTCAATACCAGTGTCTTGTATAATGGCAAATAACACTCAACAAATATAATACCTGATGAAAAGTTAACCTTGCTTCCAACTTCTAACTTAAAACCAGCTACTCAAGCCTCTGCAAAGGGAAGAATTAAAGCAGAAAAAGGAGAATCCTGTAGTACAACATGGAGAGGCCAGCTCCATAACATATACAACTCTAGAACTTCTGATTTCATACATCAATGAACTGTGCTCACTCAGTCCTTGCATCTGATACTCCTCATGGAGATTTCATGGAATTATTCTCCTTACCCTATCAAACAGAAAAAAAAAACCCATCACCTACTCTGGAACTATACTGTGGCGGAAAAAAGTAAGACTTTGAGGTTGCGTTTAACAATGAACCTATGTAAAATTATCAGTTAATTTTCATTGAATCCTAACCGAAATAATATATTGTAATTATTCATAGCTATAAAAGTATGCATGTTCTAGCCAATGTTATCTTCACTTGTTTTTGATGTTTTGTCTAATTTTCAAAGGAAATGATTTTCAGAAATCTTGTCAAATAAACAAGCTGTTTCATACAGGAGTCTGCATCAGATCTGTCCAACAACTACCACTCCAGCACTGTATGCAAACTAATAAAGGCAATGCAAGCCCTTTAAATATTTTTATGTTTGGTTTTATTTTTTTCATACAGAAGGTGTTATTGTACTATCCATACACCAAATTTAAAATCAAAATATTGTCCTCAGATGATCTCCTAAATATAATACTAAAATTTTAAATGAATACTTGTTTTCTTTTCAAAACTATGAGAATATCATCTGTTTAAAGAAATAATGCTGCATTTTAATAGAAATAATTCAGAAGTATACAATTAAAACTATATATATTGACTTGAACACCTAAAGTATCTCCTATCAGTATGAAGATAAATAAGCAAAGAGACTGTTCTGGCAGACTTAACAGTGATGGTCTCTCAAAGTTGTTATTTGCTATTTGGAATCCAACTCATCACACCAGTATTATACAAAATTTCTGCATAAAATATCCTTCAGGCTAGCTTTGATTTTCATTGTTAGAACAATTCCAATATTCTTTATCGGAAGTATAGTTCCCATGTCTTATTAGCCAACAATTAAATACAATTAAATATTTAAAAAAAATAATACAAGAATGGTATTGAAACCTGTGATATGATTCCTCTCATTGTACTCCTTGAAGTTACATAGGATCCAGACTATTCCTTATAGATAACTGTCTCACTCTTCCTTAAAAATCTCTATTTCTCTGGAAGTTAAACATTCCAACAGAAACAATCACCTTAAAAACCAGTGTGGTTGGGAGTAGGTTTAAATCGGTAGCTAAAAGTGTCACTATAAAGAGACCAACTAGGTAACTGCTAGAAATTATACATGGAGTTATGGTTTCTGTAGTTTGTAGCGAGGACAGCTTATTATTCTGTTACGAAAAGCTGCATAAATAAACAGAACTTTTGTACAGCATTTGGACAGTTCTGAGAAGTAAAAAAATGCATCTTAAGTTAATAAAATGATTTTATGTTTTCCATATGTAAACAGAGCAATTATATATCTTATTAGGCATGCAACCAGGCTTTTAGAGCATATAACAGGTGATACCTAACAGCAAGAGAATAGTTGCAAATACTTAACAAATGACCTAGAGAGAACTAGATGAGCCAGAGGCACCAGCATCTACTTAAATATGCAACACCATTTTCAACATAATTAGCCATCTAATTGCAACTCCAAACTTAGTCAATACATTTGCACGTGTAATTAATTATGGTTTGTTTAAAAGCATTTCATTTATTCTTCATCTCCTATAAATCACATTACCAGAGGATAGCTTTGATTTTCAGAAATAACAGAGAAAATGCAGAGAATGAAGAAAGATACACAAAGTAAAAGAAAGCAGTGTACGGTAGCACAGTATTTGTGCTATCCAGCTCTTCAGAAAATGCACATTCTCCTTTTCCCATTCCTTTCATTTTCCTTCTCCTCCTTCCACTTTTTCCTTTCCTTATCTCCTTTATTTTCTTCTGAAACAGTCATCTATTCTAATTATTTCAATCTTCTGTACACCTGATTTCTATCAGCTACATATGTAAAAGACCCTCTATGCATTCTATATAAGTGAACTATGAATATATTGATCAGATTCACATTACAAACTTTGTCCAAGAAGACAGCTGTGAATATATAAAGCCTTTTTTTTTATAGATATTTACCATTTGTGCTATACTAACATTTAGAATCTCTATCATCAGACTACTGTCATTACTCTGACAGCTTTTTTATCAGCATGTCCCAAAAGGATTGCATTTAAAGTATAAGTTGTGCTTCGTGCAAGTCAGCATACAAAGAAACAAGGATAATACTACACAGATCAATACAAAATGCATCTTCTGTGAAGCTGCAAATTCTAAAAGATTCTCACAAATGGCTGAGCAAATGGATTTACAGAGGCTTACTGTTTCTGTTGCCTATTTTGCTTGGGTTTGTTTGTTCTAATGAGAAGTATGAAAGAAAAATGGAAATTATTTACTTGAACAATTAAACAACTGGTCAGAAGAGTTTATTCATTTATCTGAAAAGAGGCAGAATTCAAGTCCTGTATAATTCAAGACAAGGAGGAAAATAATAAAGGATGAAAAATAAAGAAGAACTGAGACTTCAGAATGATGATTTGCAACCTGTATATGACAAGATCATTTACAAGCAGAATAAAAGAAACAGATGTGATAAGTCTATGAGCTAGGAGAATCTCTCAGCCCCACTTCCATCAACGACAACCAAAAAATTAATTGCTTTTGCAAAGACCAGAGAAGTCAGAGCTGCAGTAATCAAGTCAAAAGATACTCAGCCTTTGCTAGACTTTTATTACTGAAGACACACAGTCCCATTCCCCCCCCCACACCCCTCCCGTTTTATAGCTATGAAGCATTCCTCATGATGAGAGCTTAAAAGTTGTAACTGCAGCCTGATATGGAGACTGAGAAAATCATGCAGTGGATTTTGGGACGTGGACCTAAGTAAGATGAAGCAGAACATAGTCAGCACGACACAGAAAGACTGAGAGAGAAAACAGTGAGACCAGCCTCGGTCTGGTAGGACAAGCAAGAGCACCAGAATACACTGAACGTGAGTTGATGGTTACTTATACACAAGATGGTGTACAGAAAGCACAGTAAGATTTTGTTTTGCACAACTGGAAGCAGATCTGGAGTGCAAACACTTCTGCCCTGCATTTAAACAGATGACCACAACAAACAAAAAAATACATGGCAAAGATTTAAATTTGATAGCTTAATGAGGGCAACAGCACAAGATACACACAGATTTAGGAATATATATTCAATAAAATAACTTCTGCAGAGTATCAACTCACTAATTACAGCTGATTGTGTGATGAAAAAAAAAAGATACATCTTGGATTTTGTACTAGACATAAATTCAGAATGTAAAGAAGAAAATAAATTGTAGCTGGTTGATCAGTGAAGATAAGGAAAGGATAATGGTCCTAAAATTTGGCCAGGAAGACTTAGGTGAGAAGTTTCAAGTAAATGTATGGGGGCAAATCAAACTGGAAAGGATCTAAAATAATACAAGAGTAGGCCAGGAACGTGATCATAAAACAAGAAAAAATTGCATTCAGTTATTTTATATTATCGATAAAAAATAAGATGAAATAAGACAAGTGCTAAAAACACAATCTTTATTGAAATTTCTTGAAGTCAGGCAAGAATAATGAGTCTTTTAATAGTGAGAGGAAAAACAGATGAACAAGTTTTAAAATCAAAAGTTTAAATAAAGAAGATGAAGAAAAATCATCATATTATAAAGGACAGAGAAATAAAGTTGACAACAAAGCTGTTGCATCTATCACAGAGAAAAGGAGAGAGAAACATGTAGGGGAGGAGCAGCAGGTAATAAAAGGGAAAATGAGTGAAACAGAAATCGCCTTTATCTCATGGAAATACTGCTTTTTAAAAAAACAATGGAGCTGGGAGAAGAATCATATGCATGTACAGTACAGAGGGTTGTTAATGTTAGGTTAAGTTTGGTTAGGTTGTGGTTGGACTTGATGATACTTAAGGTCTTTCTCAACCTGAGCAGGTCTATGATTCTATGATTCTATTTATGGAAAAGTTCCTATTTTATTTGATGAAAACTCTAATGACAGGAAAAAAAAAAACTTGAAATGTAGTTGCCTTCTGTAGTGCTTCAAAGTCTCTTTCAAACGTGGTGCAGAGCGAAGGGATAATGTAGAGCTACTAGGTATTACAAACTTAGCTGAAAGGTTGTTACAGAGCATGATGTGATTGCATAATCAAGCCTCTTTTCAAAGCACTAGAAGTGCCCTTACCTATTAAAGCTTTTAGTTATTACAATGATTATTGGCCACAAGGAATTTTCTCTGGGCTCCTCCTCCAATAGAATCTAGAATAAAAGTGGAAAAGGGGCAGTGCCTGAGGACAGAACTGGCATGCAAAATCTGTAAGGAGCAGAGTGAATGTAAAAGATAACCAGGTTCACAAAATGTTCAAATAACTTAAATCATTTTATTTTTCCTCTTGTCTGGAGTAGTATATCTTATATGTAGGTCACTCCAAAAGTGATGCTTCTTATTTATTCCCATGGAAAATACTACAGATTCAAAGAGCACAATAACAGTATTTGATAGAGAAAATTCTCAGCTACAAAACACACTTTTGCAGCACAGTCAACAACATTAGCTACGCAATTTCACCAGCATGCCACACTGGTAAAAATCCATACAGCTGTCCATGTGGCTTGTCATTCATGTTGCAGTTGCCACTGCTGAAGTGCAGTACCCACAGCCTCAATGTGCTCACATCCACAAACATTCAGCAAGCACTGATGAATGTCAACAGGTACCATTTTTTCCACATGGAAAATTCAATGGCACATCTTTGCTTCGTGTGTGCTTCCATGTCAGACACCATTTTGTCAGACTGCCTCTCTGCTGCTATCATCTGTCACATGGCAACTGAATGTAATGGGATGTTGGTAGGAAGGTTCTGCCTCTACTGCCATCAACTCATCAACATTCATCTCTGATGTCGTTGGATAACATAATAAAATAGGAGGCATTATTTTCAGAGCAGCCCTCTCATATGCATCAGAATGCACTGAAACTCTCATAAATAGCTGTGTTCCCGCCTTTTCTTTCCAAGTAGGAAGAGAAGCTAAAATTACTTGACTTATGTGTTGATTTACAATTTTAGTATATCTCATTATGTTTGACTGCTGCAATACCAAAGAAATGGTTCTCCTTTTGGGCTCTCTTTAAAATGGCAGTAATGTCAGTAAAGAACCCTGCTCTTTTCAGGCACCACTGAATAACTCTGACCACAATTTTATTCACATATATATATAAATACATATAATTACATACATTAAAAATCAAACTAAAATATACCTAATTATATATATATATATATTATATATACACACAAAATATTTCTGTGCATATATGTAAAACTGTACGCAGTGAAACCTCTATATCTTTTCAGGACAGAATAAATAAAGGGAATGTAACTTAGTGGTTTCCTTCCTAAGAGTATGTCTAGAACCTCTACAAATGGCTATCTCCATATTGCCAACCATAGTCACTCCAAAGTGATTAAAATGACTTAAAACCTATGACATTTTGAAAGGCTGCAATTATGAATATAAATTACAATATACTTGAGCCTTCTCTTACTTCAGGGGCTTAAGTTGATGCAAATGCATATTTCCAAGATTCAGTTTGCTCTGCGGCACACAGAATTCTGTTTCAGTTTCTGAACTAGACCATTAGCCTGTTAAAATTAAAAAGTTCAGCGTACTGCCAACTTGTACATCTTGGGGCGTCATGGAGTTAACGAGATCAATCTATGCTCATGACAGGGGGGAGTAGGCCCCTTCCCTCCCCTCTTCCCCCCAAGCCCCACAAAACGGGATGGAAAAGGGATAGGGAGATGGGAGCTGGGCTCAAGGAAAGAAAGAAAAAAAAAACACAACAAAACCAGCAGCAATGATCTATGGAAGAACATTTATTTTACTAACTATGATACTGGAATGCAAGATAACACAATATAATACAATCTAATTGGAATTGAGACTAATAAATCAAATAAAATAGAAGAGAAACAGCTCCTGAGACTGAGTCAGACCTGAAAAGCTTGGAACGGCTAGGAAAGCACCCTCCAGCACCCAACGCAAGGCAGTAAGAGACCATCCCACCTGGAAGGGAAGATCCCATGACTTCTGTGATGTATAGGGAGAGGTACCAGGAATTGGAGCATTAACACTTTAACTCCCAGTGCTCTACATGATGTTATGATGTGGAATACTGAAAACCAGAAAAACACAAAACCATGACATGAGGACACATTCTGCATCCCAGATCATCCATCAGTCTTCATCCATATTTCCATTATCGAAATTTCTTGAAGTCAGGCAAAAATAATGAGTGTTTAAATAGTGAGGGGAAAAACAGATGAACAAGTCTTAAAATCAAAAGATTAAATAAAGAAGAAGAAGAAGAAAATTATTAGTAGTATTAGTAGTAGTATTAGAGAAAACCCACAGGTATATTGTACACTTTCCTTTCCTACTTCCCTTGGAAATGAAAACCATGTATACAGAGGACAGAAAGGAAGCACACCATGAGTTGCACAATGTGTGAAGACAACGTGCATTACGGTATGCTATGTAGATTAGTCACCATTTCATTTCCAACTCTGTTCTGTACATTTCCAGAGATCTAATTATTTTATCAGAGTAATGAATAATTTTTAGGTCCAGTCATCTTGCAAATACGGTTGTCAGCAACATATGCACATTCTGCTTTTTCACCTAAAAATGACATAGAATGTAAATAAAACCTCTACATTAAACAGCTAGACAATGGACATTCACACAGTCTAATAAACAAAAGCCTGATGAAAATTAAACACCTTTTCAAGTTTGTTCAACACATTATTACAGTCTCACAGTGGCATAAATACCACAACTTCATAGTGTAAAATATATAATATGGAACAATCCTTTAGTTATTAAATTATTGCTGGTATTTAATGTGTAACTCCTAACAATTTAATCTTATGACTTTTTCTAATCTCTTACACCTTCCATCTTCTAAAGCTATGGTAGGCATTTAATCACATTAATCATGTAGGAAGCATTTACATATTGAAAGAGACCACTTTGATCGATTTTTTATTTTTTTATTTTTAAATTAAACAAATCTTGCTTCTTCACTCTTTCCTTATCTATACAGATTGCATGCATCTTTTAGGTGCACTCCAAAATCAGTCTCCAATCTTGCTGAGGTTTCTCTAGTTCTGTACTAAGTAGTTACCTACTGTGTCCTAAATGAAGTTTCTATTAAGTAATTAAGGATGGTTTCTGTAATGCCGTCACATTTGTGCTTGCAGTTCGCAATATGTTGCGCGAAATCCCTTCACTGCAATCTCTTTTCTTTTAAAATAAACTCTAGTCTTGCAATTTTTATGACAAATGACATGACAATAGGATATATCTCAGTGAGGTAAAAAGCATATTAGAAACTACCTTATCAGCTCTGGCAGACTACCTATATCAATGTATCATTATAGGGAAGACATGGTCTACTCTGAAATTTTGTTTATTTTTCTGTTTAAGAGAAGCTGAATTCTTTGGCTGGATTTATTTACTTAATGGAGGTTCCTTGAAGAAAAGATTTCCCTTATTCCATTCTCTGGACAGGGGAAAATATATAGTCTCAATTTTTGTGTTGTACTAGCATACTTTGTTTTGAATATCAAAAATCTGTGAATATTTGAAATTAGCATCTCCAATTCCTAATGGACTACTGCTAATATATATACACTGAAAGGAAAAAAAAAGCTCTAGCTGATACAGCTATCAGTACCATACATTCATAGGCTTATTGACAAGAAGTCTCCTTGTTTGGGCATCAAATCTACCCACTGTTCCCAGTGCAAAACCTTTCATTGAGATCTTCCATGAAATCACATACAGATTGGTAGCTTGCTACTGATCTTACATCTGGGAAGACTGATTTACACTGATTATACAAACAGTTGTACAGAATTGATCACAATAATACAAAATAATACTGATTATACAGTCCATAATAGGATATAGACAGTTAAGAGTTGTGTGAACAAAAAACTTCTCCAGTTCTTTAGTGAAATATGGTCTTATATTTAATTATCATAAGCTAAGTCATATTAGACCTTAATAACTACTTTCATTCACTCTTAGGAGCCTGCAGATGCTGCTGAAGCAGAAATCTCAGATATTACCGACGGTCTTTTAGGCATACATTTTATCTCCCAGTTCAATGAAGTTTGAAACTTAGAACAAAACAGCTCTAAATGAGATGAAATAAACATCAATTAACTAGCTAGCATATACTTCCCCCCAGGCTAGAAACTGTGGAAATCCCCAGCTTAATTTATTTTTGTGAAGTTCCACTGCAATAAAACAGACAAGATGTCAAAAAGAAAATAACTTAACTTGAATACCATGCCAGGAAAGAGTCAATGATGTATTTGCAGATTTGATACATGGCTTTTCAAGATGACTGCTCAAATTTGGCTGCACCAAGGGCAGATCCTGCCTGACCAATCTTGTTGCTTTTTATGATGACATAACTGCACCAGTGGACAAAAAAAAGATTCTACAATTCTATCTTTTTTTTTTTTTCTTCTTTTTTTTTTTTTATAAGCAATGGCCAGTGAACACAGACCACCATTGTATTATTTACAGCTATATTAACCTTACGTTATTTTGTTTGTTATATAATCATATATTCAGTAATATATTAAAATCTTGAAATTTTTGCTTCACTATATGTATATATTTATATATATATATATGTTGACAAAACTTGTAAAGTATCAGGATCAAGTTAGAATTGTCACTGCTTTTGCTACTGGCTTTGCCCAGATGTGGCTGTAGAGATGCTCCATATTGTGACAAATCTCCAGAGAATCTTCTAAAGAACAGTAGGAAAATGACACCTGTACCTACTATTTGGAGTGAGATGTGTTAGAACATGTCAAATTTTTCAGCCTCCTTTGCTCATGTTTCTGAGCCTTTTTATTTTCACATAGACAGAATTACAAGTGTTGTTCCTGGTAGCAAAGAAAACTGTGTTTGCAACAGGACTGAAACAATAGCACAGTTTTTTAGCTTAGATTCTTTTTTGGTCTCAGAATAGCCTTTCAAAAGTATAAAGGTGTGTGTGCCATCACTTCTAAACTAACTGGGCCATAACTTTTAAGCACCAAAGATTTTTTTTTGTCTTCATCAAATAACCTATGAAAACTTGGCCAACACCTCTCATTCAGATATCTGTTCGGAAATTGCAATTTGGACATTCCAGTGCTTACCATAACACAGACATCTGACCTACAATTCCCTTCACACAATGGAAAGATTTATATTGATATAAGTGAGTTCAGATGAGGTTTTATTAATATTTGTATTATCAAGTGCTGAAAAGGAGTCTTAGAGATCTGTTACAGTCCTTGGCCTCACTTGATCTCCTGTGTATAAATAGATCCTTTTTCAGGACATCCTTTTCAAAGATATTGATGTCAGAGAGATTGAAGAACTTTAGAGTTTAATTTGGTACTTCATTTTCCATCTGACAAATAAAGGAAATAATTACTTATTTCAGTTTATTGTTAATTTTCAGTTTTGTTCCCTGCAGACCAATTTGTCAGTTTTTTGTTTTTTTCTTATTCATGCATACATCATATATACATATATATATATATCCATATTTATTAGAGTAGATGTATGCATATACATGTATTGTATATCCAACTTGAAAATGCATGTACATTATGTAAAATATTTAGAAGGCCTTATATATTTAGCAAAAATAGGACCTCGTCACCTTCTGTCCTTACTGTACACTATTATAACCAGTGCTCTACAAAAACTTCTTCATCCTCTGTTGTTGCCTGTTCTTCAAATTTCACCTACTGAAGATATCTGGGAAAAGATGAATAATTAAAATGCAATGGTTTTCACTCACTGCTGTACTCCTTACATTCCAAATATATATACCTACTTAAGCTAACTTCACATAAATATGCAAAAATTCCAAGAACAGCTTCTATAGAGTAAAATGAGTGAGTGTTTGAAACCCCAAAATGCTGCTGAATGTTTGCCAAAACTTCAGCATGGTATTTTTAACTGATTCTCATGAACTCTCTGATTTGTTATGAAGAGTGACTTGTGTGTCTATACATAAGAGGCTGCTGCTATTTTAGGTACTCTGCTGAGACATCCCCATGACAAGGGCAGCTATGTTCAATGACAATGTTCAAGAGATTGTGCCTTTCTGAAACTGTAGCTCATAAACTATGCACAATAACTATGACATTTAAAATGCCACTAGAAAGGTATGTTTAAGATAATGAATCACATCTATAAAGCCTGTAAAATCTGCTGTTTTACTCAGAAATTAAATGTTGTACAGAAAGTCCTTCATTTCATCATTCAGGTCGCAATTGTTTATTACAGAAGTCTTCAGATTCAGTAATTTCAACTACAAATTATATGATTTTCTTTCAGCACTGAATATACAACATGGAAAGTACACATAAGAGAAAACTTTTAACTCAATTAATTAGATTATTACAATTAATTTCAAGCCATAAGAGTAGAAAAAAACTTTCTTCAGCAGTATATGCTATTCTCTTGTTCTTATGTTGGTATCAAGCCAGCATCTAAGAGTTGAATAGAGCAAAAAAGTATTTAACCGCTAAAAGATGAAATTTGCCAGAAACATCTCCAACTCTAGTAAAAGAAAAACGTATCCTAGACATCCAGCATATCTTGGTATGTTCAAAATGATTATCACACACTTGTGTATGAAAAGACCATGTATGTTAACGTGTAAATATTTCTAAAAGATCCCTTAAAATCTGTTATGGATGTCAAAGGATACACAGAAGCAGGACATAATTAACCATGTAGGGTCTTACAAACTAACATTAGCACCAGTACAAAGATGTATAGCAGACATGTGGAGGTGGGAGAAGGAGCAGGAAACAAAAACATCATTTCCTAAAATGTTCCCTAAAAATTCAAAGAATTGGGATGACTATACTATAGGACTATAGGATGAGTTGCAATACATTACAAAATAATAATTGATTAACAATGCAGATATTTTTACTGTAAATAGTTCTCATGAAGAATCTTATAGTCGTCATATCAAATACTGTCTCATATTTCCTATGAAATGATCTTAGGTTTTTTTCATCATTGTTATAAAAAAAATCACATTATCCATTAAAAAAGAGGGTAGAGATACTGTCTCGTACTTTAAAAATTAACTTTCTATTTAGAGCCTTATAGCATTTCACTCATTGCAGTGAAGTCTGCTTTTGACTTATTAGACATTCACTATTGCTGATGCAATATTTTTACTTTATACATCCAAATGCATCCTCATGGCAGTGAATCATTAAATTGCAAGACACTGATATGTTTATGATGTTGGTTTTCCTGTGTGAATGCATTTTAACTCTCTGTAGGTTTTGGATTATAATTTTATACTCAGGAATACATAGAAATTAGTAGATAATGCTAATAGATAATTATTATTTAAATAGCCCAGAAGCAAGATCCAGAAATACAAATGCACAAAACTTCACAATCAGTTAAATGAGCACAAAATCTGCACCTGAACAGTTTGCTGCAAGAAGTACCATCAACAGAAACCAGCAGGGAAGTTAAGTTGGCCCTGGTGAAACTGTAGAGTCACTGCCCTGAAAGTGTTCAGGGCGACAACAATGTAGAAAAAGCCCAGAAGAGGAGGCTTCTCATGGTCTCTTCAATTTTAAGTGGCTTCTGGGGTAGACTTCTTTTCTTATTCCTTACCTTTCTCTCCCTCTTTTTTTAATTTAAATTTTTGAAAGAAAGTTATCAATAAGAGATAATGCATATAACCAGCTATGGACATCACAGTTAAGCCTACTTCCTCAGCCTTTGTGCAATGCTCACAAATTTAAGAAGTCTTCTACAATATATATGCTATTTTTACAAGTTCAGATAATTTCAAGCATGAATGATTGAAAAAAGATTAAGGATGCTACTAATTGTAACAGTGGCACAATTTAAATATAACTGGCAAAGACCAAAGGAAAATAATTATGAACAATTTGAAAGCAACTATAAATCTGTATTCAGGGTGGGGGGGGTGTTAAATGAATAAATCAATAAAAAAAGAATATTTGAGTTGACAGACGGAAACAGTTCAAAA
Organism: Perdix hodgsoniae; assembly: GCA_035772895.1. Lineage (NCBI taxonomy): Eukaryota > Metazoa > Chordata > Aves > Galliformes > Phasianidae > Perdix > Perdix hodgsoniae. Next base: position 558,969 of record JAPSGF010000043.1, read on the forward strand.
GTCCTCAGGTATTTGGTATTATATCAAAAAATGACCTAAATTCTCAGACTCTATTTAACAGAGATCCCGAAAGAACATATCTGAAGCTAATCTGTCTGAACCAGTTCAAACATCATCAATATCTCCCACCACAACAAGACATGTCTGATAATGTTAGGAAATAAAAGCTTTCATTAAAGAGATACAGAAATTCAGCCAAAGAAACAACAATTTAACAGGTTTATCACCTTTCTCAAATACTTGCCCTTCAAAATGTCTAAGGTTTTTTAGACAAATTTTTAAGGAAATACAGAAACAAAAACACTGCAGCGAAAGATTAGACAACACGATCAACTAAACTGTCTAAATAAAAACATAAAAACATGTAGTGGAATTTTGTCCTCATGCAGAAGAAAATGCAGCAGTTCACTAATTGCTTTCCATTGGTATTACAAAACTTAGTCCTCTTCTCTGTGAGATGCTATGTGAAGTATCTCTTAACGTGGACCGTCAATCTCCCAGTAACCTCTGTCTCTTAAAAAACAAAAACAAAAACAGCCAAATACAACTTACAAAAATGAAAAATATCCAAGTACCTAAAAAATCTGTATGTCATTTTGCCTTGTTTACATAAATACGGCTCAAAAAGTTAATTGTCCTGAAATAAACACTAGCATAATGCCTAAGGATACCTTTTTCTACCTGGCTATGGAGTGTCAGCAGCATAGATGCTGCACATAAACTGCAGAACAACCCACGAGGAAATCAGCTACGGCAAGATTTCCTACAGATATACCTGGGGTATTTTTAAAAATTAATATTATACTGCTATGTTTGGATTAATTAGCTTTCTTCTTCATTTACAAAGCATATCTGTCTGGTTTATGAACTTAGTCTCTATTCCCCACTCCTGCAAAACTGTTTAATTAAAGTTTTAACTACTGCATTAGTTTTGGAAACAGTAGAATGACTTTTATTACTAGAAATCTAAATCCTTCTTTTAAACATCGTACCTACATACCCTGCATTGGAAATATGACAAGACATGTTCCATAATACTCCTGAATAGACACACAACATTACTTCTTTAAATTATACATATTATCCATTGCCATCAAGTTGCATGTAGGCGTTGTTGGCCTTTTTGCACAGAAAGTTGCACTAACAATGAAACTGTGATTAATTTAGCCAGACATCACGTCAGTCCTCCGAAATCCACTAAAGGTCACCTTTCCTTTTTAGGCATGTACCTATTTCTAATCTGTTCATTTATTTCCTCATCCATTATTCTATTCTATCTCTTTTAGAGATCCATCACTTATTAGACTCCCATCTCTACTGGTATGGTACTACACTTTGGTTTTCAATTACAGCAAATCCTACCACAATCTTTTTCAGCATATATCACTGGCTTTCCTTCATGCTATAATAAATGTTTGAATAGTAATTTTTTTTTTTTTTTTTTGCTATGTTTGTACAATTGTAACATTGTAACCTATTCATTAGCCATACTGGTTGGAATAAACTTGAGCTTACAGAAATACATGACATACAGTTTATCATAATGTACTTTTGGCTTAATATTTAAAAGTTTGTGGCATAATGATCAGTGAGAAGAAATTATTTGGGGAATCACTGTCAACTACAACAAAGCAGAAAATATTTTTGTTTCTCCTAAGCACAACTGCTGGAGACTCTGCTTAAAGACTCCTTACACGTTGTACCCAAAATACTCTACAGTTCCATCACACAGTTGACTTCGTAGAATGTCAACAATAGTGAGTTCTATAATAATGAAAAAATAAAATAGTCATTTTCCCCCTACTCTCATTTGAATCTCATAACTGATGAGGTGATGAAATCCAAAACCTTATTAGTTCTGCCACTGTGAACTATTCAGACCATCATTTCAGGATCAGTTTGCAGCAGAAAACTAGGGAGGAAATCTTTTTAAATGAACAATTTACAATTAATACTTCTGCCAACATATATTAGCAAGCTTTACAGAAGTGAAAACAATTTCAAAATTTTCAAATTAAATCATGAGTAATTATTGCTTGTGATTGACAGTGCTATAAAATACAAATTGACACTACAGAATTTTGTCAAGCTGTAAATCTAATTAGGAACAGAAGCAAACAAATAGGAAACTCTACAGTTTTCCTAAATTTGAAAGAGAGCAACAAAGAGAGAGTTCAAGAATCATCAGGTCATCCTATGTATAATTCTGTGGCCATTAATTCACACAACGGAAAAAACATGAAGTGTACAAAATCAACTATAAAGCTTTGAAACAGTGACATTTTTGTAGTCCTTACGTGTGTCCTAACCCCATTTAAGATGAGATAAATATGGCACAAAATAAGTTTCAAACAGATCATAGAATTACAGAATGGTTTGGGCTGGGAGAGACCTCAAAGATCATCTAACTTTAACCCCCTTGCCACGGGCAGGGCTACCAACCACTAGATCAGACTCTAGATCAGATAGTGGCGGGCCCCATTCAGCCTGACCTTGGACACCTCCAGGGATGAGGCATCCACAATTTCTCTGGGCAGCCTATTCCAGCACCTCACTACTCTATCTGTGAAAAACTTCCCCATGACATATAATCTATATCTTCTCTCTTTCAGTTTAAAACCATTAGCCCTTGATTTTAATTTAGACTAAATTTATATCTCTTTGTATTTATTGTAGATTCCGTGGAAATAAATAGGAGGAGTTACTTTCAGAAAGACCTACATTTTTACATGAGATAGAGAGTACTTCTGCACTGCTGTAAAATGAAATAATAAACAGTAAGATTTATTTAAGATATTCAGAGTAGACTTTTTTGTTTCAGCATGTTTTCCTTTAATTTGCAAACACAACGTTATCCTTGATCTTAACACAGCTCAAGCTAATAAAAAATGTCCTTTAGATTTACAAGAAGAAAGTGCACAGAATTACCAGGTTCCAAACACTGTCTGCCCTTCAGTGCATCTAAGAAAATCTGCTGCTGACAAATATATGAACTTACTGTTCATTTTCTGGGATGAGAAACCCAGTAAATTCAGTTAATGGATGTCTCATATACTTCTTATAGGAGCATAATCCAACACCACCATCTTTCATCCTGATTTCTTCTACAGCATGGGTTTAATAATATTTTCTTCCACCTACTTCCACTGTTGTTCTGGGCTTTTAATGAGGTATATGTAGATGAGCATCAGATTTCTACCCTTATCCAGAAACAAACATCTAAAAGTTCAGAAGATGTACATTGCTCAGCATTCAAACTATTTTTACTTCAGTGTTAAATTTCAGGCTACCAATGACATTTGCATCCATAGCTTAGTAAGAAAAAATAGTAAATATTTTTTTAGAATTAAAACATCTGAAAGCATTTTATTAATTTTTCAATGCTTTAAGATATTAGTGCATTTTAATCACTCACTCCTCATGTTTTAAAAAACTCTTCATAAAGACAACCCATTGAGTTCCCCATTGAGATGATTACACTTGTACGCATGTTTTTTCTAAACATCTGGTAACTTACAGTGAAACAGAGATTAAATGTTTCTTTAAAGAACAAAAGCCTTCAAAATACACGTTTTCTTAACTAATAATCTCCACAAATAAGTAGAGATAAATACACTGTCTTTCTTCCATTTTCTAACACGGAAAAAATTCCTCTAAGTGTTACATAATCCAGTTGAAAATTAGTATTGGATATCATAGAATTGTAAATCTCTAGACTAGCCTCCGACTCAAACCAGGGTTAGGTACAAGGTCAGATCGGGCTGTTAAGTGCTTTACTCAATTGGGTCTTGAAAACCTCTAATGACGGGGACCTCATTTACAAATGCCCCACCATATGACCATTATCATGGAGAAAAAGCTATTTCTATTTGATCTGAAACACTCTTATTTCAAGTTATGCCTCCTGTCTTCTCCTCCTATCATGCACCACACTGAAGAGCCTGGTTCCAATCTTCTTATTACCCTTCCCATCACTACAGGGGCATTGCTGCTATTTGACCTCAGTGCCTCCTCATTTCCGTGCTGAACAAGCCCTGATACCTCTGTTCCTCCTTACAGGGCAAGAGCTAAAGTCCCTGGACATCTTGAAGTCCTCCCACTGAACTCACTCCAGGTTGTTAATGTATTTTCTGCTCAAAACTGGGCACATAAGTCTATATACACAGAATTCGATGATACAATGTTTTTTTTTCCAAAAATTATATTTGTGTGCATGGCAGAATACTATTCAAAATGCTTTCATGTAAAATCTAGAAAATAATTTTTTTGTGGAAAATAAAGATCCATTCTTACTTTTTGCATGTCTTTTTTCAGCAAATGGAAGGCTGTCAAGAGAAGTAAATTAGTGATGATAAATATGCTGAATATTCACACAGCAGAGAACTTTACAACTGACCAATGAAAGAAAAAAATAGCTGAGGCTACACTGCTCTCATCTGATGACATGAGCATGGTCCCCATAGACCAAGGTAATTCAAATGCAGTTTTCCCATCTTCTCTCTATATTTCTGTTCTCCATATATGTAGTTTTCTAAGATAAAGACATAATGAGCTTGGTTTTCTTTTTTCTCTTACTTCTGTAAAATATTTCAGGATAAGATAGAATGGCACTTCACACAGCTACAGCTAATGCTGGCAATAACTGTCTGAAGATACATTTCCTGCATATGCTGGAGTATACTTCACAACAACCATGGGCTGCATAACTACAGTGATTCACTGAAAGCCAAGAGAAGCGTTACTCCAAGTAGTCTACTGAGCATTTAAAAAACTTCCCCACTGTTTATTACTATAGCATTAAAATTGTCTCTGAACACCACTGAGACTCATTATGCACAGTGCTCACAGCTATGCCATCTCAAAAGAGATGCTGCTTTCTGTGTTTTAGAATGCTGTATCTTTAATTAACCGCTCTTCCTCCCCGCAAAAAAAAAAAAAAAGAAAAGCAACCCAAGCCTTTCTCCTCCTTGTAGATGAAGTTGACAGTTGTGTCTTGCTTCAGATTCATATAACAGAGAGTAGCTGAGTACTTATTACAACTACACATTCATGTTTTCAGTACCTTTGCTTTAGTCTGAAGAATAACTCTGTAAAAACTAGTGCTATTGATGATGTTTCTTTTGTTCTCTTTTAGTGTTGCCCAAACCAAATGTCCCCACATCAGAGATAATAGGGTATGCTGTTTCATATTTTTTTCTTATAAGCCAACGCAGCAAATTCTGCACAAACTTGGAACATCTTATTATACTGTCTTTTTCTTTTAATAGGAGAGTTACAGAGGTCACTAAGGGTCTACGTGGAAACTCCCTTCCCTTCAGTGTGCCTTAACAAATGCAATAAACTGAAATATGAAAGAAATTGTATTAATACACTCAACCATTTAGCAATCTCTTCTGCTGCCTCTACTCTCAAGAATAAACCATGTTTAAATGTTATGAATATCAAAAGTCACTTCAAAAGTAATGCCTCCTATATATTTCCATAGAAACTACAACAGATACCAAGAGCACAATAACACTACTGAGTACTATACAATTCTGAGCTACGAAAGTGTATTTTTCAACATATTAACCACTTATTAGCTATGTTTTTTTCACCAGTGAACCTGCATGCTACGCTTGTAGAAATCTGCTCAGCCAACCAGAATGTGGCTTATCTTTCACACTGCTGTCACTACTTCCGGCACGCTCACATTCCTCCACCACCTCACTGTGCTCACATCCACTCTCTTGTCTACAAAAACATCCACTAACAGTCAGTGAATATCAGTGGGGTCAATTTTTTCCACACAGAAGAATTCAGTGTCACACCTTCATTTCATACGCACTTCCATGTCAGCCATCGTTCAGTCAGACTGCCCCCTCTGCTGCCAACTGCCACACAGCAACAACACGTAATGGAATACTGGTGGGAAAGTTCAGCTTCTACTGCCTCTCTATCAATGCCTGTCTGCTGTTGTGGGCCAACATAATAAAATAGGCAACAATACTTTCAAAGCAGCCCTCAAATGCTATTAATATAATGTTATAAATTATAGCCATGTAATTTATATGTAATTTAAAAATATATAATACATGTACATTAAATTATGAATTAAAAAAATTAATACCTAACTGCCTGGAGTAAGTATCATTAACATTGTTACATATTAACAGTACATATTAACAGTTTTCAATGATACAGAAAAACTAAAGAGTAAATGACAATACAGAAGACTGAGTAATTTCATTTCTTCCTTTTTTTTTCTTTCTTTTTTTTTTTTTTTCATTTTTGAAAAAAAAAGAAAAAGAAAAAAAGCTCTGAAAACAAAAGGAATATATTTGTATATTTATTTCTGAAATTCACCTGTCTATTCTTCTCTTCTGGGCAGCCTGGTCTAGTGGTTGACAACCCTGCACATAGCAGGGGGATTGAAACTAGATGATCATTGTGGTCGTTTTCAACCCAACCTTTCTTTCTCTTCATGGACCTCAATTAAATATTAGGCAATCTAAATCTAATGTAAAGTAAAATCATCTCTCCATATTGTGGTTCTTAACACGGTCAAATTTTAGAAATTCTGCTCAACAAACTTCACAACTGTGCCTAAAGATTTATTGAACCTTAGAAACTCATTATGGACATAGGAAATCATTTCCCAGTTTTTCAAATTGTTTGTATAGCTTTAAGGCATTGTACCAATATTCTCACAATGTGAATTTACGGAAATACAGAACAGTAATGCAAGAACTCTGCATATAGAAATGGAATCAAAATCAATGGAAACTCAATTTAGGATATTTGCAAGGATGCAAACAATGCTGACGAGTTATGACAGAGCAGTATAGCTGGCACCCAACAAAGGATTTCATTGACTTAAAAATTCCCATTCAAATCCCCCAAATTCCCTCTGAATAAGTAGTGCAAATAAACTGCATAAACAGTATGAGATATGCATCCCATGCATATAGCCACAAAAATAAAACTAAGAGCTAAAGAGCAGGTTGACCATTACAGCATCCTTCAGGTTCATAAATTGCAAAGACAGAACTCTGGACTACAATAAGTCACTTCAAAGGAAAAACATTCAAAAATGTGTAGCTTCTAAAACAGTGCTGCACAAGTGCAGAACAGACTCTACTCTCTTTTCTGTTGATTTTTTTTTAAGCACAGTTGTCAGTGTGGATCCTCACACTCACAAATCTATTCTTACAAGCCCAACATGATAATGAATTTGAAGAAGGGAATAGCCATAAACATAGCCTGTATGGAAAATTGCCGTTAAGCTGTAAAGGATAGAGACCTTCTTGCAAGAGAACACAGAATCACAGAACTGTAGGGGTACCATAAAGAAGTTTTTCAGTATGTTACTTCCTACGGAACTTCCTATAGAACTTCCTATGTACAAGTTTTAGACTCCATGCCCTAGCACTACACACCACCAAGAAGATCCTGGCTTCATCCATTTGCCTCCTAGCTAGATATTTATAAACATTTATCAGATCCCCTCTCAGTCTACTTTTCCCCAGGCTGAACAGACCCAGGTTACTCAGCCTTTCTTCGTACGGGAGATGCTCCAGGCCCTTTATCATCCTGGAGGCACTCTGCTGGACTCCTTCTAGGAGATGCATATCTTTTTTGAACTGGGGAGCCCAGAACCAGACACAGTAGTCAAAATATAGCCTGACCAGCACAGAGGGGGAGGATCAACTCCCTTGACCTGTTGGCCATGCTCCTTTTAAGGCATCCCAGGATATCACTGGCCTTCTTGGCCAAAAGAGCACACACTCCTGGCTCATGGCCAGCCTGTTGTCCACCTGAACCCTCAGGTCCTTCTCTGCAGAGCTCATCTGCAGTAGATCATCCCCTGATAAACACAAAACAGACAAAGTTTTAGTTTTCCTGAAAGATATTCTGCTTCCAAGGGCACACAGTTTTTTTAGGAACGATCTAACTATCAGGTGGGACAGTCTGCATTTTATTGTATTTTATTGGACAATGATTCTTGCATCTCAGTGAAAACAAAGAAAAGTCACAACTGTCTGATGAAATTTAACTACATCAGAGAAAAAAAAAACTTTTTTTTTTTTTCCTACTTGAGGAATACTGGAATACACATACTATCTCAGAAAAAAACAAAATAGCAAGCAAAAAAACGGCATGGAGAACAAACTCCTTTGAAGCTGAAAGGGTTCTCCAATAAGTGAATGTAATAATCAGGTTTTGGTCATAAGCTAGTACAGCATAGGATCTTCCAGTATTGACTGGAAGAAACATAATATCCTGCATGAACTTGACAATAGAAGTACATAAATTTATACTGTGATCACTGCCTTTAATAGCTGCTGATAGGCTTTATTTCTAAGAATTCTTTACTGCTTTTCCAAACCCATTTATATTTTTGTCCTTCATATTCTGTGGCAAATGTTTCTGCAATTCAATAAAGCACTTTGTAGCAAAATTTAAAAAGTTACTGATACTTATTTTGGGCCTACAGTGCAGTAATATAATGATCTATCTCTGCATTGTCCTGCTTTGAGAAAAAGCAAGTAAATATCTCCTTATTCATATCTCCAGAACAGATTTGCAAAATATAGCACTAAAATACAACATTGTTTTGCTGAATCATTCAGTACTTAAAACATTGACTCCCAAATAGCCTAACAATATTTTAGAATTATGCATTGCAGGGGCTCCAAGGTCATTTCTAATCCAGCTACAGTGTTATGAAAAAAATAACGACAGGAAAGAAGCAGAATCCAAACTCTTGCAGACGTGGATCCATATGGTGGCAAAATTAGTTCAGTAAGTTGCTGAATTGACTTAAATTTTATTAGTTCAATCCCAATTTTAATACCATAAACCTTCATTTATTTGTGTTACTGAAAGCATACCATAACTCAGTCATCCATGATAGATTACTATAGATTTTTGAATTTCCACTGGTGCATTTAAGATAAATGAGTTTTAATATGTTTAATTTCAAAATATTCAAAGTGTTTTATAATACCAACTTTTTTTAAAAAAACAAATTACATTATACTGACTTTTAAAATATAGTCTCCCTTGGCAGAATTATAATTTAAATACTCTTCAGGAGCCACTGTAATGATTTCCTACTTAAAGTTAATTCTCCTGTGAATCCATCTAAAACAAAACAAAACCTGATTTATGGGATCCACACTGCAACATTATCTGTATACAAGCTGACCTATAGCTTCACCTCTCAAAGGCTAAATGGTGATTTTCTTTCAGTTTCTTTCAGGTGGAAGTTACAGTAGCTTATTCAAATTACATTATGAGTTGTAGGTTTATAAAAATGTACTATGATATTTGAGGGATTTTTATGATGCTACTCAATACATTTCAACCGGACTGCCAACTAGACTGGAAACAAGATCAGAGAATTTAAATGCCAGGATTCTTACTCAACAAATATGCACCATTTTTTAATCCATCATAACATACTTCAAAAACTGAAGTACTGTATTGCACACAATGTCTGAAAAACACAAAGTGAAAGGTCAAAATGGACCCATCACAATGTCTCACCTAAATTTATTTTCAGAAACTTGAACTTTATTATTTTCAAAGTGTACTTTCTGTTTTTTTTTCTCATTTATATATTTCATTTAGAAATGAAGAACTGAAAAACAGAATTTTTCTACTGTGAACTTTTAACTTCTGAACACAAGTCAAAATATAAGGAACCTTCCTTACAATATTAATGGTCTCTCATTACTTTCAGTTATTAATTAATAGTAAATACTAACTTATTTTAATTAATACAGTAAGAAAACACAGCTTTCTTGTGGCAAATTATCCTTAATCATGTATTGTCTACCATATTGTCTACCAACTATCTAGTGGAGTGCTAAATAAAAATTCCTTCCAAATCATTATTTGCATAGATTTCTCCACCATGAAAGTCTACTCACCACTGAAAGTGTGCATTAATTAATTCTGTCATTTAACTTCAATCAAAATTTGCAGAAAAAGACAGACTTTATACATTTCACTGACCTTCCAGGGAAAAAGTACAACTGCACAAGTCTGTATATAACCACCATCTCTTTGCAAAACTGCTATATCCACAAGTGGCCCCATAAGTGCTTGAACCCATTATACCCATAGGATGATTTCCACTATTCTGCATCCTGGAAATGAAATAACTACTGTGCAGTGAGACTGGATGTTTTCTCAACAAGAAGAAATTCTAAACAGTGGAGCTGCAAAAGGCATAACGACACAGGATTTTTTGTGTACAGGCATATGTACCCCACTTCAGATACTACAAATGCAGAATTTCAAACAGTCCTCTAAGTTCATTACATATCAGTTTCTCATTGCCTTTTACCCATGCTGAGTGAAAACAATAGAGAAAAGGCCCATTTTAATACCTTCAGGTCCATTTTCTGTACACATGCCATGTAACTTTCAGTTTCTGATCTGGAATAATCTAACGTATATAAATATATAGATATAAAATCCTCATTATCCACAGCAGTAACTTAGAAGTTTGTAACAAAGACTGTCTTCTGACAGATCAAATAGAAGTCAAATTCTTACAATTATGTTTTCTTAGTGTGACTAGTCATCTGTTTTAATCAAAAATATCCGAGTCACACACCTGCTTGTGTTATCATTAGAAAAATAACATTCATTTTACAATTTTTGCTATTTTATTACCTAAGTTTTTGCTTTACTCTGGCACTATGAAATTTGGCAAGCATTACTTTATTTCCCCTACACACACAAGTGGACAACAGTATAACAACTTAAAATAGCCCAATAATATATTCCTTATCTACAAACAGATGAAGCAAAGGACTGTGGGACAACTTCCATGTGTTTAAATAGAAATATATATACATATTTTAACTACTGGAATCAACATTTCTAAAAATAAATTAACTTGTTTTTCTGCATACAAATGAGGATCATCGCTCAGTCTTCTGTAATCAAAAGTGACACACTAACATACAGTTTCTTAAGTATTCTGCACACACTCTCACAGCTACTATGCTCCAACATGTTTTTCCACTTGTCCAAGAGCACTCACATAAGTTAACAGATAGTTCAGAGTTTTAAGGTTCAGAAATGTACAGCATAATAAATTCACTACAGTTGGAATTTATGTTATTAAACATATTTCATATTATCAACAATTTCATTGAGTTTCAAAAATTCAAGCAAATATATTAATAATATATTATTATCTTAAGGATGTAGGTTTTCACAAGACATGATTAATTAGCGATCATTATTTTTATGTTTTTATCCCTTTAACGTGATAGCTAATTGTAGCTGTAGACCTTCATAGTTTTTGGACATCAAATTTTTTTCTTAATGTTTGCTATTTCAGTCTTTTTCTCCACATGAAATGTTAGAATTTTCTGCTCAAACTCAGAGGATTTGAAATTTTTCAATAAAACAGAAATCATATGGACTGCAAAAAGGAATAATAATAATAAAAAAGACTCAGACATATCTCATAATGCTCAACAGCCCACCGTTGTCGCTGTTAAGCAGGGTTCACTGAGGCCACACTCAGATCCTTGATTTGAATTCCAGCTTCCAAGTACTACTTAAGTATTCACTACATCAGAGCAAGAATTATTACCCAAATAAACTGAATCCCAGTTTGCCATACTGCCTAAGAGTTCCCAAAGTTATTCATATCTTAATGTGGGAAACTAGTGATTTACCCTCCAAACTCCATGCCAATTCTATTCTGTACTTGGGAAAAATAAATCCTTTTAAACAAATGTTTTCATTGAAATGGCACGATTTCCACAAAAACATTTTATTTACTTCTATTCATAATTTATTTCCAACCAGCTCCAGCAGGATGGTCTATCTGTTAGACTAAACCAAGACTTGACTTATATTAAAAGTCTACTTTTTTTGCTTTTTTTCTCTTCTGTTAGAACACTTTACTCCAAATCAGTTCCACTGTATTCACTACAGATTTCCACAGACTGCAGTTAAAGTAGTCATGTACGAGAGTCTTTTGTCTCAAAAATAAAGGAAGAACAAAAGGATTTCCCCCAAACAAACAAAAAGATTAGAACTCAGAAAATGTGCCAACCATAGTATGAAACAGCAGCTCTAATTCTCTAACTGAAAAATCATAGTTTTTTAATCTTATTTTAAAAATGCTGTACAATTACCTGTCCTGATACATGACAGTATTCTAAGAAACAAGCATTATTTGCACCCATAAACATTTCACAAGAGTGAGTATTATTGTGTATCACTTTTCTCATTAAAAAGGAGACAGGTACAACACGGACATCCCTTTTAACAGGAGACAGAAAATACTAGAAAGTTCTTGTTGTCTAGGATACTAATTTAAAATCCACTAAAAAGCTGAACTATTCCTATAAAGTCTCAAACGCTATGGCTTAAAACACTTACTTGATAATGTCTCCTTCAAGAGCAATCACTCGTTTAATGATCTTCTGTTCAGGGTTTCTAGGAGACCTAAGACAGGGGATAAGGTTATACAATCAGTAATGTTCCCATTGTTTTAAGAAAATGAAAAGAAATTCCACAAAGAAATAGACATTATTAAAGTCATTAGGAGATTCCATGTTCTCTTTGATATAGCATCAATCATGATGTTCCACCGAAGTGAAGCTACTACAATCATTCTCATTGCGAGCCATTATTGAAAAGCAGATGCTGAAAAATGACCTGCATACAAACACTACAATAACTGACATACTCATACATTCTATCATGTAAAGCACAGTTCACACCATTAGAAGTAGAATGTACCACTACCAATGAAGAGAGTACCTTTGCAAATAGATTCATACGTTAAAACCGCAATTTACCATCAAAAGCTAACATCATATTATGTTTAAAAATTTATCTGACTCACTCACCTTGGGCAAAAAAGAATCCCCCACTTTAATATTGATAACTATCACTAATTCAGGTAAATCTTGCCTAAGTAACTGTGAATAGTTTAAAAAGACATGTAAACTTTTCTGAAATTATCAAAGGTTCTTAATATAATACATATAATACCATGCTTTCTTTTCAATTACTTTTCCTAGAATCATGTTTTATTGAGTGAATTATGACCACACATTACACAGTATTATGAAATGGCAAAGTTGAAATTGCAAACTCAATCTGAATAAACCAAGTTACTGCATGAATATTAAGAGACAAGATTACTAGAAGTGTTATTCTATCTGAGTTTAATAGACTAATGCACACCACAATCTTACTTTTCTGCATACTAGGATTCAATACCGCATTTTAATTCATTTTTTACTTTTAATTTTGCAAACTTGGTAGAGTACTTTTATGTTCTTAAAAACCTTTTTTATTTGCTGCTTGTATATTGCAAAGATAGAAGAAAAAAATGGTTTTGATTTTCTGCTGATGCTCGAGTTCTTTATTTTAGACTCCAAGTCTGCTAGAAATGCAATTACAAGGGGTTTACATTGCTGGTTTTGTTACTGAAAACACTAGTCATGCCATCTTCACAACAAACTAGTACATTCAAGCTCACCTCTGGTCAACTGGTAGTACACAAAGATTATGTTTTCTTAAAAAGTAATGCTGAAATGAATCTGGCCGAAAAACTCATCAGTAGTGCTGCATGCTTACGGGTATTTGCTGTTCACTTGCTCTTACTAAAGTTGAAAAGAAAATTTGCTTCAGGCTAAGTAAAAATTAAAATAAAAATGTATGTATAGGCTAAGTAAAAATTAAAATAAAAATGTATGTATATATATATTCAAGTGTTTAAAGAGTTTCAAAAATGTTATTTTTGTGTCAATACTTTTGAAACATATTTATATTTCATTGTAATTAAATAAAATTGAAGAATTATGATTTTAAATTTCAAAAGAGCTCGTATTTTCCCTTCATTGTTTACAAAACCTGATAACCTTATTCTCATAAAAAGTACTTTGATTCCCTTAGAATTTTTAAACCATCTTAGCTGAATTATTAATGGAAAGACTTTTTTTTATCCAAAGTGTTCTATATTCCATTTAACTCTTGTCTTTCATGTTCCTGATCATGCTGAGAACACATAATTGATTATTATTTTTTTTAACATATCAGTCTTGGGCAGGATTAATCAATTTTTAGATGCATATATAATTAAAACATGTGGAGTATCCACAGCACTTTCTCATACTGTTCCCTAACAGGTTTCAATGTGTACTCTATCGAGCAGTGACCATCTGCCATCCTAAATTAGAAGGCAGCCTAAATAAAGAATATTTTATTATTACAAGCTTTTATACATTTAAAATATTTGCAAAAACTACATCAGTGTTTATTTATTTGTTTTTATTCATTTAGACTCATATTATAATGTTTTCATGTAAAACTGAACTGATGGAAAAAAGTACATAGCGTATGTGATGAATTGTATATTCCTAAAAACTGAATGAAAACAAATTTTTTCTGTTCTTTCAAACTTCACTTATGGTTAAACAATTCAATTTCAAAGTTTGTTTGCAATTTCCCACGTTGGCATTTCCATTTGATTAGTATATGTATATATATGTTGTAGTGTATGTACAGATCTCTCCCTTAATTTGTTTTTTTTTCTGGGGAAAAAAAAAAAAAAGACGTGATTTTGAATAAGCATCACTTTAAATCTGAGATATGAGTATTTGTTCTAATGAGCGGTTACCTTTCTGCTAGTACCTGTACATTACAGAAAGAAAAACTAATGCCTATGTCATAAGGACATCATTACTTTGGATTAAAGCCTCTCACGTTGGTCCACTTGTTTGATAAAGAAATAAGCAGTTTAGGATAAGAAGATGTGGAAGTGGATCACCCGAGTGATGAGGGCAGATGCAAATTACTTATTCATCATCAGCAAGAACTTCAAGATACAACTTCCAGCCTACACAGTATTCTGGCAAAGTTCTCCTTTTACCAATTCAAATAATACTGATAGGAAAAAAAACAACAACAAAAAACAAAAAACAAAACAAAACAAAAAAAAAACAAAACTGAGAATAGGAACCACCTCCCACCAATATACACATTTAGTTCAAAAGTTAGGAGATACGCTATAGCAGAAGAGCTGTAAAGAGTTCATTTTCCTTGTTAACAATATCAACAAAATGCATTTAGTGCTGAAGACACTACATGTCATCATGGAAAGAACACATTGAGAGAATGAAGACTAGGCAGACACAGGTACAGCTAGATTTTATAGGTGAAGCATCACAAAACCAGTCTGAAATTGAGAATTTATAAGTTTATAAGTTGATATAGTTTACTGAGTAGGGGTATAATAGTAGTTGCAAATACATAGGAAGTTAAGACCTTGTTCTATATCAGGTAAGTATTAACAGTCTTTTCTAGATATTATCTCACTGCTCCAGTAAAAATGAAATGTCATTTGTATTTTTATTTTTAATGATACACTTTTACAAAAGTATAGACATATATATATACACATACACATAAACATTCAGATAAATTTGTACAAGCACACATTCCACCGTGTTCAGATTTGCATCAGGGAATTTACATTGTACAACAGCAGTATTACTGAGCACATTTACCTTGAAAGAAGATGAGAGGAAGGCTCATGACTCTTCTGAAGGGTTTCCTGATTGACCAACTGAGTAATTTGTCATGATACTGCTCCAAAACTTTTCCTTTTCCATTATTTATATTATTTATTCTAATGGATACTGGTGCTTAGCATAATTTTCCATAACTGCTTCTTAAACTAATTACAATTTGATCAATAATTAAACTTGCATAGTATTTCCATATTTTTACTTGATCCTTATTTGATTTATTTAACTACATTCTATTTAAAAGTGCACACAATACATCATTCTAAAGAGCTTAGAACTAAAGTTTTTACAGGCTTTTCTAGAGAGAGTGCTTTTTAGTCTATATTTTGAGATCCCAGTAAGATAAATGAAAACAGCTTATTTGCTTCTACTGTCCAAAGGAATATATTAATATGTATAGTCAAGTGCTATGTGATATTACCGCCTGTCAAGAATGCAGTCTCTGTAATCAGTAAAAAAAAAGGAACCAGAAAATGTTCTACCACAATGCCAGATGCAAACACACCAAAAGCAATTACATTTTTTTGATATATATTAGCACAATAGCTATCACTATAAGAAAAAAAATCAGACTTGAATAGCAGTAAAATCTAACTAAATAAATGCTACTTCTTAAAATAACACAGTTTTTCTTGAATGAGCACTCAGAATTTCTGTGCACACACGCCAGAAAAAAAAGATCTTGATTGTGAACTCAACACCATTATCCTAGTCAACCTGTACAGCTTTTGTGCTCACCTTTTAAAATAATTTAAATTTTGATACCTCTGATAATACATTGTATATAGGATATTATAAGATATTTATTGAAAAGATGAAGTTAAAGATGTCTGAAGCTTGTGTTGTGTTTATATGTACATATCTGTTTACATGCATCTATATATTACTGTTAGCACACAGCATTACTTTTTCATGAGATAGAAGGAAGATGTTCAGCAGCAGCTGGAAATTTGCCTTCAGATTATTCATAGTTTATTTTTATGCAATTTCTTCATCATTGACCTGGCTGTAATGAAAGAATGAACACTTTACTGTCATAGCATGAAAAAAATGAAATAATGGAGGCCACCTTCTTCACAGACATCTCTGCTTTGATTTACATTGTTAATGACGGATAATAAGGTTTTAATTCCGTAAAACAAGATGATTTGGAAACTTCTGCGATCTTAATTTAAAGCTATGATCCAAAGCCATTCACCCAGCGACCTTTTCATTTCCCAAAATTAATTCCTGTCTGATCTTAAAATTCCAACACAGTTACAGTTAACACTTCTGGGCATTTCCAGAACTGCTGCCGAATGAAAAATGAGTTGTTTATCTCCTCCTTTAGCCTTTTGGGGATCCATAAAATAGCCAGAGCAGTAACTAAAATGCAGTTGAAGCCCAGAATAAATGTTATCAATATACCTACAGAATTGGGAACCTTATAGTACAATTTTAGTGGTTTTATTTTTAAACTATGCTTGGAGGAAGAAGAAAAAGAGAGGTAGTAGAGCTACCTCATCCTTATTGGCTGGTACTGCTTAATAAGGTAAATGGAGTTTTACCTGGCTGCATCATGCACCAGATAAAGATGTTAACCCTTCCAAAAAAAAAGTTATCTGCCCTTCACTTATGATGAAGAAGCTTCCTATAAGGAGTACAGTTCCATACAGTTGAAAATATGTAGCAGTAGCTATCCTTTCATCCCTCCTAATACTACAGCTAGGACAAAACAGATTTAATAGATCCATTTATAAAAGTCAAGTGCAATTTATGTAGCATATGCACTAATTTTCTAAATTAAAAGAAAAAAAAAGTTTACATGTTCACATTTTCCAGTGCATAATTATTGTTTTAATTCCCTAATTCTTTATGCAGAGAAACACCACAGTTAATACTTTGATTTGAACTTCTCAGTTTTGTTTTTTTTTTCTTTCTGTAAATGTTTTGTTTCATTATAGTTCCAGCAGATACTGAATCTTATGATAAATATAATATTTAACCTGCTATATTGTAGGTTCTGAGAAAAATTCTATATTGTGGAAAATAGCATATGACATAATAGCTGTCATTCTTGTTGCTAAATTCTACTATACAGAACTCTATATAATTCTGTTACATAGAATTGTTGCCAAATTCTATTTTACAGAATTACAAAGAAGTGATGCATTAGATGTTTCCAGTAATCAGGCCCAGTATTTGTATTCAGTTTCAAGCAAAGTATTAACAAACTGGATAAAATGAAGGGCTGCCAAAATGATAGTAACAGAAGAGTAATGGCTAAGGGAACAGGCTTTACAGATTACAGAAGCAAGAGGTTTAACTGCTATCTAGTGAATGATTAGAGAGAAAGGAGTCAGAATTTTCTGAGAGGTGCAAAACAGAAGGATAAAAGGGAATAGCATGAATTGCAGTAAGGGAAATTCCAGGTGGACATGAGAAAAAAAATAATCACATTACATGTGGTTAAGCAGCAGTGCAGGCTGTGCAGAGAGACCAAGAAACTCAGATGCACAGAGCTTGACATGTCTCTGAGGAGCCTGACCCATCTTTGGAGCTGGACTTGCTCTGAGTGGTTGTTAGGACTACCCGTTTACCAGAGGTGCCTTCCAACATTATTTTGCGCTCATAAATATGAAGAGCTTTTAGTTCCATTCAAATCTAAGAATTATGATGCTGATACTTTAGAAAAAATAAAAATAAAAATCAAAACAAAACAACACAACAGAATGCAGGCTCTGCCAAAAGAGAGCAGACTGAGCCTCTTAATTAATGTTCAAAGATTTTTATTTTATTATCTGTTTTTTTGGACAGAACCTAATTCTACCATAAAGTATTTGTAGTGAAGATTATGGTATAATCTTAAGCATCCTGAATGACAATGAGCCTAACATAAAGAGAAATTATTCCAGAGTTTAATTATCCTTACTACTAGGTAATTTCATCTGCATTCAAAATGGAATTTCTCCAACTTCAATTTCAATTCCATGCCTTCTCCTCCAAGGCAGAAAAACCTTCAGTATTTTTTTTCTTCCTCGTGGAGAAAGATGTAGACAGAACAGTTTTCTTAGATTTTTCTAAGATACATCAGCTCCTTAAGCTTCTTAGTGTACTGTTAGTTTTCCAATTCCAGGATCACTTTTGTGACCATACTTCTGACATTTTCAATTTCTTCATGGCACACAAACTTGAGAAGACAGTATGATTCATCTAGGCTTACTACTATGTTGAATAATAGACTAAGAAGAGTAACCTGTCATTATTAAGTTGGCTCAATGCAAAATCTCTTTGAGTTTTTGAAAATTTTCCATTTATTTCATACGTTTAGGTAAAAGTCTCATTGTTTTCATACTGGGAGCTGATACTGAAAGGACCAAAAAGTGCTATCTAAATCATTCTCTGAGTAATTTGCTTGCTAAAACAGTCTGCCAATAAGTTTTGATTATTACTTAAAGTTCATATTCTGTAAAACACCTTTCTGGATAGTAAACATGTCAGTCAGGTCATGCTATAACAAGAAAGCTGCTCTATTAATTTATTAATTTATTATGTTATTCATGGGCTTAAGCAATGATTATGAAGACAATTGACAAAAACAGTATTTGAATTGGGATTGCAAAGCAATATGATTGGACTATGACCATTCACAAATTTCTCCCATGCCATGTCTACATCTTTACAGCTGAACTAAACCAATTTATAATATATACTGTGGTTCACCTCTATTCTACAAAAGGAAAGCTTCTAGATCAGGATAT
Organism: Perdix hodgsoniae; assembly: GCA_035772895.1. Lineage (NCBI taxonomy): Eukaryota > Metazoa > Chordata > Aves > Galliformes > Phasianidae > Perdix > Perdix hodgsoniae. Next base: position 578,269 of record JAPSGF010000043.1, read on the forward strand.
TAAATGGTAGTAAAAATTATTTTTGATAAAAACATACATGCTAACTTACTGCCATAATCAAAACAATTTTTCCATAATCATACTGCACTTTTATTGATAAGAGCAACCAGCTTTGCCTTCAAGATTTATTTTTGAATTGACTAGCCTTAGCCATATTTTAGTTTCTGAAGATACAATGAGAATAAGCTTTGTGATCATTTTCCTCAGGTAAGCCTTTTCTAAAGTTTTTCTTTTGTTTGTGTTAAATACTGAAAATTCATTGCCCGTCTTAAAATAATTTGCACTTTCTCCTTAACCTTTCCCTTCCATAGAACCATAGAATCATAGAAAAGTTTGGGTTGGAAGGGACCTTTGGGATCATCTAGTTCCAACCCCCCGCTATAGGAAGGGATGCCTCCCACTACACCAGGTTCCTCAAAGCCCCATCCAGCTTGGCCTTGGATGCTTCCAGGAAGGAGCATCCACAACACTGATGGGAAACCTGTTCCAGTATCTCACTACCCTCACAGTAAATAATTTCTTCCTACCACCAAGACTAAATCTACCCTCTTCCAGTTTAAAGCCATTTCAACTTACCCTGTTACTACACCCCCTTATAAGAAGTCCCTCCCCAGCTTTCCTTGTAGGCCCCCTTCAGGTACTGGAAAGCTGACTTAGGGTCCCTCCAGAGCCTTCTCTTCTCCAGGTTGAAGAGCCCCAACTCTCTCAGCCTGTCCTTCTAGCAAAGGTGCACCAACCTTTGTGCTTTGCCTTTCTGGCCCTCCTCTGGACCCACTCCAGCAGTGCAGTGTCCTTCCTTGTTGGTGCCCCAGGACTGGACTCCATACTCCAAATGGGTTCTCATGAAAGCAGAGAGTCAAGGGGAAGAATCACCTTCCTTGACTGGCTGATCACGCTTCCCTTGATGCAGCCCAAGATATGGCTGGCCTTCTGGGCTGCAAGTGCATGTTGCTGGCTCCTACAGAGTCTTTCACCAACTGATGCACCCAAATCTTTGTCCTCAAGGCTGCTCTCAAGTAATTCTCTAGGGATTGCCCTGACCCAGATGCAGGACTTTGCACTTGGTTTTATTGAACTTCATGAGATTGGTACAGGTCCATCTCAGAATCCTGTATTTTCAAAGTGGTATGCCATACTACAAAACCCATGTTTGTGCCACGCTAGCTTGGTTTTGACCTACTATTGATCTTAAACAGTATTATTACATTAAAATAACTGCTACAGACTGGATATTTTATTTTTAATATATTTAAATATTACATAGAAATCACACATTCATTTCAAATCTTAGATAGCGACACCAATGAAAAATGCTTTTCAACTGCTCAAAATTCCCTCTGATCTATGCATGAAGATAGAAACACCAGTCCTACTAAATAGTGTTTAGAGAGCCATTTTTAATAGTCACCATTTGTCTCAGTTTTGTGTTTTTTGGTTTTCAGTATTCCACATCATAACACCATGTAGAGCACTGCGAGTTAAAGTATTAATGCTCCAGTTCTGGGTACCTTTCCCTGTACATTACAGAAGTCATGGGATCTGGCCCTTCTGGGTGGGGCAGTCTCTTACTGCCTGGCCATGGGTGCTGGAGGGTAACAAGCTTTTCAGGTTTGACTCAGTCTCAGGAACTCTCTCTCACCTATTTTATTTGATTTATTAGTCTCAATTTCAATTTGTTTGTATTATATTGTGTTATCCTGCATTCTGATATCACAGTTAGTAAAATAAGTTTTCCTTCATAGATTGTTGCCGCTGTTTTTTTTTCCTTCCTTGAGCCAAGTTTTCATCTCCCTATCCCTTTTTCCTTTCCCTTCCCATTTTGTGGGGGCCGTTGGGGGGCCCAGGGGCCCCCCTGTCACAGGCATAGATTGATCTAGTTAACTCGATTACACCATTTTTCATCCATAAGTTACAAAGTAAGTATTTCAAGATAATAACTGCACCAACTGGTTAAGTATAAGTCCCAGTAATGCTTGATTTCCTCAGCAGCTTCCCTGGAAAACATGCACAATCATATAATTAAAAATACAAGGAAAACTACACTTCTAGTAATATCCCATAATTCTTAATTTAACTCTACATTATATTAGCATTTCTTAGTCAAACTCATGTTGAAAAGCAAAATTCCTCACTGCCAAAAAGCTGTTTTGTTTTCACTGAAAGTAGTTTTGCAGTAATTACAGACAGCAAGCACGTACTGCTGGAAAGGCAGTATTTCAGTTTTATTCATTTTTAAAATGCACCAGCACCTAAAACAAAGCATCCCTGAAGCTTCATGGGGAATTTTAAGCACACTGTACACAGAAATAACAAACTGAATATCATAAAGCTTCTGTAAAGGAGTCATATACCTTGTCATATTGCTATGGAACAATTAGGGTATGTAAATAACTGCCTCAAGCTCTGCAGTTCTTGGATATCCACACTTCTCTCCCCTTAACTGTTGGTTCCTACTCCACAGAGAGCCCTGGCTCCTCCCTACATTCTGATTTAGTCTTCATTTTTCAAACAGAGTAGGAAAGCACAAAACTGACAGTATCAAAGGCAGTTCGTTCTACACCTTGGATCCTGTAATCCAAACAGTGCATCTGAAAAGCTTTCAGAATTATAAGGCAAAGTCAAGATAAAAGAGAGAAGGAAAGAAATCAACTGTGTCTCCATAAGATGATGTTACTTTTTTCAAGATTTCACCAAGTTAGTTGAAGTGAGGGAAGGAAAAAAAAAGAAAACTGAAAACTAATTAAAGTGTTTAATTGGAAGAAAAATAATTGGTAGACTGCAAAACTAATGATCGGTCACTCTGAAAACTTCAAAATCCTATACTAACTTCCAAGTATAGGTACTATTTTAAAGTAAAATCTTATTTAATTGGTTCTCAGCATTCCAGTCTAACCACTTTGAGGTTAAATGACTCAGCCGCTTGTAATGCAGACTGTGTAATCGCAATAGTTATGTGCACTTGACCTTCTTCCTGTTAACAGAGAGACTCAATTAATTACTTGCTGTTTTAACTGTCCATTTCACCTTATCTTCACCTTTTCCAAAGGGCTGAAAAACTCCATACCTTAACCTTTGGCTTTGAAAGCGTATGTAGAAATATTTATCTAGAAAAGTGGAAGTTAGCACAGTCTACAAATGAGAATATCTTGCCTTTTATGCTTAAGTCAACAACAGTAAAATCTTCACTGTTTCACTAACCATTATGCTGCAATGTAGGAACCAAATTTCATCGTTATTATAGCCACTCAAATATTCTAGTCTTTAATAGAAAGAAAACATTACTTAGCTCTTTTGCACCAGACAAAAGAGCACGATAACCTGCAAAACGTACTCAAAAGTTTGAAAATCATCCTCAGATTTCATGTAGGATACCAGATAGTAACAATTTATTTAGTTTAGATAGGAAACTAACCTGTGATGCTGAAAAATACTAAGTTTTTGGTCTACCTTTGAAATCACCTAGATACCATAATCACATTGCTTATTATGTTTTTATAAATGCTACTTCAAGCACCTGCAGAGAAAATCTTGTTCTTGATATTTCTGAGAAGCTTGATGCTATGGTCAAGAAACTAAGCCTTTCAGGGGAGTTAAGTCTGTTATTGTCAGGGTACAGAAGGAAATAGACAAAGTGGGATGAATCACCTTCTGGAGGAGAATCCTGATTGAGAAAGGGAGGCAAATTTCAGCTTAGACTAGCTATCTCAATAGAAAATGACAAAAGATAAATGTATTTAAAATATTATTTAATCTACCTTATAAGAATCCAAACCAAATGAAAAAAATAAAATAGTAAAAGAAAACAGAGGAAAGCAAATAAAATATCAATGATGGAATAAATGGAAGACCAAAACTAAGATAATGTATACTCTTAAAATGCTTGTAATATTTTAATAAAATGCTTATAACAGTTTAATAAACATTTGTCAGATATTATTTGGCTTAAGGAATAATTTATCAGGGTTATCTTTGTATTGCTAAATTCTGGGAAGCTAAACGAACTGTATTCTTCCACTTCAATAGTAAATAGAAAAGGGAACTTTTAATAGCTTTGAATTTTTGCATTCTAAGTTTCCTTGTTTTGGCAAGAAAATGAAACAATTTTAAGAACAGAGACATCAGGTCCTTGCAAATCCAGAGGAGAATAAAAATGCCTTAAAATATCTCTACAGAGGCCGATACAAATCTTGAACTTGGAATTATTTGCAATTATTTCTGTAAAAATGTAGCACATCCTCTAAAAATGTTTTCTGGTATCGTGAGGGCACAGAATGTAACAGAGAAGTACAGTGGAATGAATCACCTTTTGGAGGAGAAGGGTTTAATGCATGACAAAAAAAAAAAAAGAAAAAGAAAAAGAAAAAGAAAAAGAAAAAAAAAAAGAAAAAGAAAAAGAAAAAAAAAAAAAAAAAAAAAAGAAAAAGAAAAAGAAAAAGAAAAAGAAAAAGAAAAAGAAAAAGAAAAAGAAAAAGAAAAAAAAGAAAAAGGAAGAATAGTTACAAGACATGGACATGGTTACAAACTCTTACAATGAATTGATGCCAACATAACATTTTTTCTTCACAACTTTTGCTTTTAACTTAGATAGTTTTTGATAAAAAATATCCACAGTTAACTGCAGGTGTCCACTCTGCAGACAAACTCAGGGTGACTTAACCATAGATTAGCTACTGTGACACAAATTGTAATAATAGGAGTTGTGGATTTGGCAAAAAAAATCAGCAATGAGAAATATAATAGGGAGTATTTTTCTACATGATATTCTTTATCAAAAGCTGATCCACTATGTCAGCAGGTCCTCAAGCACTGTGCCCCATTAGACTCTAATTGCATTATCCTCTACTTGTGTGCTTTCATTAGACAGCAGAAGAGATCCTGCAAAATAACTGAGGATAGTGCTTTAAGAGACTTTGATCACCTGAGCAAACATGCAAGAAATCTGAAGAGTTTGTCAAGAGTAAAATGATGCCCTATGTTGGTTTTTGCTGAGATTTTTAGGATTCTCACCTGCAAGATACTTCCTGTCTTCCATGATGATAAACATATTTATTAAAAAAAATAAAGATGATGATATAAACCAGAAGTGTCTACAACAAAGAACAGCACAAATGAGCACAGATCATTTTCCCATTACAGAAAGCAGTTCACAAGCTTTAGTGTTCCCCTGCTTTGTGAAGAGCAATCTGCACATGGAGCCTAAGGGCTTGGTCTGCATGCTTGCTTCCCATCTTCCCAGCAACGCTTCTCTTCCTACACTATGGACTGCTCCGGTTATTCCACCAAAAATGTATTCTTCACTCTCAGGCAGCAGCAAAACAAGCCCTTGCCCACCCAGCCTGTAAAACCCAATCCTGTGTGATAGTTTCCTGCAGAAGGTCCTTGTCACTTTTTTCCTCCAAGTAAATGTTATGTTGCTCAGAATATTGCTAGAAAAGGGAGAGACTGGCTGGAGAAGAAGGAAGCTGAAAAGAATGAATTAAACTTTACATACATTTGTCACACATTCTGATGATGCATTCCTCACTCTCCTCCAGAAGGCTGAAGTTCAAGTAAGTCACCACATTTGTATTTTTACTAATTTTTCAGATTAGATCCATGTTAGAACTAGGCGAACTACGCAGTCTTACTAAATGTCAAAATATTTATGGCAATTTTTATGTTTCTTCATCCTATCCATCCACTTTTATTTTTAAAAAGCTTTCCTTTCCTGAACATTTCCAAGGAAAAGAAAAAAAAAGAAAGTCTTCACACAGAAAAAAGCTGGGGGGTGAGTAAATAGAAAATATATGCTTAGAAGTTGTGCAACAACAGATATAGAAGAAACCAATGCCTTACTCTTTAGTGAATGGAAATGTTTGCGGTGTTAGCAGCATGAAATCCTAGAAGAAATAAATGCAGGAGGATATGCAGTGGCATTAATGAAACTTTTCAATATTTCTACTGGATCAGGGATTCAATCTTTTAAATATGTGGTTCACATACTATTCTGTGCATTTTGGACAGCACTGACAGATTCTGAAATGTGTTGACATTCACTGTATGTATTGAGCCTTGTTGACACAGAACATCAGTAAGCACAGAAAAATAAATTCAGTTAATTCAAACTTTGCATTCTAAACTGGATACTTCACATTTTCATGAAAAGTGCATATTCAAAGCAGATTTGAAAAAAATAAACAACAAAAAACTTGCCATTCAGCTGAGTTTGAGAGCAGCACTATCAATCCCACCCCTTAAGAAAGTAAGAACAACAATGCAAAGTACAGGGGTTATGAATATACAAATGTCAAGAAAAAAATGTGGAAAATCATACAGATCCTTATGACACAGATGACTATTGCATTAAAAAAAAAATAATAAAATATTTAGAACAATCTAATCATTTAATGTGGGTTCCCTCCGTACAGTTTTATTATCTATTTTTAATATATATTTGTTGAAGACAAAGAACATAAAATATATGCAGAAATATATTTGCGCCACAAGGCATAGTGTTTTGAGATACTTTTGGCTCAAAATATAGCTTTTACATACATGCTCCAAATGATGCATCACTGCAGAACACTTACACAGTTCCCTAAAACTCAAGCTGGCAATGTGTTTAGCACATGTAATACAGCAGTAGGACTGTTGAAGCCTCGGTCGCAGGATCACAGAATCATTAAGGTTGGAAAAGACATCTAGAATCATCTAGTCCAACCATCCACCTACCGCCAATGTTGCCAACTAAACCACACTCCTTAGTACCACAAAAAAAAGTGATAATACAAGTAAAACCTTATTTATTTGAAAGAAATTACATAAGACTATATAGCAGTATCTACAAGTTTTGGTTTAAGAATTGATAAGTTCCGAAATTTCAGGATTAGTGTATGTCTCTTTAATTGAGATAACAATTGAGTTAACACTTATGTAACTCTACAATCTAAGCACTTAGTGACAATATAACTAACATTCATAATTTACAGTGTTAGATCAAAAGCTAACAGTGCATTCATCTCTGCTGTTCACTATGCAGACCGAACATTGGGGAAATTTTTTAAAAATGAATAATTGGAACATAATCAAAATAATACAAAAAAAAAAAAATAGCTGTCGCATTTGAAAGAGAAGAATTTTCCATGCTTTAAGTTGCAATCAGTTCAAGTTGACAAGATGAGTCACCAACAGCAAAACAACTAGCAGCAGCAAGGACTATTCAGCAGGCAAGAATGTCCACAACTGTACTTAACTATGTTGTATAGGAACACATAGCAACTCAAATTCCTGCCTGTTTATCATCTTCTAAGAGGGAAGAAAAAAGAAAGAAAAAAAAAAAAGAAAAGAAAAAGAAAGCTTCTCTTCCTTTAGATTTTCACAAGCTATCTTGTCTTTACTAGGATTAAGCAGTATTAACTCTCTGAAGGCAGTGAATAGAAACCCCTAACATGTAACCCCAGAGAGGCATCACAGTGACAAGGAAGGTCTGAACTGCTGGCACACTCATGGCTATCTCTCCAATTGCCTTCACTCAGCAAAGGATAACACCTGCTACATCCACAGCTGGGTTATTCCAGCCAACACATTCATTATCTGGAAAAGTAAATATTTCTTTGGACACTTATTTTTATATTTTTACTTAATGAGGAAAATATGGGGCATGGTTGAAACACCTTACTATAGTACATTATATCTTGTTGTCCATGAAGACGGATCCATACACAAGCCTCTTGTCCCATTGCAAATTAGTTTATACACCAACTGTGACTGTAACCAGATCACTACTGGTTGAAAACTTCTGGAAAACGGTGTGGATAACATGTTCTTTTTGAATTCCTATGACTAACAAACATAACTGCATAATTTCAACAAGGATTTTCTTCATGTGGTCTCCAGCGTGAAAATAAAATGCATAGCCTGCATATCCATCCTGAAACTGAAGGCTGGAATCTAAAGAAGATTCAAGGCTAGACATCTCAAAGAAACCTGACACTAGTCTGTGTCAGCTTCACTTCAGTCTAGGTAGAGTGAAAGTAAGCAGGCTATTAGTGGCCTAGATTCTATACTATGTAAATAGATATGCCATTGTTAAGGCACAATAGTGACAAAATATATAGTGATTTCATAGCTTATTCCTCTGAGATCTTTATTTGTCAGTTTGCTCTTCACAGTTAAGGGTCAATAAGGAAAGAAAATAATAACGAGTTTGATTTCTGACACATGACAGAGTTTGTACACATTCAAGTATTGCTTCAATTGTGGGAAGTTTCTGCTTACAGCTCTGCAAAAGTGCAAGATATATTACATGGCTGATGGTAGTTATGATTATTACTAGTCATCACCAAATGCGGCACAAACCAAGGTACTCCAGCTCTAGTAAAAGAGGGATATTTAAACATTCACGTTTCTTCTTACGCTTCACTAAGTTATATTTGCAGGCCTATACCTTGGGTGAACTCAAAGAAGTGACTGTGGTAGCCAGAGGAAAAACATTTGAAAGAATGACAAAAACATGCTCAAAAAATATGCTCAAAAAGTGTTAAAGAATATACAAGAATATAGTTAAGCCTAAAAAGAAAAATGTGACTGTGACTGTTGTTTGTGACAGTATAAAATAAGGAAACAAATAACAGATTTCTCTCTTACTCTCTTTCTTATTTTGATGCATTGCAATGGCTAACTCGTGTGAATTTATTCATTGGAGTGCAAGTAGAAACATTTTAAAAGGTAAGATATGCAAGCAGGAAGCCTGTTTAACAGCATATAAATCACTTAATAAAAAGTATAGTTATGAAAGCATAAACCAAGAACTACATATTTACTTGAAGTCACAAGAAAATAATTTCATTAAAAGAAAATTCAGATCCCTAACAGCTCACTGCTGGTCCATCAAGCTGACTGTTGGATGAGTAAACATTTTTCTACAAACTCTGTTGATGGATCTCAGACCACATTTGTTCAGATATTCCCATCTTCAGTGAAATACTATGTCATCCAGTCTCTACAAAATCCAGTAGAGTTCTGACAAGATACTTGCCAGCTTACAGAAAATCTCAAGCTACCTTCGTAAAAGGCTAAATGTAAACAACTAGAAAGTACATTGATTACATTGAATGGTCTGTACAACAATGTTCCCTCAAGAACAGTTTTGTAAGCTACAATAACAGCTCATAACTGTATTAGGAAAACAAAAGTAATTTTTCTTTTCTTAAAATATTAATGACATCAAGAGATTACTTCTAGAGATAAGGCGAAAAGAGGAAAAAAAATAAACTAGAATTTTTGCAGCCAAGTTCATTTGTGAATAAATGAGTTTTTGATTGCTGGCAGCAGTTAAGTGAGAAATAATGTATCTTCCAGAAAGATTTTAGACTGTAAGTATCTTAATAAGACAGATGCAGTCTTCTCTGTAACTGTTGAATCACAATGTTTCATTCATGTATTGAAGCAGAAAATATAAGAATGAAATTAAAAAGGCCTTCTCCATTTCAATTTAACAAGCCTTAAAAAGGATAATAAATTCTGCAAAGAAAATTAGCAGTGAGAACAGTAGGGCATACTGTGTATTTAATTTCTTTTTATTATGTATGGAATTATAAGCCTGTACTCAACTGATCAGTTTATAATCATACATATTTTAGAAAGTAGTACTACAGTTCAAATGAAATCTTTTAAAATGAGCAGTTGTATTCTATACTAAACATAAGACATCTAAGGGACTCATTTTTTTTTTGGTTAAGACCTTTTCCACTTAAAGTGGGCACAAAAATCATTTGGTGTATAACAAAAACTGAGTTTCCCAACTAATATCTATGTGAAGGAATTTTAACTGTGCACAACACATAAATTGTCAATGCTTCTATCATTTATCTTGCATTTCTGAATTATTATATTCTGTGAATGTGTGCATTCAACAGCAAAGATAATGATGAGACAACAGTACGTCTCTCATTACACAGAGATATAGTCTTCTTTGACACCAAGAAATGCTACAGTACCTATTTTGAAATGCTTTAGAGACAAATACATTTTTTCTTTCTTATAGGACATTGCTAGTACTAAACCACAGTTTTGACTTCCCAGCCTGTATCTGCCTCATATCTGGAGACCGGCAAGTCTCTTGGCTGCTCTGGCCATATTCCTTGGCTGGCCTCATTCTCCTTTTTGAGGGGCTCCAGGCCTGCCTGAGGCAAGTACTGCCATTCTGCTGAACCTAGCTCCTTGTGCTCCTTCTCTTCTCATCCACTCCAATTACTCTCTGTGGGTTTACAGTTGCAACTGTTTAAGCTGTCTTGCCACCCACAAAAGTAAGATTGTCTTAATTCAAATAGCACTAAAGCATTACAGAGATCTGATTAGCGCTAAGAGGCTTCAACATAGCTAAAATAAATTTTAATTAATAAATTTAAATTCTCCAATGTAGATGAATGTAAATCAGTTTAACAAAGCTCTAGTTCATTTCCATGAGAACTCTTGATTCTTCTCAGTTAAGCAGAAACTGATATTCCTTGAGGTCAGTAAATAAATGAAAGCTTTTGTGTACTGAGTAAAACATTTCATCGGTCAGCTGGTAAAATCCTTCCATAAGTTAGATGAATATGTCTGGGCAAGAATGGAAATCCCTACTTTGAGAGTGAATGAGGAAGCTTCACCAGTGTTGGCACCTGTGCTAGACAGTGAGGAACCGTATGCCAAAAGCCACACAATTAAAGCTGTGGAAGAGTAGGACATTAAGGTATCCTAAACTGTAAGATGGAATGGATGGCTCAACAGAGAGACAGAAGGACTGTGTTTTAGCTCTAAGTAACCCGAAAGTTTTGGCATGGCTGGATGATTACAGATGAGATGGTTTATGAAGACATTATGAAAATATACCAATTCTCATTAAAGTCAGTGATTAAAAGTATTCATGAAACTACTCAAGCAGCATGAAATAAAATATTAGACTTTTTATAATTACCAAGAGATGTGAAGTATCAGTAGCTGTACAATTACTATTTAAATTGTTATAACTCAATTCCTTGTAAGTGACTGATTGCACTCAGATACACACAGACTTTGTTTAAATAAATTCAAGTAAATGTAAGGTTTGGTTTACTCAGTTGAAGACTGACTTTACGAAAAACGGGGCCTGTTATCTACCAAGTGTGGTTTTCTATTTGGCTATCATGAGGTATAACAATTATGGTAACAGGCAGGAAAAGATTGGGTCTTGATAGCATACTGCCTTAATGCTTCTGTGTTCATCATCATTTGTGTACAGATTAACAACACTCAGTCTCAGATCACCAACCTACTCGCTTACCCAGCTACATTCCTGCTATTTTCAAGTACACTGCTTCATTAAACCTTAAAAGGACTCCAACTGCAGGCAACAGTTGGGAAATGTTTATACATTTTTTTCTCCACTGTAATTAATAAGAAATCTTCAGAGTCTTACTCTTACCATTTCAAAGTAGTTAATTTCACTCTTTTTTTTTGTGAAGAAGGGTAAAGCTTATTTTCTCCCACTTGGTAGAAATATGGATTGAGGATCTCTACCCTTAAATGTGGAAAAGTGAAATTTTCACACTGTTTACTGAAGGAATAAATGGCCACTACAGCCACAAGCAATTTCACAGATTACAGAAGGCAATGAGACAGCTCTAAGTAGATTTTCTCACTTTGAATAATACTTGCTGAAGTCAAGTCCCGTAGGAATAAACAGACTTGATAGATGATGTATACACATGTATTGCAACAAACCTATTATTTGCATACATAACTGCATATTGAATTTTCTGAGTTGAAAAATCACATAAAGGTATTTGCAATTTTCAACTTTTTATAAAATAAGGGAATATCAAGCCATATTTAAATACTTAAAGAAGTAATCACATCATTAAAATTTAGAAATTAAATCATCTAGTACAAGTGAGGGTCAACATAATATTAGGTATCACTGAAGTGGAAATTTCAAAGGTTTCTGCAATTTACCATTGTTTTTATAAAATCTCACTTATCAGAATAATTTGCCAGTTTCCACAGATCAGTATATTTTTCACAGTGCAAGTTAAGTGCTAATAACTCTGACTGAGCTCCAGTAAAGTATTCCAGGTGTGATCATACAGAGGCCCGCAGACACCACGGACTGAGGAATAGCCTATCCCATTTCCCGTGTACAAAAGGCAGCAGAAATGATCCAGATTTGGCAGAGTTCTTTCTTGGAATCTTCCTTCACAGCAAGATTCAAGCTAGAGTACAAACACATCTACTCAAGTAAAAGAGCTTGAATGAGCTTGAATGTAGCATGTTGTGATTCTGCTCAGGTGGAAGGCACTTCCTACAGTTTTCCTATCAGGTAGAATACATGTACCATCTCCTAAGGTGGACAAAAAATTAGTAAGACTATATCCTCTCTGCATTAAGTAGAAGCTCATGTGTACAGAGTATGATTGAATATTTAGTTTTCTATAACAAAACAAAAAAAGAGCAGAAGAAGGTCCTTTCCTATTCTTTCTTTTTCTTTTTTTTTACTAAGTATATTACTCAAAGCCTACCTACTTATTTATCAACAGAGTTTTCTAACACAAATATCTGCTGCTCATTAAGCAATCAATATGGTGAAAAAAACGAAATCACACACTATGAACAGTGTGCTGTCTCTTTACATCCAAACAATCAAGTTTCCAATTTTAATGCTAAAAGACAGGGTTAATTTTCTTGCTTCTGAAGAAAAGGGAAAAAAGCAGCTGTAACTTAGTTCTCAGTTTAACTCTCACATAAACAAATGGTAGAACTTCCCCTGATGAAGGTAGGCCATGACCAAGCCAGTCAATCTCATTTTAAATCCTTAGGACAGTAGTAACTATCAGACTAAACAATGTAAATGTAACTTATGAGCTGAATGTCAAACACAGAGAGAGCTTTACAATTTCACCAACCAGATAGTGAATTGTAAAGAGTATGGCACAGTCTTTGTTTCCAAGGATATGTAACTTCCATTCAAAAACTGAAATGTGATTTTCAAGACAAACTTTGACTAAGATAAATACTGAGTCCCAAAGCAGTCTTCTTTGAAAGGAAATAAACATACTTTTAATTGCTGCCTTTTTAAAATAAGAGAGTTTTAGGACTCCTGGGGATCTACCTGAACAATCTGCAGACAAGCAAATGATGCCTGATTAATTTTGGTAACAGAATGAGAATACAGCAATATGTTACAGCATTTAATACCACAGATTTTCTAGTTAGCAATCAGGGGAATTATTCCTTCGCTATCATTTTAAGTATGACACAGATGTTTTATTGTCACCCAACAAAATATCACAATAAAGCATCTTTAAGGTAACCAGTCACCACCTGGGCCTTTAAAAATGAAGTTTGAATAGAACAAATATTTTATTTTTCTGTGAAAAATACTTCTGCCATTACACCTTTCTTTTAGTTAACTGCACTTCTAAATGTCTTGGCATGAATTTCACCATAGACAGCCGATTCATTAGACGGTTTTAATAAGACCATTTGAGCATTTGTTCACATGAAAAGTTCACCCAAATGCATCAAAATTCAGAGCCAATATTAAGATATTTATGATTAAGGATACATTTGAACACACTACTACTTTTTGTATTTATTCAGATTGCCAACTTCACAGTGAATATATTAGTGTTGTCCTTGTATGTCACTTGCATTCAGTCCCTGGAGTTAAAGCAATTTGGCTAACATTCAGCTACAAATCACTTAGTTAAAATTATCGTTCCCTTGGTGAATATTCATTGGATCAGAAAGGAAATATAAAATGAAAGATAATTATAAGCAACTTGTAGCTACTTGAGCTTTAACCTAACCTTGTTGTTATCCACAAATGACTGTTTTTTTCCACTCGTGGGCAAGAATCTCTGTACAGTAACTAATTAATATATAAATAAAACATCTACATAAACTAAAGGACTATGGAATTATACATTTCAGGCCACATCCACTAAGAGAAGTGAGTGAATTTTTAAAATTAATTCAGTGAAAACTAATTGGACAAATTTTCAAAACAATTCAAAAAAACAGTTGAAAGTGCTATGGCTAACAAGAAGTAAGGAGAAATTAATAGACTCACAAGGAAAACAAAACAAAACATTAGCAAATATTTTGCCAATTAAATGTGTAATATATGTAACATCAACTGAAGAAAACAGCAGTCGGCTCTGCTAGCCTATTCTCTCTATAATTCAAATTACTGAACTTATTAAATCATATTTTCTTTTTTGCTCAAAAAGGGCAAATATGTTTTCTTAATGAAATTCAGGCAGGGCAGTATAAGGAATTCAGTTTCATTTGGATGCCACTAAGAATGAGTACATTACAGAGGCAATCTGATATAATTCTGAATGAAATGATGTCAAAAAGAACTGTGTATTTCAGATAAAGTTGAATGAATGCATGGGATGGAATACCACCACCACTGGTAAGACACCTGAAAATATTAATATGAAGTGTCTTCATATCCAGGCCTAAAAACACCTCAAAGAAAATACAAGTAACCATTATCATTTAAAAAAAAAAAAAAAAAAAAAAAAGATTTAGCCAAATGCAAAGGTTTTGTTTGTTTGTTTGTTTGTTTGTTTGTTTTTCAGAGGGTCCTATCCTGAAAGAAATGTGATTGCTTTTTATTGCAGTACTATTCTGGTGGAAAGTATTTAAGGACTGCTATGTATAACAGCAGTAACTAAGAAAACAGTTCCAGTGTACATTTCACCTGCTTGGAGAGATCATCTTAAGCATATATTTCTTTATTGTCTATACTTCCTATTTGTGGTTTCTTTTTATACTTTTGTTATTTTAATAACGGTGTATAAATCTGAAAGACTTATATGATTTCTTATATTTCACATCTAATTTCTTATAATTCATTTAAGGTAGGCCTCTGGACTAATCATATTGCTGATGCTGAATTAAAGAAGAGTAAAAAAAAAAATAAAAACCTTTTTTTCTGTCTGTCACCACAGAGCGTATATTTCTGGATTGTTTTCCATGTCTTGTATTTATTATGGTGAAAATAAGTGAAAAAACAATGTGGTGATATATATGAACAGCAGCAAAATCTTCATTAAAACAGGCTATGGATGACTCAAGTGTTCACTCCCACACAATTTAAATGAGTTTCCTCAAGCTCCCTTAACATCTTTGTATCTTTCACTTGCAAAAAGAAGAAAAGTTTAAGTCCTAAATACTAGCTTTGTAAGTTGTCAGCTAACTAAAAAGTAAAACATAAGGAGCAAAGTAACCGTGACAGTGAATACAGACATTTGCCATACAAAATTATTACACAGGTTACAAGAGTGAAAAAGGCAATCCTGTCCTAATTAAGAAAACTAAAACTCTATATCTCCCGCAGAAGCTGGTTAATACATAGATTAAATCTTGCAGTTGTGAACAGTCTTTCCTGTGAGCCATTTATAAAAACAGATACTGTGGAAGGGACATTAGCTTTGTCATGTCAATATATTCATATCTTCATTAGAAAATCAGACAGATCATCCCTGCAGTACCATGCTGTTCAAGGGAGTAAAGATATTCCATTGTCCAAACAGGTTTTGTCAGAACCGTTTTTAACTCAGGTCTGCTGGGGTGAAAGTCAGCATACACATAGCTCACTCCAAAAGTAATGCCTCCTATCTATTTCCATGGAAATTACAAGAGATACAAAAAGCACAAAAAACATTGTTTGACTGGGCAAATTCCCAGCTACAAAACACTATTTTTTCATAATCACCTTGCTTTTTCACCAGTGATGAACAAATGTCCACATGCCACGCTCATAAAATCTGCACAAGTGAAGTTGACCCATTGTCACTGTCACCACTGCTGAAATGCACCACTCACCACCTCACTGTACTCACGTACACAAACTGATCTCCATAAACATCACTTCATACACATTTCTACGCCATTTGGGCAGACTGCCCCTCTGCTGCCATCTGTCACACAACAACATGTAATGGGATATTGGTGGGAAAGTTTAACCTCTACTGCCATATCAAGAACTGCCTGTGGCATGGTGAGCCAACATAATAAAAGTAGGAGGTATTACTTTCTTCATATAATTATTATAGTTATGTACAGAAATAATTATTGTGATTATGTTGGCATGGTGAGCCAACATAATAAAAGTAGGAGGTATTACTTTCTTCATATAATTATTATAGTTATGTACAGAAATAATTATTGTGATTCTTCTTGCTTTCCTCATGTACTGCTTTTCATTCAATTTATGATTGTTTAGGAATGTTCATCATTAATAAAATCCCTCCATATTAGCTAATATAATTTCATTTGTTACCTGAACTGCTCACCAGAATAAACAGTAACCATAAAACTTCACAATAGCAGTACTTATCTACTCCAGTTCCGATACAGGACTACCACTTAATATTAAGCCTTTATAAGATAGAACTGCTGAATCACAGTGTACTCAAAAATAGAAATGAGTCTACAAGCTGAATCTGGTAGTACTATTTAGGTTGTAGCCTTCATAAGGAGAACACAGATGTATTAAAAGATGGCTACTGGTAGCATTTTTTGTATGTAACTCAGCAACAGCACTAATCAGACTCCTTTGCTGTGGCTCATCTTGCTTTCTCCTTTATACTCCCTCTATCACTTTTCCATAACTTACCTTAACAAGTCTACAATTTCCACTACTTTTTCTAATGCTCTTCATGCCAATTTATGTTCTTAAATCTGTCAGAACACACACAGAACAATGTACATGCTCTTCCACACACATTCCTGCTCTGCTAAGTCTGCTCTTGACAGTATCTCCATTCTGATTTTACCATATCTCCATTCTGATCTAACAGCTACTCAAAGCCTCTATATATCTATTTTCTTTTTTCAGAATTCCTGCCCATTCCAGACACGTGGACCTTTCTCTTTGATGCAACCTCTTTACTCACTTTAGCTTATAGAGATCTCTTGGCTAAAAGAAGGATCTGTTAAGCTATCAACTCTTGCCCCCATTACCTCTTCCTGCAGGACTCACACAGCTTCTCTCTTTTTCTCCTCCACCTCTGTCACATCCTTGTGTTCAGCTGTCAGCTATCAGTTCTCTCTTGTTTTCAGTTCTGATTACATATTTTCCTTGCATCTTTCCCATTTCCATATTAGTGAATCATCCTCTTCCTAATCTCCCTATTTATTTGTCATTTCCTCTTCCTCAATTCCCCTACACCCCTCCAAGAAGTTTACACTTGATTTTATCAAAACGCTGCTCCTTCTTATTGCTCTGCCCTGTTTGTTTGCTTCAACACCTCCTTATTACCTCCTTCACCTCTGACTAGGATTACATTTGAGCTTCTTCATCAAAAATCTTCTCATTTTAAAGAGAATTTTTTTTTCTCCTCTTTATTTTTGTTATCTCTGGAAATCCACGCATTTAAAGCTCCTGAATGCACAGTCAGCATCATAAGTTTCATTTGCTGCAACATCATTTTCTCTGCCCTTAGCAAATGCAATCTTGTTTCACTCAGAACCACTCAGAATGCTGCTACAAAAATTATTCTTTTAATTCATCTCTTAGATGATGTCAGCACTGTCCCTGCTGTATCACATCAAGCAAACTATTACTCTACATTTTATAGATATATGATCGCAGATGCAAGAATTATATGCTTTCAGTTCAGCATGTAGGTACTATTAAACATTTATGAATGGACTACAGGCAAACAAACAAACAAACAAACAAACAAACAAAAACGACTGTTACTTAGGATTCTGGTCATTTCAGAAGATCGCTCCTACCTAAAATCTACCAGGTATGCCAGGAGAGGGAAACTCCTGGAGAACTGTATGCAGTCCTTTCTGCAACAGGTCCAGACATAGACCTTATTTATGAAAAATAACACATTCAACATGTTAAAGATACTGAAGGGACATTCATGTCATTTCTTAAACCCTAGGGCTTTACTGGGGCAGGAACTGAGCTAGGGGAATGGATGGGGAGAGGGACAGTCATGCTGTAGATGATTTTAAGGAGTCCGTGTGAAGTGACATTGAAATGCAGGCCTCTTCAGCGGCCCACAAGCTTTCAAGGTCTACACTTTCATTCAACTAACTAACTAACTAATTAAATAAATAAATAAATAAATGTTAAAGGCTTTTCAACTTTTAAAAAGTTGAACCTTATAAAAAGCTGAAAACTCAGCACTTTGTGCTTTTGTATCAAGCAGTCCCAGTGTCCTGACTGCAGTTACTTAAGAGTCTAATTGGATCCCATTGAATATCAGAATGTAAGAACAACTGTCCAGTGGAAGTCAGATAAACAGTGTGAACAACAATCATAACTTAAGGAAATCTATTCCACATTAATACAGGGGATCTCAGTGCAAATTCAAAATGTTGTGGTTTGCAAGCAAGAAACACTCAAGAAAAATTATTCTTAGAAATATTAGAAAAGTTAGAAATATTCTTAGAAAATAAGAAATATCTTAGAAATTTTCTAAGAAATATAAAGAAAAATTAAAATCAGTCCCGAAATTCATCCGTGCACTGTGTCACTGCTTTAAGACAACATCCCTATTTTTAAAATATATTCTTTCACATGCGTAAGGATTAAGAAATAAAATCTCTCTACCATTACATCCATATTAAAACAACCTCATCATGGGCTGTCTGGCAGTTTCGCCCCAGTTGGTCAGCTAGTAGTTTTAATCATATTGTTGTGCCTTTAGCTTCTGTAGATGTGAATGAAAAAAAGAGAGGAACTACATTTTTTTGATGAAGGCTAAATTTAGAATTTTTAGTAAAAAATATCAATTCATATAAAAACAAAAGCCTACAACAAAACAGATAATTTATGATCTTTATTTTAACATACTCTTTCAAAAACAACAAAGTCTTACAGTTTTGCTGTTATTTCAATAGAAAAAATAATAATATTAAAAGCCTGTGCTTTGAAAAAGATGCACTTAATAATATATACAATATTAAGAGAGTTGTTTTTAAAAATTCATTAGTAACCACCAATTTGTTTGTATTTACATCTTTATGCACAGGTTTTTTTATTACATTTTATAAATTATACACGACCACTGTCTTATCTTACAAAACACAGCAAAGAACTGAAAATCTTACTCTCATACCTAAGCAAAACAAACACATGTCCCAAACATACACAAGAGAAGAAAAAAACACGGCATAACTGTCAGTTAAGGTGACTACAAAGCATCACTGTGATGCAGTTGTGAAAGAGTTTCCTGTAGCCTACTTGCAATAAAGACTGGAAAGTATTCCTGCAGTATCATATACAGATCCATTCTGAAGCAATTCAGAACACACAACAAGAAGAGGTAATAGCAAGATCAAGAGTCACAGGCTATTTCACAAAAGCAACTAACAGCATTTGGTTTGCCTGAAAAAGCAAAGACAAAAGACTACATGGTTTTTCTCTCTACATAGTAGGAGTAGAGCACTGGAGTGAAAGGTATAAAGAAGTTGTTTTCCTTAATTAATCGCTCTCTGTAAGTACTGTGAAGAAAGATGTTGACACAGAACTGATGGCTATTAGGTTACCATGAATAAACTCAGCCTGTGCTTAGACAAATGCTATAAACCATCCCACAGGAGTCCCCAGATATGAATAATAAACACAGAACCAAACAAGACCCTAGCTAATTATCGGTTAAAGCTTGAGACTTTTTAAGTATATGATGTTGATGCAAGAGAAAGTGGTATATAGATTTTCATGAAAGAGTCCATTTTAGTGTCCTTTTCCAAAATGTACAGGGAGACAATGTTGTACTATTGCCCTGGAAATTCCAGTACATTACTGATCAACACACTTTGTGGCAGTATTAAATTACATTCATTCCCATCATTTCCTAGGAAATGCAGATACCACGTTACTTGACGAGCACAATTTCAGCTTGCCTAAATGCTCTATTCAGACAGGAACTTAAGGAAGAATATCCAGTTATCTCATCAAATAGTAGTTCATCTGCTGGATTCTCAGATAAGAGAAAATCAGCTGAAATATTCTCCATTCTAAGGAGTGGAAGCAAGTTTTATACAGCTGGCATCTCACGTAGCAAACAGACAAATAATGAAGTAGATCCAACTGTCATTCCTGAGTCACCACTGTACAATTCCCTGATATTTTTAGGCACCAGTAATTTATGATATGGTAAACGAATATACTGCAAGTCACAGATGTAGCTATAGTATCTTGCTGTAATCTAACCACATTGGCAAACTGTAAAACTTTCATCAACACTGATGAGCCATTATACTTGTGTACCCATTGAAATCCGTCTCCCCAGAGAATAAACACTCACCATATGTACGATAGGCTACATATTTTTTTTTCCTTCTTTGTTCTTTTAATTAAGTAAAATGAAAAGTGTATGCTTTGTGATAACAGCAGTGCTCTTCTGATCCAGACTTAGAACTAAAACTGAAAAAAAAAATTACCATGCAGTAATATACAGTGAAAACAAATTAACCCACTACTTCCACCATTGGATCATATACAATGGTCATTTTTAGTCATTTTTAAATTTGCAAGAGCATCTCTGGGAGTTTATCATGATTCCTATATAAGAAATTATTCCTATTTGTTTTCATGCAAGTCAGCATTTATGGTTGACATGGTCCTCATTAAAGGAAACCAATAAAATATTTTTTAAAAACGCTTTTTCAGAGTCTAACAGAGGAAAAATTTATACAAAAATGACTTTGGTGGTAACAGTTTGTTTTCTAGTGTTACTACCCACAGCATAATTTGACTGGATATTGAAGTTGTTATTTTTCAATATTTATTCTGAAACCTCCATATTTCATCATCTGCCATTTCAGTTTTCAATCTGAATGAAAAGGGCATGAATTATACAAATGCAATATATGCAGACATCAATCTCACAACACAGACTGTATATTTTAATCAATGTCAACTAGCGATATACCCACGCTTGTCAGTGTGCCTTTTTCAACTCTACTCCTGATTATATCCTCATTCTTTTCTAGTGGTATATGCTCTGATTAGCATCACTGCCTTTCCAGGATGAAAAAAATGTAGCATATGTTCTATGGGGATACATACAAAAAAGAAATTATGCCATAATGGGTTGGCTATTTTAATTAAGACTGTGTGACACGTAAACTGACAGCAATTTTATTCCCTAGCTACAGTCACACAAGGGTTACAAAAGCTTAAATCCCACAGTGACAATGGGACAACGTGCTCATGCACCGCTGTGGTAGCTTTGGCAAGTAATTACTAGCTGGAAGTTGTCTACAGATAGCATAAGGGAGTGAAGTTGGTGTTTGCACATACAATTTCTCCAGAATAATTCCATATAACAAAGAAATATTCAGTGCTCTTTGCTCTATTATCAGAAAGCCTACTAATAAATTATTAGCAAAAACTAAATTGCCCTCAAGCAGGAACCTAACTGATCAAAGCCACCGTGTACACAATCCAGCGCTAGCAATGCTGTGAATAGAGAAATATAGCCTACAGTGATTACAATGTTCCAGTGATTACAACATTCTTTTACAAATGTTACACTTTCATACCTATAGAAATTATGAAAAAATGCATGTATAGCTACTTAAAGTGCACAATCTGAGTTGTCCCTTTCAACCAGCCTAATGTAACAAATTAAAGACAACTAGCCAACCTCAGCATATCAAGGTAACTGCAATTATTTCAAGACTGCTTTGCATCAGAGTATAAAACAATGGACAGCCTTTTCAACTGTTTGATCAAAATTGCTGCTGCAAACAAAAGACTAGTAAATCCATGGTCCATTGGACAGTTATTGAAATGCCAATTTATTTCACTTGCTTAGTTCTACAGATCATAGTCACAAAACTAACAAGGAATATGAAGCTCTCTTCTTCATACAACTCTATGTATTTCAAAGTGAACACCTATGTGAGATTAAAATAAAATCACCCTATTTAAATTTCAGTAAGCGTGTCTTGATTTTAAACAAAAGATGATATAAAAAATGATTCATCCACATATCAACTACTATTTCCAAAGCTTTAAGAAATATGGATAAAGCATGATATTACTCCACAGAATCATTATAGCAATGCAATAATTTTAGCAGCATGAAATATAAAGGTAAAAACAAAAAAAAACAAAAAAAACAACTCCAGTGAAGACAGCATTTGAATTGTTTCCAGACTGATTCTTCTATTTATGAATGCATCTGGAAGAGGACTTACAGGACTTTTTCTTTGACACAGTAGACTCAACACTTAACTATGTTTAAATTATCGGTTCTTTATCAGATACCTGCTTTCTCTAAATAATCATGAAGTCATAGAACCAACTAGCTCTCAAATGTAAGAAGTCAGCTTATCTGGCTTATCTGCTTTTATAACCTTCAGATTTCCAAATGGGCTTCTGAATTACAATTAGCAAAAAAACCCAAAAAAAGCAACAAACATTATCTTTGATCAGCTCTTAACACAGTTCCTTTGCTAAGAGAGAAATTATACTGGTCTAACCTTGCTGGAAGACATCTCTAGCTTAGGTAAATACTCAGTTGCCCTCTTTTGGCAGATTTGCAGCTGCTCTGAGCAAAATACAGAGTGAACTGAGGGATATACTCCGCTATTACTAACAATGTTCAGCAAACTTGCGCATTCTGTATTAAGACATATGTAGACACAGAGACAATGAATACTGCATTTCAGAGTTTCCCTGTGATTTTCTCATGAGATGGCAAACTGTTATAAGAAAGCATAAATTGCTCAGGATTACGTAAAACTTCCATTAAATCTCAAAAAAAATATAAACCAAATAACCTGCATTTGAAATAAAATATATACTACTCCAAGCTTAAATTTACTTTTAGAGTCTCACATAAGAATTAAAAAGAAAAAGGGAGAGGGAAATGGAAATAAAAGGAGATGGAAAGGGAAAAGTAGAAAGGGAAAAGGAAAAAAAAGCAAAAGAGAATTAGAAATTTGCTGTAAGCATGCAAAGAGACTACCAGCTGAAAAGCTGATGAATCATGAAAACCAGCTCACATAAGTGTTAAGCCAAACAAGAGATGACAAGTAATTTTAAATCTCACAAGGCCAAAATTGGTGGGCTTTTTCCTCTCATTATCAATAAGTTTTGTTTTAAATTCTTAATAATAACTTATAATAAGAGCATCATAGTTGGTGATTGAATGTTTTGCTTGACATTTAATTGCAATGTTCCCAAGACTTCATAGGACTAAAATAGCAGAAATCTTATTCATGAGAGAGAGCTTGAAAGTAAATTATTAAGGTTTGTTTTCTATCACGTCTGTGGTCTATCATTTTGGTATCTATACAGTACTTACATATCTTGACCTCTTTGGTATTATTCTGAGGACAAAATTATTTTACTTTTTATACTCTGACACACCCTTTCTAATTCTCAGTCTTCCCAGTCATCTAATTTTCTCTGTTTGAATGACATACATCCAATTAATCATTCCTTTCTTGTCTTGATAGAACAACATAACACCACAATCCATTTGTTTTGTGTAACGTCAAGTCAGTCCTTACTGTAAATTTTATCAGCACTTAAGAAACCACTCAGCACAAAAAAACAAAGACTTTTCCTTGCTTGAAGAGCTTGTAATCTCAGATAAAGCTAGGATTATTTGACTATGGAAGCTCTGAAAGGAAAACTGAACAGTGATTAATACCACTTCCACCCCAACACAAACACATAAGAAATGCACATACTATTTTTTTTTTTTGGCGGACATTTGTTTTTGCAGCGTCCACAAAAACAAATGTTTTAGTATGACTGAAACAAGAAGAGGATACTCTGCCTTTCATTTAAAGACACCACTGGGAAAATGCTTCCTGCCTCAAGCAAAGTAGCTACGCCTTCTCCAATAAAGTACTACAGATACAGGAATTGAGGGTATCTTTGAGCATATAAATCTGTTTTCTTTTTTGTGAAATCAGGTAGGTAAAAAATCTTTCTGGCCTACACAATAGCTGTAGATATGTATGCATATCTCCTCCTTCCAGTATTTGAACCCTGATAACAGACACAGAAATATTTGGGATGTTTATTATGCCTTTTGATATTCTGACCACAACATCTAGAGTGAGAGATGTGCCCTCTGCAATG
Source organism: Perdix hodgsoniae (assembly GCA_035772895.1). Classification (NCBI taxonomy): domain Eukaryota; kingdom Metazoa; phylum Chordata; class Aves; order Galliformes; family Phasianidae; genus Perdix; species Perdix hodgsoniae. The sequence goes on from JAPSGF010000043.1 coordinate 602,354, forward strand.
TTCTGGTCTCCTGATCATCTATGCAGGTGACACACAGATGTCCTTTCTGGCACAGGCACCCAAGTCTCCTTTCCAGTGAAATCAGGACATGATATCTCTACTAAAATAGAAGAGGGATGTGGCTGGGGTGCGCACCTGTGTTACACAGTTGGAGGCCGTCTCCATGACTCTGTTTTAAGAACATGATTGAACTAAGCAGCACATTGCACTGAGTAGAACAGATTGTAACTATGCAAATGGTAGGCTGCTGCGTCTTCAGCAAGAGATCAGCACTGAAGGATGATTTTGGCCTTATGAAAAATCATGATTATTGGCGTTAAGACTGGCATAGGACAGAAACTGTGGCACACAAAAGGCTAACAGTATTGAGCTGGGAAGAAGAAAATACTTCCATGCAGTGAAGGTTTGTAAAGATAGTTAGGGTTTGCTTACATTGTAACCTTCAACGCACCAAATGCTTTTATTTTAAAGTAGAAGTAGAAACATTTATTTCACCACACTGAAAGAGCAATCTCATATTATTACAATACTGTGGTAAAGAAATCCATACCATCCTCAGCTGTGACAATTCTGATAATAAACAGAAGTATGTTATCAATGCCTGGAAAACAGTGGGGAAACAGCTAGCCAAAATAAAGCTGGTCACTTCTGCCATTTACATGCAAATATGTTTGAATTTCTTTTCCTATGTTATTATAACTGCTCTGCTACAGCATTTGGTCAAGTCATACTGCAACAACGTGAACAAGAAAAGTGAAAAGAAAATTAAATAAAAGCAGGATGACCTGGCAACAAGGAACATAAACTTTCTTTTCCCCGTGACTGAAAGATTATATTTAATCAACAGCTGTGTGCTTGGAATTTGAGTTGAACTATCTCAAAAGGCCCTTGACCAAAGACAATTACAGCCAATGAATGGCAGTTACTTTATGTAGTTTAGAATTTTCTATTTTGAACTGCTGTCTTCTATTCACACAGAGTCCACTACTTCTGTATTAAAATAAAGTGCTAATCATGTTATGCTAAGTACACTGGATTAAGGCCAGGGAAGTTCAAGAATAATAATAAGAAATGTTCCTGCTTCCCATTTACCTGGCACTTAGGTTGAAAGCCTTGCCTTGTGCATGCTATTCACCTCAGATAACATATTACAGCTGTATAGTAGCTAACAACTCTGTTCTGAGATTCAAATTAAAATTTTCTAGTACCAAAATTCTCTACTATGAAGGGGTTCAAAATTCACCTATAAAAATATACTTCTCAGAGACACTGGGTCTCAACCCAAGAATAGGCATTAAAGTTTTTTTCCAAATAGCATCTGAGAACAAATTTCAAAAATCATCTGTAGACACAGAGTGAACCAAGCATCATCGTGAAGAAAGCTGGCTTGGCAAAGGCACACTCAGTACGGTGGAGAACCCTGACTCACACCAGGCTCTAGCTGGGAGGTGGCTGGCATCACTGACAGTAGCAGCAGCCTTGGCTCCTGCCCAGTGCAGTCGCAGAGCCCCAATAACACGCCTGCACAGCAGTACAGATGGAACTCCTTCAAGCATATGTCCCTAATGCAAAAGGCTGCAGAGCTCTTACACTCTAACATAAGCTTTTCACGTCCAGTTCCGTTGTACAAAAAGGAACCAGATTTATTTCCTTCCTTCTGCCATATGTGCTTCTTTTGGGGGGGGGGGGGGGGGGGGAGGGGGCGGGGAGGGGGAAAGATTTGTCCCAGTAATGAGCACATCATTCAAAAGAAAAATATATTAGTCTTATTTCTCTCCCTCTCTCTCAATCTCAGACTTGACAGAAAAATAATGAAAAATAGAAAATTGTGAAAATAGAAACATGTGAAATGTGGAATTCCACTTTTGATGTTATGTTTTTCTAATATGCATTCATGATTAAGCTTCCCAAACATTTAATATGATCAACAGTACTGGTTTTAGTCCATTTCTTATCCATTTTGGACAGCAAATGGAAAGGAAAACAAAATATTTCTCATCCACATTTCAAAGGCATGTTCTCCAAGGTACCATTTGAAGGCACACTGTCATTTTTCTTAAAGGTTTATCCAGCATTGCAAGTCTCCCATTGGAGCCTAAATATTGTTGGATAAGTAATTACAGAAAATAGTTCCAACTGCTAAAAAGCTGTTATAATGAACAAAATTTTCCTGGGTGGAATAATATTTTCAAGTACGTACTGATAAAATGCCCTTATACTGAAACATCTTGGAGACAACTGATTTTGATGGATTATTATAATAAGCCCACCTCAACAATTGGTAGGTATTTGCATACTTACCTGCAGGAAGCGTAGGCTAAAACATGAGAAAACTGAAATGTACGTTAACTTTGCATTCCCTTCATCTGTCCATGCTTGGAAAACATCTTTAATTTATCATAAATTGCAAGAGTACCCAAACTCAAAATTGGTGCCAGCAAGCATTTAAGATTACTTCTTAGTCTTCTCATTAAATCAAAAACAGTGACAATGTCAGGGCAACAGGTTGTCTTTATATCATGGAAAAATAGCTTCTTGACCTGAAAGAAGCATGCTTGGACTGACTAAATTATGGTCAGATTACACAGGTATTTGGCACAAAACAGATACTCTAGGATCTAGATAAAAAGGCTTCTGTGGGAGAAACAGTAGAAGGTAGTTACCAGGTTGATGACAGAATACAAAAATGTCTCCTGTAGAAAAAGCCTAATGAATTTTTTGGCTATGTACTGTTCAGAGAGAAGTGTGCATGTTGCTGTGTTTGAAACATGAAGCAACCAACCAGCCTCGGGAGTAATATTTTGTGTAGTCTCTCTGCCTGCCCAATCTGACACAAATTTTTCACAAGTACAGGAGGTGGAATGTGAAACACTAATTACCAGAACAGTAAGAATCCCTTGGGAATAATTATTAAATATGCATGTATATTCATGAATACTTCACAATTCTTTACTGACCACACTGCATGAACATTCACTACAATATGTAAGAGTTCATGAAAACTGTATGAATGACAGTGAACACAAAATGAGACATTTTGTACCACTTTTTGATAAATGACAACTAAACCTCCAGGGACACTACCTCACTGTCAGATTCTTCAACACCTGGTGTAGGAACTCTGAATTATCCTCTGCAGGAACCTGCACAGTGCCTTAACAGGCTATGTAGAGAACACATAATTACCCAAATTAAAAGTCTGTAATCAGTTAACATAAACATGTGTGAGCATACATACAACAATACTGCACTCCCTCTATCTTCTCAGCATTATTTTCCAGGCCTTCTACACAATGCCTTTCTTCAAGAAATATGACATACTTGTTTGTAACTACCCAACTGTATATACACAATCATACTGAGTTTTCTACAGATAAATCACACCAGTCAGGCAACTTGACATGTTGTTAAACCCCTCTGATATAGATCAGTTGGATATAGATTAGATATAGATCAGTATAGATGGCGGCCCTCCCTGTGGTGGAGGGGGTTGGAGATTCGTGATCCTTGAGGTCCCTTCCAACCCAGGCCATTCTGTGATACTGTGATTCTGTGATCAGTTGCAACAAATACAAATGAGTACACAGAGAAACTTGCACTGATATAACTAAATTGATTTCAATATCAGTATCACTAAGATCAGTGTCAATTCTTTTTGAGGCATGCCTTAAATAGCCATTTATTTCCAATCAACGTGGGTGTTCCCTGGATATAACTTTCCTATTTGTAGCAGCATAGATATCTTTTACATAGGTTTCGTTTAATGTCACCTACATGTGTGAAAGCTGTCCATTGACTCTAAATAGCTTTGAATTAGCTCTGTGATGGAGCATATAACTTCGTAAGCTCAGTACAAAAATATTATATTCCAAACTCATTGGCTTGATGTACAATATGCCGTTCTTGGTCTTTCATATCATGCAAGCCCCTTTCATCTCTCCTTCCTCTTCCTATGCCTGTTTGAAGTAAACAATTTAAATTCTGTTTTTGTTTTCCTTTAAGAGCTCCCAACTCTGTTGTGCCTCCATGTCTAACACTGCGTATTATTTTAAAATATCTGCGTCTAATCCTGAAAACAGTTTGTTTTCTTTCCTGTTATCACACTGGGAAGTACTACTGACAGAAGAATCAACCTGTTTGCCCTTAAATGCCAATATAAGTGGACAAAGAAGGAAAAAAAAAAAAAAAAAGCAACTTAGATTAAATCAATGGGCTAAAAGCACTCAATTGTAGTAGCAATTACAGAAAAATCACTTATTTACACATTAATAACTAAGAAATTTCTATCAAGAGGTACCTTAAGACAGAGAATGAAAAGTTTAGTAAAACGAGGCTTAGGTGTATCTTGGTGCTTGGTGAGGCAATTACAATCATGCACCCAACAAATAAAAGAAAGAAAGACATTACACTGTCATTACTGGAAAAAAACAAAAAAAGAAAAAAAAAAGAGAATATGATTTAAAAATATTCTCACAACAATCAGAACTCTAATATCACAAGTTCCTATCTCCGGAATATATCTTTGGTATTGTCATGGTTTTATGATTTTTGATTATTGGTATTCCACATCATAACATCCTTTGGTGCACCGGGAGTTTAACTGTTAATGCTCAAGTTCTGGTGGGTACCTTTCCAGAAGAAAAGAAGAACTACATTCCCCAGGGGGCTTTGCAGTCAGAGAGGAGATGTAATTCCTGGCAAGGTCACCAGATGGGCTCTTCCTCATCTGCTTTCCTGTCTCCCTGTTGCTCGACCGGACTATGCATCTCACCTCAGCATTATGGTGAGGCCTATCAACTTTTTGGACATTCTCTCATTATATTTGATTTATTATCAATTATTGATTATTATCAATGTCAATAATTATTATCAATTCTAATTATATTGTATTATAGTGTGTTATATTGCATTCTGATACTATATTTAGTAAATTAGTTTATTTCTCTTCAGATCGTTATCACTGTTTTTAATTATTTTATTATAATTATATATTATTTATATATATATTTATATATTATAATTATAATTATTTTAATTATTTTAATTATTTTGGTGTCCATTTCCTCTACACAGTCTTCCAGCCACTCTGCCCCAAGCCTGTAGCGTTGCCTGGTCATTAAGATGACCTCATCAATAATCAAATACTGAACTAAGGTCTAAGAGAACTGCATGTAAATACTAAGCATATTTTAGAATGTTATGTGAAGAAGGGCAAATAAATGTTAACTTGCTTTACATACGACAGATAATTGAAACATACCTCAATCAGGCATATTCCTCTTTGCATGTTTTCTTCCTGAATTCATAGTCAAAGAACTAGGAAATCAGAAGGATTAAAGGTTATTTTAAAACCCACTGTATCTGGATGTCTTTACCCAATTCCTGGAATGCATAAAATAGTGACAACTCTTAAGGAAGTGTCATTTTTAGTGACATTTTGCTGGCACAGTCCTACTGGCAATAGTGAATAGTGCCATCAGAAACACTATCATTTATCTGAAAGGGATTGATCAGCACTGTTGTCTGTATTAAATCATTGCCTTGCTCACTGACCACTCAGTTGGCAGAAGTCTAAAGTGGGGTTAGCATATAATCCAGACTGTGTACATGACCACATGCACACTCATAATTGCTGTTTAATTGCTTTGAACAAGAGTCCCTAAAGGGTGCAGAATTATGTCGTTTGGAACAGAGTGACCCGGCTTTGCATGGTATAAATACTTGAACAGTAACTTTGTACAGTAATTTTAAGATGAATCTTTAATAACAGACAAGGGTCAAAAATGTGAAGGACTGAGGACATATAAAGAAGAGAAAGCTTGAGTCTTCAAAAAGGAAAAATTTCTTCAAATAAACAGCTAAAACGAAAGAGGAAAAAAAAATCTATAAATGTAACGTATTTTTATTCACTGTAACTAAGCCCTGGGGAGATCTATCAAGATGAGCTTTGCAGAATGTCAGGTAAGATATGCTATGCAAAACATTTCTTCTAATCTTGAGCTTGCTCCTGTGCTGTTAATAAATCCTGTTTTTAATTAGACCACTTGAGTCTCAGACTCTTATAAGGAAATTTTCATACGGGTTGTCCCAGGGAGATGAAACTTGCAATCACTAAAAGATAGTAGAGAAAAGTGGCTGACATAATCTTTCTCCAGGGATCTCCAGTCAAAGAGGACAACTTTGCACTTATTTTAGCACTATATTACTCCTGCTGGCCTAAGGTCCTTGGCATTCTCCTTCCACTGACCAAGATCAAGAAATAAATTCAAAAGAAACAGTGAAGAACAGAACATTTATCTCCATCTAAGTACTTTCAGTAACAAATGGCACAAATGGCAAAATCCTAAATAAGATATTCAATTTCAGAGACTAGAAATGCAAAGATTTTCAAACACTAGTTGTGTTTTTATTAGTGTTTTTTGATCTGCAGTAAAGAGAGTGGCTAAATGCATCTGCTTTACCACTTAAAATTTCAAGACGAAAAATATTGAAAGGTGAGGAATTTAATAGCTTTGACAAAATGTGTGATAAGTAAGCAGAATTTTGATAAAAATATTCTGTACAACCACTCTGTAATTTCCTATAACATTACTTCCTGAACAACTGTACACACACACTCCCAAAAGAAGAAAACATGAATGTTTGACATTGTTTGATAATAGATTACTGAATATGACTCTTGAAGTACAACTTGCAAACATGAAGAAAAAAAAAAATGCTTTTCCAACTATATTCCAAGTCTATAATCCATTCTACTATTCATAAAATCATAGAAAAGTTTGGGTTGGAAGGGACCTTTAGGATCATCTAGTTCCAACCCCCCTGCTATAGGAAGGGATGCCTCCCACTACACCAGGTTCCTCAAAGCCCCATCCAGGCTGGCCTTGAATGCTTCCAGGAAGGAGCATCCACAACACTGATGGGAAACCTGTTCCAGTATCTCACCACCCTCACAGTAAGTAATTTCTTCTTATCACCAAGACTAAATCTACCCTCTTCCAGTTTAAAGCCATTTCAACTTACCCTGTTACTACACCCCCTTATAAGAAGTCCCTCCCCAGCTTTCCTTGTAGGCCCCCTTCAGGTACTGGAAAGCTGACTTAGGGTCCCTCCAGAGCCTTCTCTTCTCCAGGTTGAAGAGCCCCAACTCTCTCAGCCTGTCCTTCTAGCAAAGGTGCACCAACCTTTGTGCTTTGCCTTTCTGGCCCTCCTCTGGACCCACTCCAGCAGTGCAGTGTCCTTCCTTGTTGGTGCCCCAGGACTGGACTCCATACTCCAAATGGGTTCTCATGAAAGCAGAGAGTCGAAGGGCAGAATCACCTTCCTTGACCGGCTGATCACACTTCCCTTGATGCAGCCCAGGATATGGTTGGCCTTCTGGGCTGCAAGTGCATGTTGCTGGCTCCTACAGAGTCTGTCACCAACTGCTGCACCCAAATCTTTGTCCTCAAGGCTGCTCTCAAGTAATTCTCCAGGGATTGCCCTGACCCAGATGCAGGACTTTGCAGTTGGTTTTATTGAACTTCATGAGATTGGCACAGGTCCATCTCACAAGCCTGTCCTGGTCCCCTCTGGATGGCATGCCTTCGCTCTAGTGTGTCAGGTTCACCACTCAGTTTACCGTCATCTGCAAACATGCTGAGGATGCACTTAATCCCACTGTCCACTTCACCTACAATGTTGTTAAAGAGCACTGGTCACAGAATAAACCCTGAGGAACTCCATTCATCATCATTCTCCACTTGGACACTGAGCCACTGATCGCAACTCTCTCAGAGCAACCATCCAGTTAATTCCTTATCTAGTGACCAGTCCTTCAACCAAATTAATTTTTCCCCAATTTGGTAACCAGGATGTCATACAGGACAGTGTCAAACGCTTTGCACAAGTTCAGGTAGATGATGTCAGTTTCTCTTCCTTTATCCACTGATGCTGTAACTCCATCATAAAAGACCACCACGTTTGTCAAGAATGACTTGTCCTTGGTGAAGCCCTGCTGATTACCAGTCACCTCGTCTTTATTTTCCACGTGACTTAGTAGGGCCTTCAAGAATATCTGCTCCATGATCTTGTCAGGCAAAGGTGACTTCACTTATAAAATAAAGTGTTAATCACACTGTGAAACAATTTGCACATAAGATTCCTAGTTTGAAGTCATGATTTTGCACCCTGACGAAGAATACTTATCATAGAAATCAATCAGTAACTTTATTTTCATGTTTCGACAAGTATAGTAGGTGTTTTTGGAATATGTTTATCATGTTTTTAACTTTCTTTTTTAATAACGTGGTTCTTAACACACAGTAGCACAGTGTGATCACACTAAAAATCTACACTGTATTAAATCATCTACTTCATTACTTTTAGAGACCAAAACCACTTTATTTTCCTATTTGTACTGTAACATCAATCATTTAAAGTGTATTTTCAGTGGTGTTTATATTCTGAGACAGACAAAGCACATGAGGAAATACACTGTAAATAAATTATTATTACATTACTAGATACCAATAAAGGTCGAAGGCAGGGAAGAAAACACAAAGTGCATTACTTTCTCATGGTGAGACTGAAGCAAACAGCAAACTGCTTAATCTATAGGGACAGGACAAATGTCAAAGTAAATTCTTCAGCAGGACTACATAGCTCCAGGGACAGATAATGGCATACTGTGCTCTTCAGCTTCTAGGTCACAGCATGGAACAAGGCTCAGATCATTCCTGCTTTATGCAATGATCCACTGCTTGTACATGCAGACATCAGAGCTGCTAGTTAAACACACATGAAGAATGCTGGTAATAAATCTCACCCCTATCATTTCCTGTACAATTTTCCGTAACTCACAGCGCAAGCCAAATGGATTCTATCATGCTGGAAAACCAACCACCAGCTAATGGGACAGGGACAAACTATAAATGTTTCAGAGTGTATGAAATTGCTATCAAAAAGAGGAACGTAGATTCACCCAGGACATCTGATGGCTGCCTAGTGGCCCATGTGAAATGAGCACTTGACATACTTTTTCCCAGTTCCCAGTGGACAGATAAGGAGAAGTAATACCCATGGAAATACTAACCTTGGCAGCAAAGCCAAAAAGAATGAAGTATCCCATTATTCTCTTATGAGCTAAGAACTTAAACACATCACTAGTATACAGAATAAAAAGATCACTAAAGATGACATTGCGATATTCCAACTTCACTGTTAATCAATGGATACAATTAGAGACATACTATTTTCCCATTCAAATTAGAGGGGTGAAGCAGATCATTCTCACTGCTGCTACCGTACAGCTCAGTATCAACAGTTTTCGCACTAACTGTCTGCTGATTTCAACACTGAAGTATGCTCCTGAGAGGCATTATATAGCCAACATACAGCCAAAGAAAATAATTTTTTGACAACTATCAGAATTTTTGAAAGTGCATTTCTGGCAGTTTCTATTCATTGGTCAGAGTTTCGAAAAATAGGATTCACTATCCAACACAAACCTGACAGCTGCTGTTAGCACCATTGATGCTCAGGCTGTTAACTGCTGTCATTTTCAAAGTAAATCCCTAATTAGGATAACACTTAGTAGGAAAATGTATGGGTCTGTTCTCAGGATACAGCAGTATACTTCAAAGAATTCATGATAAGAAAAAATAAAATAAAATAAAATAATAACATAAGCACTGTCAGATTTATGTGGATGAAAATTTCTACCAACAGCTATCCAAATCACACAAAGCACAAGTTGTTCTGAAAAGGGGAAGATCTTCGGAATCCAATACAAGAAATAACATAATGATCAGCAAGTTCCTGAAAATCACTAGAGGCTTTTAAAGAAGATACTAAATTCTCTTAATATTATACAAAATATCTGTAATATTGTAACTGTCATTGAAGAAGGTCTTCAAAAAAGAATCTGGAACTGTGCTCCTCCAGACTCGATATTAACTCCAAGGAAGAAAGCTGAAAATGTAGAGGTAGCTAAAAGCAATTTTGGTGAGACTGCTGATTAACTTAAAGAATTCACAATCCTTTGAAAGAGGGAAATAGCAAAATAAAACAGAAGAAGTAGTGGAAGGATGAGAAAAGAAAGTAAAGAAAACAGGGTCAAAGAGTAATTTTTTCTAATAGAATAAAAGGATGGAATTCCAATAAATTGGAACTTTCATTGATCTTAAACAAGAATAAGTAGGGCAACTACAAAACAACATACAGTGACAATAGAAAAGGCTAACACACATAATGGAATATAAATAAGAAACATCAAGACTACCACGAAAACAAACCTGTAAATACACTAGCAGGGAGGAAAGCCAAAGAAAATATTGATATATCATTCAAGGAGAGGAAAGGCTATTGACAGAGAAAGTGTTGGGAAAGAACCAATGTATTTAATAATCTTTTCCTGCAGTTGCCGCTAAAATAGTCAATTGTGAGTAAATAACCAACTCAGATTCTACAGAAGAAAAGAGAGCTCAACTCTTCCTATCAGTCAAGTCTGCCTTAAGGTGTGGGCTAGAATCATGACTGCCTTGCCAGTCTTGTTCAACCTACAAAGAAAGGAAGATAGGGAATATAGGCATTGGTAAATTTTCAAGTGATAATTGAGTGAGTGAGAAGCGCAACTGAAAGTTGAGTATTTGGAAGAATTCATCTTTTGTTTCATTTAGTAGGCTATAAAAATCTAAATTAATAACTTAATTGGATCAGTGTCCAAGAATAATAAGAGTTGAGCCATTCTAAAACTTCAGTGAGGAACATCTTTCACAGGAACTATCTCTGCTATCAAAAAGCTGTCAAATAAATCAAATGAGATGAATCAAACTTATAAAAGAGATTTCTTTAAATACCACTGACAATTTGTAATTGTTTCTTATCAGAATCCAGATGTCGTAATGAAAAAAAATCATCATCATCATCATCATCCCCACAATCTCTCAAGTCCATATGGGATCCATTGAGTATTCTAGATCATTCTAGACAGAGGTATAAATCTCCACTTTTCATTTCCTCAGCAGAGTGCTTAGTGAAAGAAATATCACAAGCAGAAAATACAACATGAAAATATTTTAGAAGTAAATACACACAAACCAAACACAAGCATTTAGACTTGATCCTGGAATCCAAAAGAACATTAAGGTCTGAGGACTCTAGCTCCAGGAAAGGAAGAGGAAGCTCAGGAAGGACCTCCAAATGTGAACACTCTATACAAAAGAATTTCCCCAGTAATCTCAAATTTAAATGGGAGACTGAGCATGCAGTAATATCACAGTGATTCAGGGCATCCCTGTTAATTTATGTAGCTGTTAAAACATTTCAGATTTCTTTTTACAAGAATTCAAAATGAAAGATTTGCAGGAAATTCTCAACAACATAGTGTTTTTATGTAACAGTAAAGTATCACATACTCAGATATCTACCATGTCGGGAGTTGTGAACTAGTGAATGAAATAGACTATAAACACTGTGATATATTTTTTTATTATGACAAACAATATATTTTAAATCAGAAGAAACTGATCTATTTTTTTCATATTTCCATATATTTATAAAAATAAAACTTATTTTCTATTAATATCAACAGTCTACATTACTTATATTTACACGGTATTTGTATTTTTTATTTGAGGATGATACAAAGTGTGAGTTTTGCAATTAGAAAGGAAAACAGACTTAAATTTTACTTTACTTTGCAACAGAATAGGTACTCATTTAGACTAAGTTTAAGGAACTTACAATTAATGAGTACTTACAGGTAGGAAACAGATATTTAGCTTTCACCTAATAACACATTTGTCTAAGGAAAATCAGACTTTAATCAATATTTCTTTTTTATAACCTGGAAAAATTTAATTAACATTTTGCAGTCATTATGCTGTTCAGCTGCAAGTTGATTTCCTTGATCAAGCTGCTGGTTATTTTAAAAGAATAAGATGTCCTTACCTTCTACACTGAGCACAGTACATTAATCATATTAGCAATATTTTCAATTTTGGGTGGGTCTGCTTTGTTTTGTAAACATGTGCTGTATCAGATGCATGTACTTCAGACTGATTTAGAATATCACCAGAAGGGTATTGAAAAATCACGGAAGAAAGAAGAAGAAAAGCGTATGAAATTGGATAATCATAAAATGTAATTGAGGCCAAAAGCAGAAACCATTAATTTCACAAGAGAGCTTGGATAGTATAAGAAACCTCTTCAGATGCATTAGTTGTGTATCATTTTCTGTTTCAGTAGGAGTAAGATCAAATCAAGGCAGTCTCACAGTAAAAGAATCCTACAGTTACACTCTGCAAAGAGGGGTCATTTTAATTTCAGGGTCTTTTATTACACAGCAAGATAAGTGATTGAACTGTGAAATAACATTTAGAGCATAAATAAATTCTGATGTCCTCTCTTTAATGTGTTTAGAAACTACAGAAGTATTTTTGTTTTTCTGTTTGCAGGAATTATGATTCTTCAAGTGCTTTTTAAAACTTCAAAATATTTATATGAAGACTTCACTATTGCTAAATGTTCAGCTGCTGCTAAATTTTGCACTAATTATCATATTAAATTTTTTAAAGGCTGTGATGTTTCAGGGGTTCAAAGCTCTCAACGAAAAAAAAGCTTGACTTCTACAAGCCTATTAGTTTTCCCTACCTCTGGAAGCCTCTTTTAGAATCAAATATTTTTTGCAATTAAAGGAAGAAAGTAAAAAAGATGACAAGTATTTCTATTATAGCAAAAACTACTTATAATAGAAAACTGTAAATCTTACAACACTTGACAAGAACAATTACCAACAGAATGACAGCTTGATACCTGTAAAGTAGTAGTGTTTCCAAAAAAACAGGCAAGAAGCTTTAAAATAGTATGCAGCATATCCTGACACATCTTCAAAGGTGGTTTCAGTAACCACAGCCATTTTTGTATTTATAAAATGAAAAGATTCTGAAGAAATCAAAGATATTGAACTGATCTGGTTTCTGAAAGCATATTTCTTTAACAGAGACATTATTGCTTTGGTATAATTTTCAGAGTTCCCGTTTTGCCAAGGAATTTCAATTAAACTAAAAGATGGTAAAGTGTAAAGGTTTCAAGGGCAAAAGGTACTTTTATGATTTCTACTACAAAAATTTTATAAAGCTTTCTTTAAAACACCAAATGCAAGAGCCTGGTTATACTAATGAAGAAAGGCCATATCACCAACTTCCAGAACTTAAATGACAAATAATCAGCAGTGTCTATGTTTTCTCCCCCTTGCAGACTGATTGAAATCCTCTTCCCCTCAGTTACAGACCCATCAGGCCTAATGTAATTAGGTCTAATTCTTTTTTTTAATGTTTTCTTTAGATAGACACCCTTAAGTAGATAAATCGTCTAGTGTTGTTCTGAGCAAATCTGTGAAGTAACTGAATTGTCTGTCTTGATATGCGACAGTGGAAATCTAGCTCATATAGTATAATTCTTCTAAAATAGCTATATTTTATACAAATTTTACTTTTCTAAAATGTTATAATTTTGCAGTGTTAAACATGTTAAAAAGGTGGGAAAATCATAGAATAATATACAGCTTGTAAATTAAACTCTAAATTAATACATGCTTTCAGTTCAACTAAACATTCATTCATTTAGAGAAAATCTGAATTGCGTATTGATGATAATCTCATTCTGCCTAATTTTTTTTTATTGCAACCAGGCCTTTTAATGATTTTTTGGAAGGTAATATTGCATATGCAGGTGGTATTTATTCACACTCATTGAAAACAACACTGGATCAGTGCTATCCCAGTCGTCCTTAGTTCCCACCTATAAAACTACAGCTTACCTGAAGACCATACAAAGGGCTTTTTGGAATAGAAAAACCTCCGGCTGGTTGATGACAATAACAGAAATTGAGTACTGCAATGGCTTAGTATCTACCAGGGGGCTCCATTTCTCTACAGTTACACCCCACTAGTCTGTGCTAAAATAATCATCTGAGATATTTTGGAGGGTTATACACTTAGAAACTTTGCTAAAAACCTGAGAGCATAAAACACACTCTGTTCTTGTTTTCAGCTCTTAGCCAAATATGTGGAACACCTCTCAAAAAAGATTATCTATTAATGCATGAATATGTGCTGAGACACTAAGCTATATGCCAGAAGCTTAACAACAGTTCTGAATTTACTTAGCAAGAAACATCTTGACACTTTTATTTACATGCTACCAAAAATACCTTCAGGAAAATACATAAACATTAAATGAAATGCAAATTTGGCATCTGTCAGTTCCAACTTGCCCACTGCAACTTCGAGTCATACAAGTTGGCTGAACTGACAATTCTGAATCCAAGTAACCTCATCTTCAGTCACAGACTCATTCACACCTCACCTTCGATGCCAAACCACCACTGAATAAGGGACAGATTCGTCTACCAAAAAAATAGCAAGTTGTAGGAATGAGATGTTTTGCTGTTGACGTTAATACTTACTACTAAACATACAAGGCACACTTTTTTTTTTGCTGTTGAGAAGGAACATCACTGGACAACAGCATTCAGTTATCATCCTGGTGAAAGCAGCAAAGTAACATAAACACAAGAATTAATATCATAGATTATGCTAATCTGAGTTTTGCAAAGAGAAGAGAAAAGGTATTCTAAAAATGTCAGTGAAAATGCAATACGGCAGTATGTAGACCAGTCACTGCATTTCAATCACAAGACTAGCAATAACAATAAACCTGTTTAGATAGTAATTAAACTTTCTAATTGACTTGAGCACATATTACTAATAGTATTTAAAGTCTCGTGCATTTATACATCTTCTCCACTTTCTTTAAGCCATAAAGAACTCTGTACAAGCAGCAGTCTTCCCCAAGGGAAATAACTATCTGTATTATAAACAACTCTAGTTGCATTCCATATTTGATTATTATTTACATTTCAAGATTATTTTGTTACTCTGGATCAAATTGTTAGCAGCCTGTTGATCTAACGTGTTTATTTTCTTCAAGTATTTTATCAAACTTTCCAATAAGAACTCCTGTTTCCTGTTTTAACTTTCAGACTTATTTATTTCATATGTTTGTAATGATTATTACGTCTTCACTTGAAAGAGCCCGATTATGTTTTAGTGCTACCCTAGAGCCTCTTCAATCTTTTTAACTCGCTGCATGATGATTAACTATTTCACTGGGTTAGAATACTTTTCTAGTGCCTTGACTGTTCTGTCCTTATAAAACACTTATCAATATGCATCCAATTAGGCAGCGTGTTTTCACATATAATGTCTTTCCAAATGGTAATTGTTGAAAACTGATATGATTCCCTTAAAATTAAGCATAATGCGGTATAATTTGTCTCAACAACAACAAAAAAAGTACTCCTCTGTTCATTTTTTGTTGAGCACTCCTTCTTCACCCCCCATTTTCCTTTTTTTCACATTCTATTTTTGTTTGAAATGACATTAGACTGAAATACTATTATCGTCAGACATCCCATTTTACTCACCAAGCAGCAGAAGCGCATGTAATGTCTAATACATATGGGTTTCTGAGAGTGTATGGAGAGTACAAGAGGCAGTTAGCACTGTACTACACCCTCCCTGTGCCCTGGTTTCAGCCCAAAGAGGGTTAATAGCACACAAACATTTGACTGTTGCTGAATGATGGGTGCGTGCCTAGGTCCAGGCCACACCACCTGGAGGGGAAGAGCTGCCATCATAATAGCAAGGGGCAGCGGGAGGCTGCAGGGTGGGCAGGGGATGGCTGCAGCATGGATGTGTCTGATCTATTATCTCATAAAATTCCTACTTATTAGCAATATGACATTCTTTTAATATTGTGATTTCAGGATCACCTAGATATGTATACAGATAAAAATTAATTTTGATGTGTGTTTCCCTCCAAGTAATTTTACTTGCCAATAGGGAAACACACAGCAATTCAAAGTGAAGTTTTTCCTAATTCCTCTTAAAATCTGTGATGCAACGCCAAGGCAGCACTAGCATGAACAGCCACATATCTTAATATCACATTACTACTACACAATTACACTTGGAATCTGCATCTAAAATTCTTAACGTTCAAGGAGTCAGCTGTGTTTAACCACTTATGCTTAAGAGCAAAATTATTAAGCTGAAACTTAAAAATATAAAATAAAATAATCTTTGCTATTTTAGTTATGCAAAAGAAGAAACAGTGGTGATTTTTTTATTTTTAGTTACTTGTAAAAAAATACTTCCGTTAATTAAGTTGTAGCAACCAACAAAAATACAATATTAATAGTTTTTTTTCCTCTACTTTTTTTTTTCTTTATTTTTTTAATATATTCTTAAACTCAGTGATTCAGGTTTCACAGTACCTTTGTGATTTCCAAAGAAAGATCCTAAATTCCACTAAGTGTTGGTTCTAGATGAAACTCTGCAGTAGATGCAGAATCATCATTGCTGACCAGCTTACATCTGTCATGTTTGGAAGCTGAACATAGCTCAGATAGTCCTAGAATTCTATTAGGAATTAAAGACATCTAAAATTTCTAAATGCGATTTTTCTTCCATTTTCCAAGGCAGTTATACACTAATCAGCCATTCTAAAATACATCATGAAGACATTCACTATAGAGATAGAATTATTCGATCAAATCACAGAAGCAAATTATGTGGCAAATATAATTAGACTATACTTTTGTTGAAATTCTGACTTCAGGCTTTGTTTTCCCTCCTCACCTATAAATTACTCAATAACACAGCTGGATACTTAAGATCTAAAAAGAAAAACAAAAGGCAAGGGTTGAACTGATTTGTGAGGGTAAAATGGAACAAAGAGGAATACTACAATGACTGTAAATTATTAGTCAATCTTCTGAATATACAGTCTTCTGAAAAAGGGATGCCTGCTGCAAACATGTTTTTTGCATGTACCCCAAATACAAAACAGGTGCTTGTACTGCAGTATGAGGCTAAATAAATATCTTTTACTTATCTTTCAGCAACTTCAACAGCTAGCAAGCCCCAAAGTACACAAGTATTTGCCTCATATCAACAACATATTGACCTACTGAAATCAATTAAAATTCTCATGTGATTAAGTGTAGATACAATTAAATTTGTTACTGAATCAGTTCAGATATTCTTCATAAAATCTGCTTTTCCTCTTTGTCTTTTTTCATGTGCAGTCCCATTGACTTTCACTAGCTCATACTGAAATATCCGTATAATAGCCACAAGAAAATTATTCATTGGGATCTATCTAAATTTACAGCAAAGCAATGCACTGCATAAATAAATCACTGTTTCTTATTCCTCATTTTGTAATCTTTGCCTGTGTGTAGACAGAGACAGGCAGCAGTGATTTTCACTACTGGGAAAGTACTAGCATACTGGGTGCACATTTGATTAATGCGCATAAAAAGAAATGCTGCCCTTCCTCTGCAATACTGTCCTTTTCCCAGTACACCCTTTCAGAAAAGTTTCTATAGAAAAGGCCTTTTTAAAAAGAAGAGCTTAAAACCTAAACAGAAAAAAAAAGAAAAAAAAAAAAGAATTGTATGTATTACAGCCTATAAATACCTACTAGGCCACCAATTCTGTTTCTGTTCTGCACCATGATTTTTCATGGTACATGTTCTAGCATTTTACCAGTGATGTTTATAATGTCCTAAAAAATAGCACTTCTATCATTCCTCTTGGAAGACTGTCTCCTCTCAATAACTATTTCTAAAAAAAGTATTTTTTCAAGAGTCAACCTCAACTTTCAGTCTTTCAATTTTGCCACATAATATCCCATGAAATTTCCTACATATTTTTTCCTATAACTGAACTTCATATATAAAAAATATTTCAATCATCTTTCTAACCCTTTTCCTAATTTTTTTTGCTAAAATATAAATATATACTGTATTTAAAAAGACATGTAAAGACTGTATATAAATATAATTTTATAGTAATTTCAGCATATATACAATTCAAACATGAGTACATATACAGATACAGGTCACATACATGTAAATATATGTATGTAAAAGAGAAGAAACAGGTACATAATGTTTTCCTCTGAAATCTAAACTTTCGCTATCCTCACTTTTTTTAACTATTCCCAACAACCCATTGAGTCACTGTCAGTACCTCTTGTGATACTGATTTATGTATTTCTGAATGCCAGTGCATCTACAGTCTGATATAAAATGTCTTAATTTTTACTATGTAACAGTGAAAATCTGTATGTAATAGGTCTACATAACAACCCAGCATCAACAAAATTCAGTAAATTATAAGCTAATTTCACTATACACTATTCCAGAATCACAGCAAATTTTACTAGAAAAAATAACTTTCTATTATATATATATTTAAATTCCCATTATAGAAGGGGTATAATCTCGCTCTTAAATGTTAATAGCAATTAACCATTAAAAAAAAAAAAAGAAAAAAAGATGATTCTGCAACTTAATGAATTTAGAGTGTTGGTACTGACTCCTGTGTTATTACATAAGTAAATTCAGGAAATAGAGTCTAGCTTACAACACTCAGTAACTGAAAGCTATTAAGAGTGGGTTAGGAAGCAAACTGTCAGATATAATTTAGATAAAGCTGATTGTACATTTACGAGAGGTAGCTGCATTAAAAGCAAACTCAGGAGGTCAGGTAGCACTGTTTTCTATGGTCCATTTAATGAACTGATAACAACTGTAGCTATTAATCCTAAATCATTAAAAAGCTGAGAATTTAGCCTCATATGCATCAGTAAGTACATATGCTAATCTAAAGAACAGGCACAGAAATACCAGACATACAAACACAGAAATCCAGATCCCTATTTCCAATACCAAAACGAGACTATCAGTTCATACAAAATAAGCTGTAAAGTTCTTAGAGACACCTAATAATTATAAAATACAGAATTTTTCCTCTCCAAGAAGCACTTACAGTTGATGGTTACATTAGCCCACACTACGATATCCTTCTTTCTTCTTTAAAAAAAATATTCTATTATCTTAATATTTTTTGTCGGCCACAGCATTAAAATTTTACAGTTTTGCTTAAAAGCCCAAGCTTGCTAAGAGTTACTGTCAGATACATTTCTGGAGAATCTGGAGATCTGTCATATCACCTAATAGGAAGAAAATGCAACAGTGATTACCTGTGAAACAGATCTTTCACAGTATTAGCCTGATGGTAGATAATTTGCAAATTACCTGATACAAAGCCAGAACCACACAACACAGTCTTTAAAAGACACAAAACACAGGATTTACAAAAATATGATTACCATGTGTTATTTCACTGTATGACTGATATTACAGGTAGGTAAAATAGTTCTGGATTTCAGGAAAAGAAAAGTAAATAAGTACACTATCAAATTCTGCGGAGGCTTAAAACACATTCCACTTACTAACGTCACATTTGTTATCCAAAACTTCAAGTCTTTTGAGCTTCTGATGTAAAGCAATCTGAAGTATCTGCATGAATCAATGAAGTGGTAATTTGCACTAATAGAGAAAACCTAAATATGACACACCTGGGAAAGGAACAGCTCTGAGGACTACAGCACATCAGCCCAACTGCCTTCATTCCAAGGCTACATTAAGTCAAGCTCTCTCACTCCGTTAAAGCTTTAACGTGTAATAAAATTAACGTTCCTCTACATATTGATTTTTCACTTCATAAAAATGTAACACTCTGCGAGAAAAAAAAAAATTCTTCCCATTGCAGGTCTTTTTATTTATTCCTTTCCTTCTTTGGCCTAATTTCATCTGGCAGCCAAAGAGCTCAGGTCTCAAGGCTGTCCCAATGACACTGATCCCTCTGCTCAGATAAAATAACACACTGCAACTGTCATGATATTGGCACATGCAAAATCCAGCAGCAAAAGTCCTACTTTTAGAGAAATAAAGTCAGCACGAATGCACGTTTAACAAAGTACAAAGGAAAGGATAACTTTATTAGTGTAGAATAAAACACCTCTAAGCTGGTGATTCCCAACCCCAGTGTTAAAATTTACTTCCTCTGTTTTGTATATCATTATTTTTATGGTATAAATATTCTTTCTGAAGAAATCCCTACTGTCATTTCTATTACCATGTTTGCAAATCTTCATTTTTTTGAGAGCTGGCTCTGTTTAGCTGCTACAGAATTTCTGTAGCATTTTATTTCCATTTGAATCTTAGTGACAGGTGAACCTTAAAACTGAATTATTTACTGTTCATGTTTTCTTTCCTCATTGTTTATGACAATGCACTTAGCAATGGCTTTAACAAAAGTAAGACTACAATTAATATAATTAGAAATGCTTAGAGTGATAAACATCTTAGAAACCAAGTAGTAGAAAAGATTATTTCTATGGTAAAGATTAAAAAGTGAAAGGTCCAAACTGATTAATATGTGAGCAATAGCTTAGATGTCTCATTGTGTGCATAAGGACATTTGAGCAAAACTAGAAGTATGCAGAGTACTGTAGTAATAATGCAGATTGCCACTGAAGTCTTATTCCCAGTGGCTATGCCTCTGTTACTATCACTTCTGGAACTCAAAATTGAACAAGAAAAGGACAAGACCTTTAAACAAGGAGACAGGGCTTTTCATCACTTCCATAAAGCACAGTATGCTTTTTAGTGGTATATCCATATGTGCTGGTGATAGCAACCTTAACAGTTCTTTCAGTTACAAAATAAACTTTCTATTTTATAGTCGTGGTGATGTTGTATTCCATTTAACAATTCAATTACTTATTACCATATGAACTGAAACCTTTCTTTGTATATTTAGTATAAAATTATTTTGTAACAGGCTTATTTTCATCAGTCTGTTATCTAATTGCTTTTGTCTTTAGCAACCAGAGAAGTCACAGTTTTTAAATTATTTGTTTGGGTGGGCCCTAAATCACCACAACAGATGTGGACAGGACAACCACTATTTCCTTCTGTGACAAAGCAGGATTGACTGTGGTTAAACACTGTAATCTGTAGAATTTACAGAAACACATTAATTAGCCTTCCTTTGTACTTTTCCAAAACCAGATTAAAATACCAGACACAGCTGCCTCTATGAGAGATTGAATTCATGTCCTTT
The DNA here is from genome assembly GCA_035772895.1 of Perdix hodgsoniae. Classification (NCBI taxonomy): domain Eukaryota; kingdom Metazoa; phylum Chordata; class Aves; order Galliformes; family Phasianidae; genus Perdix; species Perdix hodgsoniae. The sequence continues at coordinate 623,380 of JAPSGF010000043.1, forward strand.
CTAATTCATGATGTCACCCCAGTCACAAGCAATTTCCTGTAGTTTTACTTTGAAAAGAAAGACAACTAATGAAAACATCACTATAAAATTTTACATGTGTACGCTGTACAGACATTCTACAAAAAATTTAGTATTCATTTGAGATTCCTTTCTTACACTGCTGGGTAAAGATATATAGGCCAACAGTCCTGAAGTTAAATCAAACTTCACTTCCAATAAAATAGGCAGCTATTATGGAACAAGCTGAGAGTTTCAGCTTTTATTTCTATCATATTGCTTTCTCACAAACACATAACAGACTTATTTAATACAGGACACTGTTCAAGAATGAATCAAATCACTGGGGTTTTACTCTTCCTGATAGGAGTGATAAGTACTGACAAAACACTTCATAGGAATGCAAAGTACCATAATGAATGTATGAAGAAAACGGGTGAATGTGAAGGCCAAAAGGGCTTTTTTTATGTTTCACAGGACACAGAGAATGAAAAGTCCTCAATCTGAAAAGCGGTAGTAACAGAATGATCAGAGTGAGGAAAATTAAAAGACCATATGACAGGAAAAATTCTTACAAGGAAGGCCAAAGACTGCAGCAACAAAACCATGCAAAACTATATCAGTGTCTGGCAAGAGGAATGAAGAACAGTAGCTGCTCTGAAGGCAGCCAGTGGCTGCATGATTCTCACTTTTTTACTTTCAAGCGTATGGATTGGATTTGCATTCTGTGTCTGACAAACAGAGATTAAAATCAATAATTTTATTGTTATTGTTATGACTGCTGGCACATCTTAGTCAAGAAGCTTATATCTGCAATGCTTCAGCTGGTGAAAGCTAAAGAACAAGGAAAGAAATCACACAGAAATTCTATTATCATGAGATTAAACCTACACATCCTAATCAAGTTCATATATAGTAGATAATCTTGAAAAAAATATATCTTTATACTTTTAAGGGGAACACTGCAGAGAGAATTTAAGTCTATTTAAACACTGTACAGCATGCTTGACCACAGTAAAATATTTAAAAGGTAAGAAAGCCATGTCATGTGAGGGCCCACTTTTTCATATTAATTTTTTTAAGAGAAACAAGCAAGAGGTTCTTTACAAGTGAGAGGGAATTTACACAGACTAGTAACAAAATATAAATTAATTTGCATTTTTTAATATTATATAGATTTAGCTTTCTATCTGATGAACCTAAATTTCTTTAACAATCAGTAGTAACAGACCCAGTACTGCCCACACTTGTAAAAGAAAGGACGAGCACTAAAGGTGATAGTATTGGGATCAACTTTTTCACAAGACCAGGTCTCACAGCTCTGCCCACAATTATATTTGCAGTTCTGTACTCATAAAAATATCTTTGAAATGCATACAAATGATTTATTATATGATACACGAACATTAGAGTCAGTATTATCTTTCAGTGCAACTCTGGAATCATGTGCTGGTCAGTCCTCCCTTTGCAATGGACCCCATCCATTTCTCTGGTTAAGCTCTGCAGGCACACTGTTGGCCAGTGTTGAATTACATAATTGGCTCAGAGGTTTTCAGTGCTAATGATAAACTACTAGAGAAACTAACGTCACTGTGCTGCCAAAATACATACTATATACAGAAAGAGCTCTGATAAAAGATTACTTTCAAGAATTTAAATTCATGATATGAAGGGAGATAAGTCTTCCAACATGTTTGGTCACCCAGACACACCAAGCCTATACAATTTATAGATAGTTTATATTACTACCTAAATTACTATTACTATGTATCAGAGGTTCAAAATGGGCCTTAGGCCCCAAAGGAAGAAAGCACACATTCTCTACACAGCTTGTGAGGTAAAGGAGCTACTTCGTAAAAGACTCCTAACAGTATGCTAGATGTGTAGCAGTAGCTACATTAAGCAAGCTATCAGTTGTAGTGAAGTTAGATGAACATAACTAAGAGCAGACTATTACTCATGACACGAAAAACTGTCAATCTGTTCTAACTGGCCATGCTTCAGGAAAGCATTTAAGTATGTACTAAAGGGCTCCCTTTGCTGGGAATATCATCCTGAATTGAGTGTTAGTGCTTTGTGGAGTTAAGGGACAGACAAAAACGTGCATTATTCCTTTTTGTGCACAAAAATGTACAAATATAGACTGCTTAGAGAACTGATGCATTCAACTTCTCTATCATTTAAGAGAAAAAAGAACAGAAAGTACTCAGCAAGTAGAGGAATTCAATGACTGCAGCCTTTCAATACCTAAAGGGAGCATACAGAGGGGAGGGGAATCAATTCTTTGAAAGGGTAGATAACTGCAGGACAAGGGGAAATGGTTTTAAGTTGAGGGAGGGGAGATTTAGGTTGGATGTCAGGGGAAGTTCATTACAGAGAGAGTGATGAGGTACTGGAACAGGCTGCCCAGAGAGGTTGTGGATGCCCCGTCCCTGGAGGTGTTCAAGGCCAGATGAGATGGGGCCCTGGGCAGCCTGGTCTGGTATTAAATGGGGAGGTTGGTGGCCCTGCCTGTAGCAGGGGGGTTGGAGATTCGTGATCCTTGAGGTCCCTTCCAACCCTGGCCATTCTGTGATTCTGTGATCCTGTGATTTACATATCCATTGACTGTTACACCTGAAGCTACTTAGTACAGACTATTCTATTCAAGGCAGCAACAAGGAAGGCACAGTGATATATCTTGGAATGAATGCACATTTATAAGAATGAATGTGGGAAACATATTTTTATTCCATAAAAAACTTTTAAGAATATACATTTTGGAAGTTTGAAACACATTCAATCTTGTAAAAGCATCTCAATATCCAAAATTCTTAGGTTGAAAAGCTCTATTTTTCTAAGGAATTACATAGAAGAGTTTATGTATGATGGCTGCTCAGAAAGTAATGGCTCCTTTTTTATTTTGTTGGCCTACAAAGTAAAACTGTGTCACTGAATTCATCCATGTGGAGAAAACTGTATGCGCTGACATTCATCAGTACTTGCTATATTTATGGAAACCAAAGAGTGGATGTGAGCACAGTGAAAGTTGGACTAGGTGCGCAAAATTTTCCTAGCAATGACACCATCATAGCAACTGCAAAACTGCTTCACCTCTGCTGGTGCAGATTTTTATAAGCACTGCATGCAGGCTCTTATTCATATCCAGCAAAAAATGCACAGCTAATGGTGGTGACTATGTTGAAAAATTGTGTTTTGTTGCTGAGAATTTATTCTATTAAATAGTCTTATTACACTCTTTGTTGTGGTTTCCATGGAAATCAATTAGAGGCATTACTTTTGGAGCAACTCATGTATTTCATTTATGTGCTCCTTACAGTATCACTTCTCTGAAAGCAATACTACACAAGCTAGTCTCAAGAAGAAAGAGGAGTTCTTCATATTCCCATTTTAGCATCACAATGCACAATGTAGCATCCTAAGCATGTCTAAACCAAAAATATTCACTAAAGCATCTTCAGAAAATCCAGGGACTATCTTCCAGTTTATTGTTCTATTTTATTTGCACTTGCTTTTATGATATTAATGACATACCATTTGGAGCACATACTACTATAAAATATAGAAAGTTAACATGTAAAAGAATTTTTAATTATAAGAAAATAATTTAAACCATCTTTTTGTTCTTTTTATTTTTTATTTTCTTCTCATATTGTTTTTCTGCTATAACAGAAACACAGCACGCTCAAATGAACAAAAGTCACAGGAAAGAAACACTATTTATAGCCCAAATGAAATGTTTCAGGAAGAGCAATCAAAACTACAATTTTAAATGGAAACATAAAAGCTAACTTCTGGACAAGTCCAAGCAGCAAGAGATAACATTTGTCTAAAATTTAGTGGTCCCCATCTCATCTTCATTCTACTTGAAAAACTGCCAACACTGTTAGCATCAATGCAAAAATATTCTGTAACAAATCACAGAAAATACTCAGTTTTATTTATAGAGGTGAAGTTAATTCAAAAAAGCTAAAGATATCAAAGGGAACACATATTTATTGTAAATATTTTTCTGAAAAGCTGCTAACTATAAATTGCAAATAGAGATATCATTTTGTGAACTATCTTACCAGTTTTACACATGCTATCAGTTACTGAACAAGTTTGATTTGTTTGCAGGCCTTAAGAATGTATTTTTCACTATATATGCCCTCTTATGTCCTCATGACCTGAAGTTTTTGTTCTTTGAAACCCTAAGCCTTCAAAGCCTTAAGGAGAGGAATTACTGCAGTGTATAAATTTAACTTAAAAATCACTGTCTTTCATGTCTTAGAAAATAAACCTCAGCCTCGCTAAATATAACTATAAGAAATGTAACCAAATGTTTCTCTCTAATGTAAGAAGCAAGTGCCTAATTGCTCCCAATTTGCCTCTACCCTCTAGCACTTCTGGCGCAGAGGAAAAAAAAGAAAGTTTTTAATTCAGAAAATTTGAATTCTAGAACTAGTTTCCAGCTTTTACAATTACTTAATTTACATATTCCACGTGACAAGAGGCCAAGTTACATCTTAGTACTAGGACAAAGAACTAACCAGCACATTTACTGACTAATCCGAAATCTCACTCCCAGGTGGTTACTGTCTCTCATTTCTACAAAATAAGTCATCACTGCCAACATACACACATTCGTTCTTCTGCTAATATTGTTCTACAGCTTAAATAGATACTCCTGCTTTGCAGTGCTTTTCTCCTTGAATAGAAAGAAAGACAGCATAAATTCTTTATTCTGTAAGCCCAGATAATCAGATTTTTTTTATAATATCTGCATAAAATAGACTCTGTATTTCCCCTACCCATCTTGCACCTCTTCCCTTCAGAACTCATGTTTCGATCATAAGTGACCAAAGCTACAAACAGAATTCCAGATTAGACTCTGCTAGCATCGTGTTCATTGACTTTAATATTTTCCATTCTCTCTGAAAAGCATGGTAAGACATCCTGATATATCTTTACACTTGCCTTTTTCATTGCCATGTCACATTTGTGGCTTTAGTCAGCCTGAGACTAATAAAGCCAGATCTCTCTCTTCCTCTGACACTTTCAATTATAACTCCCAGCTTATAACAGGAAAATCTTATCAGTTCCTAATTAGACTTTGTACTACACAATTTTGTTTCATTCACCCTTGCTTCTCTGACTTGCCCGATCTGACTTTCCTGTCTTCTTCTATCAGCCAGCTTCACGCCCTTTGTTTTTATACTCAAAGAACTATTTCCTACTGCCTCCAAGTTAAGCCACAACTCAATAAAAATGTCTTTCAGCAGTAGCACTGATCTGAATTACACTAATTCAAAAGGGGGCGAAAATGCTATTTTTTCAGCCAAGTCGGCTTCTCTACACAGTTTATCATGCGAGTTTTTGTGCCAACAGTCAGCATCAGGGTGAAAGCAAGCCCAGAAATGAAGGATGTGCTTTTTTCAACAGCAATGTAATCTGCAGACACTTCAGAGGCATTACCCTGCAGTTCTTCACTAGCCTCAGTCTGTCTAACAGCTGATTGCCAAGGTCTTCTCTTAGCCATTAGCTTTTATCTTTTCCTGGCTGCAGCATCTGTTGGCGCCATTGCTCATTGTATTCTTTCAGGATGTTAGGAAAGGTATACCACTATTTGCTTATTGCCTGTACAAAATATCAGCAGGCTTACAGTGCTGAGCAAAGGGGCTAGAAGAGTCTACGAGGGCAATGGGAACAAGCAGTTGCAGATGGGGTGAGGCTGGAAGAACTGCAGTAGGTTAATCTGCAAAGGACATCTCATGGTGTGGTACTATGTCACCCAAGGTAAAAGATCTTGTTGCTGACAAAAGAACAGATCCTCTTCCCCCATCCCTTTCCCTTCTTCCAGCCATGCGCTCATTCTCAGGGCACTGTTCAGTCACTTGGAACTGCTTGCATTCACCTTAGAGCAATACAAAAATACCCAAAATACAAGTGACTGCATGCATGTAAGTCAAGAAATGGGAACACTCAGCAAGGACTAGAAAAGGAAGGAAGTGGCATGAAGCACATCAGGAAGCTTTCTGGTGCTGTGTAAGCCCAGTTTTGAAACCACAGCTTTCATTTTTTGCTGAGAAAATCCCAAGCAGACAAGCACTACTCTTGACAATGGTTTCTGTTGTGTCCACTCTCCCTGAAAAGACATTTTATAATTTGTTCTTCATTCAACTTAAATGCTATCAGCTAACATGGTCCTTCTAACAGGTCATACATCAAAAACATACATCCTAGCAGGCTCTAATATCTATTTTAAACAGTCTTAACACTGTTGTTTTTTTTCACCTGTGTCACTGGTATAGCTGAAAACAATTAAACAAATCAAACAGATAATGCTTAGGTACTTTAAATGAAAGGTTTGGTTTTATTTTCAAAATACTTCTGTTAAAATACTAAAAAAAACTGAATTAGTAAAAGTATTCTCAAAATCTTTACTACTGTTTTTCTCTTTTCCTAAAGGAATGTCACCTATCTTTCTGCATCTTTCTTCCCTTAGAGTAACTTTATCTACTGATTTTCAATAAAAATGAGGAATTAGTAATATTAATAACCAGTCACTGTATTTGAAATGCTGACTATAAACCAAGTGGTATGCTAGTTGGTGTTAAAAACATTACTGTAGATTTCAAATTAACTGCTTGAAGGGAACTTAGAAGTTGGGAAGACTTAAGTAATTAACTCAGCCATATTCCACTAAGTGAACTTATGGTAGTGTCAAATGACTAATGGATCCATTAGAAAAGTTTAAGAAAAGATACTCCTTTTTCTCCAGATGAAGCACGGGAGAATAATATATATATACTAAAACACCACCTTGCAGTATTAAAATAGGCATTCACAATCCCTCAGCATTATAGTGTGGGCATACTTGCTGACATAGAAATACATCATTAAATGAGGTGTCTTGTCCAAATATTTATGACTTCATTCCATATTTGAATAAACTTCTCCTTTAAAAATCATGAAACATTAATGAGGACAAGAAGCAGTGGAGTGAAAAGTCTTGTGAAAAGGGCTCTATGCTGAACTCCAATGTAGCAACTGAGAAAATTTCCCGCAGTGATTACAAGACTTTGGAAGAGAGAGTAGGTTCTGGCACAATTAACCTTTTGGCCATAGAGAAAAGTTCTTCAAAAATAAGTGGCATTTTCCTGAAAGCCAGAATTTTTACATCTTGCAAACTCCACTCCGAACAGCAATCCTTCAAAATTGGTAAGCACACAAGGTAGGTTTTTCACTTGTTTGTTTATTTTCAAAATGAATATCAGAAGTTCCTAAACATATTCCTAGCCTGCATATACTTTTTCTGTTTTTGGAAGCAATGATAAGAACAGACAACGTGTGCCAAATATTAATGCAGGAGCAAAAAGATAAAACAGAGATAAAACAGCAGTAAGGGTGAAGGCACAGCACAGAACTTCTGGAAATTATAAAATTATCTCACTCTCACTGTGGCCTTCCAATATTTGAAGGGAACGTCTAAACAGGAGGCAGAACGATTGTTTACGAGAGTGGATAGTGATAGCACAAGAGGGAATGGTTTTAAACTGAAACAGGGGAGGTTTAGGTTGGATATTAGGAAGAAGTTTTTCACTCAGAGGGTGGTGACACACTGGAACAGGTTGCCCAAGGAGGTTGTGGATGCCCCATCCCTGGAGGCATTCAAGGCCAGGCTGGATGTGGCTCTGGGCAGCCTGGTCTGGTGGTTGGTGACCCTGCACATAGCAGGGGGGTTGAAACTAGATGATCATTGTGGTTCTTTTCAATCCAGCCATTCTATGATTCTATGATCTTACTCAACCCATCCAATGCATTTTTTTGGTGCACTTGAGTTTTGCAGTTCATACCAAGTAGTGTTGTGAATGTGTGAAATGGATTCCAGGATTAAGACTTAACAAATTTATCTCCTTCTGAGCCACCTAACATCCTCATGAAAAGATATATATTTCTTTCTGTTTTAACTGCAACATCCCACATTTGTGTACCAAATGTGTACTACATTTCTCATGCAATAGCTATCCAGGGAGACTTTTCCTGTGCCTCAGCACACTTTTCATTTTTTTAAAACTCCCTGCCTGATTACCAGCTCTACTTACTCCCAGCAGTGCTATCCATCCTTCGTCTAACTTGTGAACTTGTGATGAGGGGGAATAAAAATCTTATTCTTTTGTCCATTGTTGAAGGAGAAAAGGCACAAGACTGGTTCCTAATATAATGACACATTTTGAGTATTCCATTCAGTAAATTCTAAATCATTTGTCTAAACTTCATGTGTTCTTTCCTTAGAAATCAAATTTTTCTTTACATACATAAAACTTGTTTAGCATTCTCATCTTGTACTGCAGCTTCATCTTTAATTTCCTTTTATAAGAAAATTGTTAGGTTGCCCAATAAGAATTCTGGAATAAACTTTAGCATCAGCTAAAAAATATAGTGCTTAATTTTGCTTTCTAGATGCCTTTCTCCATCTGACCATTTTTTACTAGCTTTAGCAATTTTTTTCTAAATATTTCATACATTAGTATGCACTTATGCCTTTGAATACTTTATCACAACCTATTATTTAAATGTAAATTAAGTTCTTCTACAAGGCATCAGAAAATAGTACTGAAAATAATGTTATAGGTCACATGTTGGCATGTTAACCTAAATGATACTTCTAGGATTAGAAATACACAAATATCATGTATTAAGTATCTGATAAGCAGTGACCATTATAAAAAGACTGAAAGACTGATTCAGATTAAATTTTTCGTATAATTTGCACTGGTGTACAATGTACCTGCCTGAATACAAAGCCTTGTAGCCCTACCTTGTCACTTTAAACTGCATTAAAAACATTCATCAGACTCTCAGAACATTCCTCACTCCTCTTGTTCTGCAACTTTTTGAACATAATATACAGAACAACAAAGAGAGTTTGGGAGATAAGATATGAATGGCTATAAAACAAAGCAATCTGCACTATAACAAATCTTGAGGATATTACTGGAAAATAACATTTCCTACATAAGTGTAGATATGTATGTAATCATTTGGACAAAAAAAAATTATAATGAATATTAAAATACATGGCTATGTTTCAAATAGATGACAAAATCAGAAAAGACAAAAGAAAGCTGCTCATATAATCTACCCACAGGAAAAGCCAGAAAACTTGAAAGGCATATGTGGGATAAAATAGCCTTACATTTCCCATAAGGAAATGAACTGTAATAAGAAGTAAGAGGACAGTTTCAAAAACGTTAACATTTTATAGAATGTAGATATTTTTTCACTGCACTAAAAACCACAGAAAGGCTTAAGTGGTTACTCTGGCAAACAATGTTACCCCAAACAATCCTTCCTCAACACAACTTTTACACCTGTAAGGCAGCCTTAGCAACAGACTTAATACAGCATCTTATAGTTCTGACATAAAAGTAAGGCTAGAAAGAAATGACAGCTCAAACATATCTGCCCCAAATTTGGTATTTTGTTAGAAAAAACAAACAAACAAACAAACAAAACAAGCAAATACTGTAACTGTTTAGAGATATATGACAAATATGGCAAAGGCTCTATAAAATCTGAAAATAATATGCAAGGAAATGAACTAAACATTAAACATGGATTTTAAGTATGTAAGCAGGTTGATGTTAATGATCATAAGCTATACATCTTTGTGTAAAGGTATTACAGCTCTACTCATGGCATGCTGTCTTTGGTTCTACAATATATTTAAAAACAAATCTGAAAACATAATTATTATCCAACAATGTAAGCAGCACCACAGATGGACTAGAATACTAAGTGTAAATCAAGTATTTAACCAGCCAATTTTTTAAACAAAAAGATTCAGAGTCAAGAGAAATAATCACCCATGTTCAAAACAATGTAATTTCCTTTCATTTGCCCATTAGGCCAATGGTTCTTTTCATAATCTGATAGAAGAACAGAAAAACGAAATAGCTGTAAAATTTTTCATTTTATATTCCTACAAAATGAATCTCATTTCACACTGGAGCTTAATTTGAGAGCACCTTGTATAATGTACAGTGCCAGGATTCAAACTCAGAAATGAATTGCTAGACCAGTACGGTCTTCCTTCCATGCTAATTAGAATTAGGCTAATTAAGTGTTTTCAAAGCCCTCTTGGACATTTGCACATTCACACGGTTTTCTACCGTGTTGCATGCATGTGCCACTGCTTGGAACCAGCAGAGAGACCTATCTTCTAGGGAATTAAGACATGTTCTGATGCATACATCTATGCTTTGTTTAAATTTATAAGTATATTATCTTATATAAAATTTATTTCCAGACATATATATATATATATATATATATATGTATATACTATTGCAAGGTTGACCAAGTGTGAAAGACAGAACTGGTTTTCTTTTGTTGTCTCAAAGTTTGCTTCATGAGGCCTTCCTGATGATAAGACTCTGACTAACAACTGTTAAGTGTCCTTGGGGGTGGATGGTGGGTGTCAATGTGCCATAGTGTTTCTGCTTACGATTGCAAAGATAAGCAGAAGCAGGACGAGCAGTTTTCTTCAGGGGTGCTGCTCGAAGGAGCTGACCACTGCAGAAGGCGATAATGCTTGTGTCTGGCGACAGAGACCCCCCCTCCTTTTTGCTGGCTTATCTGTGGGCCAGGAATCCCTACTACAAAGTGTGTTTACCTGCTTGTTTGGAAGTTCAGTGTTTGCTCGAGATACGTTCAGATAAGAAAAGGACATCTGGAAAATCTGTTTACACAAGGAATGGGTCAGGATGGGATTACTACTATCAGAGACAATGGGTCTTCTCGTCAAAGGAGACCCCCACAGCTAATGGCGGGGCCATACGTCAGGAATGCAATGAACAACCTTACCGAAATGGGGGATAAAAGGCCCTCGCTAAACTGGGGACTGGGGAGACAAACTCCCGAAGACACCTTTGACGGAGAATTCCCGGAGGGGAAAACTTTGTCGGAAGAACCCCGGGACCGGCTTGCTGCCGAGCTCCCTGGCTGTCTCCCATCCCCCGCGGGGATCAGACGAGTTCCTGAGATCAACGGACCGACTGTGTACCTCGCTGGACCCACGGCGGTGACTATCTCTTTTGCTCTCTGCAAAGACTCCTTGCTTATATTTCCTACTTTCCCTATCGCCTACCTTCCCTTCCCCGTCTCCCTAAAAATGCCTAGGACTTTAATAAACTGGTTGGACCAACATTTGAACCGTTGCTTCTTAATCTCACGTCGGGTATACACATATCAAAGAACCTCGCCTCCCTCCTACAAATTGGAGCGAGACACCAAGTTTAGTAATTGACTCAAGTTTCCAATTCAGTGGAAATTAGCTCGTGTAGTATGCTGTGGAAGCCGGGAATAGTAAAAACTAGAATATTGTAGCCACAAGGAACTAAACTGTAGGTGATAAAAAGATTTGAAAGTAGAATCATGCAAAAATTTCATCTTACGTCTTATGTCTAACACAGGGTAACAGTAGATGGAAAATGGAATCATACCACCTGCAGCTACCCTTGTATTTTTTAGAACCAAATTCATTAGAAATGCGTATGCACACACACACACACCCATACACAAAAAGAAAAAGGACACAAGTGTGCAAGAGCAGTGTTACATCAAATTCCATCATGAAATACATAGAGTGTATTAATCATTAATTAACTGTTAGAGCTGAATATTTCTTTTGTCTTTTCTTCATACTGGACTAATTTGTCCTAACATGGCTAAAACCAAGATGTGAAATTCTGATCATAGAGAAATCAGTAATTCACAATATTCCTCAACAAAACTGACACATTATCCATGTTTTCATTTATATATACTGCTTGTTAGTATTTAATTTAGCATATGGGTTAACTGCTTTTCAAGAATATAAAAAGAAAGTTTACAATAGGTATTGGAAAAGTGACCATGTTGTATACAGTGACTGCTACCATGAATCTTTTCACATTTTTCATGGCTTCAAGAAAACCAGAAGTAAATTTCTCAGTACAAAACTTGAATTCTGAATCCCATAATATAAAAGATTTTATTATACCATCTATCTCAGCCCCAACAAGTATGTTTTGGAATGATTTGTCAATGAAAGTGAGAATGATCTCATGCTTCCTTGAGATGTTACCAATAGATTACTGCAAATTAGCTACCAAATAAGCCCCATGTTGCTGTTACTAAATGTTTCATTTCAAGAAGCTCTTTAGAGAGACAGTATTATCCCACTGAATGATTGAAGTACTGAATCGCACAGCATGAAAGGTATGCCTTTATAGAGCCTACAAATTCTTTCAAATATACAAACCTGCAGCCTTTTATTCCTTAAAAGCTGTTACTCTTTTTCTTTAAACACCTTATAAAGCTTATGAAAATTTTAATATATTTAATATTCATGAGATTTAGACACAGGTAAAATAACAGAAGCATGGTTCTCAGAACAAAAAGATTTGCTATGTATTTTAAGAGCTTTCTAATACTGGAGCTCTTCTGAAAAGGCTGACTTTTCATAGTATGTAAAGGTTGTGACACATTTATGCTCAAACTAATACAGGTATGGTTAGTAACTCACATTTACTAACCTACACAGAAGATACTTCACGTGTCAGGAAACTTGTTTTAAAATTCTGAACCTTTCTAGACTCTTCCAGTTGCTTTGAGTTGAAGCCAGCTAATTAGTACATCTTAGCTGTTCAGTGATTTGTGCATCATGAAAAAAAAAAAAGAAAAAGAAAAAAGAGGCTTAATTTGTTGTCATTTACATTTGCATTGAAAAGCATTTGTCATTTAGGTTGACTCAGAAGAACTATAAAAACTGTATAGAAAAAGGATAATAATTCATATTATACCTCTTCTGAGCCAAGACCATAAAATTTTAGCCTCTGTAGGAAAAAGCAATCTGTAGAGCATTTTTTTTATAAAAATGTCAGCCTAATTTATAAATAAATATTTAAATGGGCTTTTGTAAATTCTGAACGTAGACGTTCCAACTTTATAGGGACAAAATTTATTCAAGGCATGGAGCAGTATGAAAATTTGCACAGAGAGACACTGGATATTAGGTGCCAGCAGTAGCCTAGGAACCTTGGAATTTTAAAGTTGTGCTGAAAGTGGGAAAAGAAAACATGTCATACTTGCACATGCCAAGCAGAAGCTTCTCTCACAAATTCATTTGAGGCAGAATATTTACTTTTCAAAGAATATTTACCTTTCAAAGCATTTATCTGTGAATCATATGCCTTGCTGTATCTCTTTCTGCCTTTCCATCCGACTAAAAAAGAAGAAAAACTTACTGCATCCATGAGTTCACCTTCCGACAATTTACACTGAGAAATGGGGCCAAAGCATCTGACTCTAGGATCAGCACAATGAGGAGGGCAGGCATTGACCAGGCAGCACTTAATCCATACAGGCATCCCCAGCTGCCCCACACACACTGTGTGTGGAGAGAAGTGAAATCTGGATCATCAGAGTCTAGGAACCTTCGGCTGTCAGTCTTGAGCTGACAGCAATATCCTGAGATCACAGTGGGCGTGTGTTAAGCACTGTAAAAGCAAACCACTAGCCAGGCCCAGCCCTTCCTCCGACATCGCTGAATGTGGCTGATGAAGATAATGACTTCACTAAATTTAAGAAGGAAGCAGACAGAAGCTAGCAAGGACAAAGAAGCTAGCAAGGACAGAGACTTGAGTAGTCAGCAGTAGAGACAGCTATCTCATGAGGGGAATGGAGGGATAGCACTGACCTCTGCTCTCTGGTGACAGCAACAGGACCTGAGAGAACAGCATGGAGCTGCACTGAGGGGATCAGGTTGGGGATTAGGAAAAGGTTATTCACTGAGAATGTAGTTGGGCACTGGAACAGGCTCCTCAGGGCAGCAGTCACAGCCCTGAGCTGCCAGAGTTCAAGGAGGATTAGGAAAATGCTCTCAGAGATAGGGTTTGATTTTTGAGTTGGATTCTGTAATCCTTGTTGGACCCTTCCAACTCAGAATATTCTATTCCGACAAAAGTAGGGTTGACTATTTCAAAATTAGGAACAAGGTAGGAGAAAACAATCCTACGTGCTTTGCAGCACCACAAGGAAGACACCTTCTTTGACTGGAAGGGCTGGGCACTGGGAAGATGAATCAGCAAAAAGTGAAACTCAAAGCCAAAGGTAATTCATGATTAGCCACGTTAGGAACATTCAATTAAAGTCTTTGAAGTACAGTGTAGGCAGCAGTGAAGATTTTGGCTTGTTTCCAAAAGTAGCTGCACTCACACCCAAGACAAAGAGAATCTCAGGAGGGTGTAATGAAATTAATGGAATTACTAAAATCCTGGACAAAAGTTAGTGCTCCTGCCTGACATATCAAGTTATCTGCCATTTAGGTCACTCTTGAGGCACATTTGTTAATGGTAATATTAAGTCTCCTTTGTGTTACGTTCAGTAGTCTCCATTTGAAATAAGAGTAACCATGCTAAAAATATGTGGCTTGAGAGTTCATTTAGCAAAAATGTGACAATGCATCAGCAGTTTGATTTCTCCCTCTTCAACCCAGACATTTTAACTTGTTGGGTTTCCAGTTTGAACGTTATAACTATTTCACTAAGGCCAAAACTACCTGTGTTCTGGTTAGTGAAAGCCCATTTGGCACAGCATTCGAATTAGCAGTAATGAGCCACATACGTTCTTCCATCAAGTTTGTTACCTTGATGAATATATCTCTGTAGGAAAATCTGAAATGAGTTAATGTACTTCCCTATTAAAGCCACTTCAGAAAATGGCTGAATATATAGGTAGCTTATTAGCTAAAGAGAAATTCAACCTAAGGCCCAATGAAAAAATATAGATCTTTCTAAGACCTGATTTATTATAACTACTTCTTACAGCTACTCACAGAAAAATTAAATGTCAGCAAAATTAAAGTTTTAAATGATCACGCCAAAAAAAAGTTAGCCCATGTTGAGGCATCTGGATTTTGCCTTTAATGTAATGCATTTACTTGTGCTGTTTTGTGCACACAGGGTTTTCTGTGATTTTCCTGCAGTTCAACCTGGAAAGCCTGGTTATCTACCACAGTAGCTCAAACAAACAAACAAACAAAACAAACAAACAAAAATGACAAACTGAGGTTTCTGGCGATCAAAGTGGCAGATGGGAACAAAAATCAGGGTAAAACATAAGCTTTAGGATAACAATTTTTTCTGGATAATATTATCAAGGGGTTTACTGTTTCCAGAAACATGGTGAGGATTGGAAATTGAAGGCTATAACCCGGGATATCATTTTCCTTTTTTTTTTTTTTTCAAATTCTTCTTTCTATTAGCTAGTGATGGGTAAACCATAGCTTTATAATGGTAAGTAAATGCATATTACTAAATGTGTATTTTCTTTACTTGCTGGCATAAATTTTGAGAGAAGCTGTTTTACAATGGAAAAAACAGTGTTCCCACCAGGTGGGCAAACAGAGAATTCTCTGCCTCCCAATATTCAAGGTTATCAAGAACAGCTTAACAGAATTTAGAACACTGAGACAAGGACTGGATTTATACAGAAACCTGATAAGTAGTGTTTTTAAAGTACTGCAAAGATCTCCCTAAAATGATAAGTCTGACCCCTTCCTCTATAGGCATGAAGCCAGCTACTTGTAAACACATCTCTTTTACAAATACAACAAAGTATGTTCAAAGGCTGGGGATTTTGTTCAGTTCTCTGTTTGAGGTGCTTCTTTCCCCTGGGTCTGTTGGTTTCATCTGGGTTGTGGCTGTTTTGACTTGTCCTTCTTGATTGCGTTTTTCTATTTCTATCCAAACTATTTCCACTGGAAACTTCTCCCAAGACGTCATGATTCGAACTTGAAGAGTAAAAACAAAAAACTTCTAATTTCTGCACTTAAGTTTAATCACAGACATTAACACAGTTGTTTTTCTGCTAGCTTTACATCTCATTGTGTAACAGCAAGATATATTTATCAGCAGGAATCATATTTTTTCTCCAACTTCTCTGCACTATACAAGATTTTATAAGTCCCTGTAAGACTTTGCCATGATCTGAATAGTATTTAATTGCATGTCTTCCAGTTTGAGTTCACCTTTATTTTTTCAAACACAAAACCACAACAGAAAGAATTACTCTAAATGAGATGTCCAAAATGCTCCCAAGCCCTTACTGGAATAACTCTCCCAGTGCATGCTAGGATCATATTAGCCTTTTTCACAGTCGTGCAATCCTCTCAGTCTGTACTTCTTGATCAACTAGTAATAAAGAGGTATGTTTTACTTCCTCAGTTTTTTTCTAAGTAATAAGCCCACACTCAGCAGAATTGCATGTTATTGGCTCCAAATGACCTTTCATAGTAGACTACCTGGTGTGTAATCCCATTTCTATTATTAAAGTTCAAGCAGCTTTTCTGAATGATGTCCCTATATTTCCCTGAGCAGCTCAGCATGGGAAGAACACTCTCCTTCTCTTTTACTATCTGTGTTTCACCCTCTCCTCACAGTGATGTCATCATAAAAGTTACTCGGTACTGAAATATTTTTTATATTATTTATTTTATATTTTTACCGAAATGTTTGAGTTATTAAACACTGTAAGTTCCTCTTTTCTGGAAAGAAGGATTACAAATTCAATTATTAACTCTTAAGTATCTATCAATTTCAAAGACATTTACCTGGTTCTCACCATGTAAACTGACTCTCTTGCTAACAGAACAGATGTTAGCATCTCCTAAGAATTCCTATTCCTGTTATTTTATTAAAAATATTGATTTTATTTCTTTTGCAGTAATGGGAAAAGTTGAATACTGTATTCGCTCTTTTGGAAACACACTAGGTTAGAGCATAAAAGAAATTTTCAGTATTTCTAAAGAAATGAAGACATCATTTCTTGCTACAGAGATAAATTTAAGGATAATGAAAAACAGTGGTTTTAGTTTACCTTGAAACATGTTATGAATCCTTGCAATAGGACAGTAGAAAGCAAGTACAATTAGTAAAGCATTGAAACACCATTAATATGTGTGAAGGTTAAAAAGTAATATTTCTTAGCTGAAACAACCTCATTATGACATCTCTGTAATTTCAATACACGTATTTTCTTTCACCCAAAAGTATTCACCTAAGTCAAGACAAGGACATGTCAGCTTTGCCACAGCCGTCATTCTCTCATAAAATAGTCAAGGATTTAATGTAAAAAATCTGTATGAGACTAGCAGAGAAACACACACATAAATCTCCTCAAAGCATATTAGCTTTTAAAGAAATATAATCTCCTACAATGATACATGAACTATGCAATGTACATTAAGAATAATCGCTCATCAGATACATCAGACACACACAAAAGTTTTGACAACTTAAAGCTCTGCATTTCAAAATAATTTAAATTGTCGTAACGAGGTGTAGATTCTGTTTCTACTTTCACAGGAAGTTAATTTTGTATAGCAGTCTTGTTCTGGTCACAAGACTCTCCAGAGTTACAGGGTTTGGAGGCCCTTAAAACAGGAATTTCTGTCTTTGTCATGTTTTGGTCTACTTAACTTGACAAAGAAACTAACTTATAAGCTAATGCAGACATAGGAAGTGCTGAATAAGAACATTTACTGACCACATACTTAATTTCCCTATAGCTCCCTGACATAGCTATCTGTCAGATTACTACATCTCTCTGACATCTGCAGCTTATTTGTGAGCAATTTTCATCTGTAAGGAATAGTTTGGCATCAGCTCCGCATGATCAAAGTACTTATACTTTTTAAATACATATCACCTCAAACCAGATTCTTTTGGTGGTACTAATGCAACCCTTCAGAGCATTTAACTTGAGAATATATATTTATAATAAGTGGATTTTGCATTTGATTTTTCATGTAGGAATTTAGTCAGTTCTTGACTAGAATACAGGTGCCATTCATATGGGGAAAATATGTTGACCCCAGTACAATATAAGTATGTTTGTAGGGTTGGTCTCATGTCTTAAACTTAAGATAGGAATTTTGCCAACACAGGCTTACTTTCTAAGCAAGGGTTTGGTCAACTGTTGAGTCTATTGTCATCCTCACAGCACTGTTTTAGCCATTATCATGGGAGAGTCATTTCTTCCTACATCAAATTAACACAACATATCATCTCAGCAAATGAAAATCAGAACTCATATTTGATACTATCAAAACAGTACACTGGATTTTGCAAGTGTCCTCGCAATATAGGCATGCAAAGTGCAGACATTTGCTATCCCTATTTTAGCTTATTAATACTTTCTGTTCTTTAGCAGGAATGAAAAAAAAAATAAAATGCATAGATATATTCCCCTGAAATATTAATAGATGCCTACACTTTTATCACCATGCAATACAATCCTCTTAGATTGTATTCCTTAAAGAAGTGGTGTTTCTAAGACTCTTTTGTCTCCTTTGCTTCTTTCTCAGAGCTATCATGCAATTCTCAGTGTTTGAGCACCAGACTTCAAATGAGAGATCTATTCAAAACATGCACAGACAAAATAAATGGTTTCCTTAGTAATGGGAACTATGAGAAAGTCTCTGAAACAGCCCCTCCTCCAGTAAGTTATTATGTACATGATCCTTTCTATATTCAACTACTGTACCATTACTACTGTGAAGGTAACTTTTGAAACCAGATCACAAAATATACTTAATATGCACTCACATTTCTGGCAGTCAAATCACAGAGGGGAATGAAAACATTTTCTGTATTCCTAATCAAAAATTTTGATTTTCTGAGCAGTAATGATGTTGCATTTTTCAGTGACCTTTTAATTAATTTTCTAGATCTGCAAATTGTAAGAAATGAAACTGTGTAAGTAAACAGCTAAGAACTTCACTTTGGCACACAATTCATTTCAATAATTTAGTGTACTTGATCTGAACTATCATTAGCTAACCATATTCTGAACACACATTGCCCATATCTGCACTGTTCCTCATCACCACCAAAATTACCTAATAATAATTATCATAGAATCATAGAATCATATAATGGCCTGGGTTGAAAAGGACCACAATGATCATCTAGTTTCAACCCCCCTGCTATGTGCAGGGTTGCCAACCACCAGACCAGGCTGCGCAGAGCCACATCCAGCCTGGCCTTGAAATTATCTATGCTACTTATGGCATGGGAAAACTACTATGAAAATTGTCTTAATCTCAAAACAAGAACAACTGAGAGCAAAATGATATTCTAGTTCTAATATTCAGCTTAATGAGCCTGTACAGATTTTTAAATCAGCAGTATGATTTATGTAAATGAAAAGCAAATAATCTAGAATTAGTAGTGTTGTCCATCCATTTTTAATATTAAACCACAATAAACTATAACAAAATAGTGTTGAAGTTCCCTGATCATGTGCTACTCGTGCCACACCACACCGTGTTAAAAGAGTCAATCTGTTTCAGATAGAAATTCAGTTAATTCTTCATAGAAAGGAAAACAGATACGAGGAAAAAAAAAAAAAAAAAGAAGAAATTCCTCTCAATTAAGACACAACTTTTCACCAGCTATAAGAATTATGACAGGCTGCAATCAGGAGGAAAGTTCTAGGTACTATCTTTAAGTCATTACTGTCACCTCTTCCTTCACCAGCCACAGACACAGATAAGCTCAGACAGCTGTGGCACTACAAGGTATATCCTATGCATGCATAAAGTCTCACGAACACCAGGTAGATCTTCATGAAATCGAAAAGGGAATCCCAGATTTAAAAAGCTACCATTTTGAATATCCCAATAAACTATATCCAACTAGTATATATTACAAAAACTGAGACATGATTACAAGTTAAGACATAAAACGTAGAAGAAATCAGTTCTAAAACTGAATGCATACACTGAGGTTGAAAACCTCTTTACAGATCCCATAATTCATCGACCTAATCCAGCTGCACGGAACTCTCTAGCTGCTTTTCACTACTCCATCTTCATTAAGATTCCTACACAGCATAGTGAGGTGGTGGTTGCTACGTGTGACTCATTTCTAGCTTTCAGTGGATGCTGCTATGCCAGAGATTCCTGCCTATGTAAATAGATTCAGAGACAAAAATTAGAAGAACTCTGATATTACTCTGAGTTGGACCCGACAGGTGCCAGTACAAAACAAAATACTTTAAGATTTTTTAGACTCCTGTTGTTCTTCGGAAAGGCTGACTATAGTACTGAGACCTGTAACAAGGAATCATACTACAGTTCTTGCTTGGGAGCTTGTATTTTCTTTCATAGAACATAACTGCTACATGAATAGGCGAATTTGCTAGAATATGCAAAATTCCCTACATCACCAAGATAAGCATCAGCTGATCACCACTGCTTTCATTCATCCACATCATGTGATTGAACCTGCCTGTACTATACAGCTCCTTTTAGTAAGCAGTTCCAGTTTTGCCAAGTTGTAGAGCATCTACTACCGACATAGCTTTTAATGTAGTATCTGGTGCTTTGTGTAGACGTGAACCTATTCTGATGTGAAATTATTTACAGGTTCATGGCCTAGGTTTGTTTCCATCTGCTTTATTCCTAACAACACTAACTCTCGGATCTAATAAAACAAAGATGCTAGTGGGTTAAGTAAGGTGATCATAACACTCTCCATTATGAAGTACAACTGTATTTAGAAGCTCAAACTAATTGCTGGCAATAAGCCTTCCATCTCATATATATATATATATATATAAAATAGACAAAGAACCAGAGATAGAAGCATTGCTTTTGCTTTTGTAATGAATAAATTGTTCAATTGCAGAGGGAGACGCATTAATACAAGTTACTACTCGTCTGTATGGAAGCATAGCCCTTAGGAAAATGTCAATAGTTAAGTTTCCATAATATCTAAAAAGGAATGTGACAGTGTCAGGTTAATGCCCTTGCATAAACAGCACTGAATATGCTGCTAGAACAGGGTTACAGGAAGCAATGGCCTTTTTGTCTCTCTTTAAGGCATATCATGCATGACAGCTGGCTATAATTAATAAGTCAATTAATAAGTTCATTGATAAAGTCACAAGATAGATTTTCTTGAATCTGAACAATTCCAGTATTTATCCCGAATGGAACATTCCTCCACACATCACATGGCAGATCCAAGAGCAGAATGTTTTCAGAACTGGTGAGAATTCATCCGTCAAACAACAGCTCCCTCCTCTTTTGCTCTAAGGGCTACAGGAAGGAAGATGGCAAAGAGTCACCACTTCACCCTCCAATTTGTCACTGTGGTGCCTTGGAAAGTAAATGTAAAAGCCTCAGAAGGGGTAAATGTATTCATAATTGATAAAGCTGCTTAAAATGCATCTGCTGCTTTACATGTGGATATAATCAGTGTGGATAAGCACTTTATGAAGAATTTTGTAATTGCTAATTTTAATATAAAATGTTTCATGTTAGAATTTAAATCAAATACTTGTGTTTGTGGTTTTTTTCATTTAATTGCACAGTATTTGTTCACTTTTAAACTACATTTGTAGCATTTTAACTACAGCTGTGTTATCTGAGCCTAAAAATACTAGAACTGGTTTTTAATTCCCTGAGCCACAATAAGCCTACAGGATATAAAAAGCCAGAGATGCTCCATCCTTCACCCTAATTAAAAATAAAAAAATAATAAAATAAAATAAAAAAAGTTTTGAAATCTTATTTCAATTTTAAAGTTTTAAGAAAAATGCTGGTATAGAACTGTTGTATTTTAATAACTAAAGGTTTTATGCATTACACTAATTGTCCAGATAAATAATTACTTATTATCATGTGGACCCAGTAATCAGATAAAATGCATGCAAACTAGATACCTGGAGCTAGCATACATTACTTTCATCATATCTCCATCAGTCTGAGATTTTTTCTTCCTATCCTGTAACCTAATAATATATATATATAATTCTGGTGAAGTAGATTACACTGCTATTTTAAAACCACCAAGCATCATACTGAAATCAGCAGGAAAATAACTTAATGAATCCTAATAATCGTGATTGTTTTGTTACAAAAGGTATTTTTCTCCAGCAGATAGTGTGAAAAAAAATATTTCTTTGCATCAGCTAAATTAAAAAATTCAATTATTTCACTTTTTTATGAGACAGAACTTTATTGTGATATAATAACATTTTAACTAATATGTAAATGTATCCCTATCAAGGAGGTATTTTAATTGCATATATGCTCTATCATAAGAACTCACTTTCTTTATGCAAGTATACTTCAACTGATTTAATTATTTAGCCTTCTAATTACACAGTCCATACCAATCAACCAAAATGAAGCACTTACAAAATCTTAATTTCACATGTCAAATCACTGAATATGATTTTGCATGATTCTCATGCTAACTAGAAAGCCAGATTTTGAATGATTGTGAGTATGTGAGGTTGGGGCAAAACACAAGAAATCTTTATGTAGTACAGCAACAGTCCCTTTACTCCTGATCTTAATTTTTCCATGGGATGACATCAGAGAAGTAGGGGCACTTTGTCAGCTTTAACAGAACCTTTTCCCTTTTTTTACTCTGTATAGATTTCATGAAATTCTCTTATCTTTCCTTCTACCTTCCCTCCTTATCCCCCTGCCCAACCTATGCCTCATAAGTGAAGTACAGGTTTATGTCCTTTGTCCAGGGCCAGGTGTGATACCACATGGCTGGAATCAAGCAGGATTTCCATTTTTCCTATGGGATGTAGCATAGCAAGCAGTCTCGTTTTTCCTGCTTTTGGCTGTGCTTTCTTGAAACATCCTGAGCCCTGTCTCAGCAGAATAGGCTCTTAAGATGAGCAGTATGGAGTGCTCATAGGTTCACTTTGGGAAGTTTACAACAGTTTGCATCTGCAGCTTGTGGTGCAGCACAAGGCATAAAGAACTGGAAGGTAGCTAGAGATGCATTGGCCCCAGGTGGTTTTGTTATAATTCTCTAGTTCATGTTAGGGGGAAAAAATGTCCATAATAAAGGAATTGGAGAAAAAAGAAGGGCCACAGGCCTTCCACCCACCCTAGAGTACTGTAAGTATTTTCCACCTGTCATTTAAATGCCCGTACTTCATGTATGACACTGTTCTACTCAGTTGCATTTATGAAAACTGGATAGCACACAGTTTTAAAGAATAATAAAGTCATATCTTCTACTTATTCTAGCTGCAGTATTTAAAAATTAGAGGAAGAAGGAAAAAAAAGCTGTTGCTTCATTACAGCCACAGCAATGTAAGTACCAGTGAGTTAGATTTTACAGTATTTTTCCCTAACCAATTATATAAAAAAAAAGAAATACATTTAAGAAGTTGCCATTGCATTAATTCAGTTTTCATAGTAAGTGATTTTGTGAAATGTAAAATTATTTTCTTACAGAATAAAAACAAAAATAATGCATTCCACGATCTCACAGTGAATCAAAATGAAATAGAGTTTTCATAAAATAGTAAACATTTCATAATAGAAATCTGGTGCTATTGCTGTTGCAAGAAGTACATTAACTTAACATTGTTTGCTAAACATTCAGAAATATTTCATACTGTTATTAGAGAGTATGGAAAAAACATAGCAGAAGTGTGAAATGAGAACCAAATTTCCCTGTGCTCCACTAGAGGGTGGCCTGTGTCAGCCAGGGCTGGAAAGCTGAATTCATGCAAGACAGCCAACATTTTCTTAGTTTTGACCTGTTGACAAACAACGCTTTGCATTTTACTATTGTTAATCTACTATTACCAAATAATTTCCTTCATAAAAAAAAAAAAGTATGCATGACAAAAAAGTTTCTCCTAACAGCATCTGTCTCATTTGTTAGAGGATAATAAATTTCAGTATAGATTTCCCTTAAATTGATACAAGATTTTTGAATTATTTCATGATGTTTGAAACCTCCATGGTTTGTATGCCCTCTGTTCACACAGAAAAAAGAAAAAACCTGAAACCAAAGAACATGACACAAAGAAGGGAGAAAGGAAAAGCAAAGAAGAAGGAAGGTTGGCAAGGAAAAATCTGTGTAGTCCTTTGTTTACATACTTGGATGGCCATAGAGGAGACAGTCAGGTAGACAGATGTTGAAGGAAACCAATAGTATTCCACCAACCCCTTCCTCAATTCATTCTTGACTTTCCTTGTTTCTCAGAAAGGTGTGTTATTACTTTCTGTTAATAAACATGTTAAAATATATATATATGTGTGTGTGTGTAAATAATAAAATTTGGAAAAGGAGTATGAAAAATCCTTTACTTAAGCTAAAAGTAAAAGCAGCAAAATGATGGCAATTTTCCTGAATGGTTCCACAGACAACATCCCTTGAACTGCAGTAACCTCTGCAGAACTTCAGTGATCTCTAATCAGTTGTTCCCAACACAGATAACATCATTACACAGCCCTAAAAAAATAAAAATAAGGAATTTAGACCTCCTGAGCTGTTCTGTGAAAACACAAACCATGTCCTGTAACTCCCACAAATCAGAAGAGGTGTCTGGGAGCGTACAGAGGCTTGTTTCGTGCATCCGTCCCCGAAGCATCAGTGTCACGTAACAGACAGCTTCCCACGGCCAACCAGGCTGGCGCAGCCGCGCACTACGCTGCAGCTGGGCACGCCGGAGCACTGGCTCCTCTCTGGGGAGTGGAAGGGGCTCAGTTATTAATGACCGCTGAGCAGGCAGCACCATGTCAGAGTGACAGCCCAGAGGGTGGACAAGGCACTGCTAACCACCATGGAAACAAGGAGAAATAAGAGCTAGCGAGCAGCGATCCCTCGCTCCCGCTCCCCCCGCTGGATTGCGAGCCTCAGCCAGGCAGGCAGCAACAGCGCCCTGGCAAACATAAGGGATCTCAGCTGGCAGCACAGAGAGTCTTTCATGCTGTAGGATATCGATAGATACATCTCTGTATTATATACCATTAGACACACACTCACATGTACACACACGTATTCAGACTCTGGCTTTAATACAAGTATGTGGTTGCCTGAACCGAGGATCAAAATTATTGAGATGCAAGAACTCCTCCAGCTCTGAAACTATTCCTATTGAAAGGTAAGTTCCTCTTTATTTTCTATCTCGTCCTTATATCTTAACATGTGAACTCTTTCTTCTTTTTGTAAAGTTTTATTAGCATATTTTCACATTTTACTTTCTGAACAGAAATGCAAAAGCAATTTGCATTTTGTGCAGGAGATAATCTAAATATGCTTGTGAGATTATTAGAATTGTGCATTTGTTAGCTTGAAAGAACATCAAAGGGTACCAAATCATAAAGGGAGAATGTTCCCCCTGATGTTTCAGTTGCAAAATCAAATTACACAGTTGCTCTGTGTTTTGAAACCAATAAAACAAGACACAGGACAGCCTCCTTTCTTCTCACCAGGGCTAGGATTAAGGGAAATGCTGTTTATGTCAGGACCTAAAGCCCACAGAGCGGCAAGGCTGAGTGAGCATATCACAAACAGTTATTGAATTTCTGCCAGGCTACATCTTAAGGACTGTGGCAAATGACTTCGCTTTAAAAACATCCCCTTTTCAGTCAGAAGGGACAGTGTAAATGTCTGATTACTGATGCAGCTGGAACGGACGCACTAGGTAAAAAGGATCGCATTAAGCAGGAGAGTTCTCATCTTCTTTGGTAATTAACAGGATCACAGCAGGGTGCCTCCAAAGTGTACTTTCATATAAGGAGACTGTTCAAATTCATCACTGTAAAAGCTGTGCCTGCTTTAGTACAGGAAGGCATGAAACTGTTTATCTTTGCTTTCCCTGTCTTTGTGTTCACATGTCTAGTTTGAGTTTTTGCCCAGCACTGCTATTCAGAAAGAGAAGAACCCAAGACAGGGAGGCTGAGGGGGCAGTAATTCTGTCTGGAGAAGACCAGAAAAAAAAAGACGGCAATGGTTAATCAATTTCATCAACATAAAATTCCATGCTAGCAATACTGTTGCTCAGTGTATTTGTATTTATGTATGAGTCCTTTCTTCTATGCAGTATAACAGTATCCTAGTATCCCTTCAGATGAAAACACATTCAGTGAAGTCCATCAGCATGGATCTGTGATTCATGCACCAGTGAAAGCCAGAGAGATTTTAGTTTACACCATGAAAAAGACAGGTTAGCTATCTGCTGCATGCTGCAAAGTGAAAACAAAAAGAAAAGAAAAGAAAATACAACTGTAATCTTCCTGCATGTTTTCATTTGCCTTTTAGAATGCTATGCCTGTGTTATAAACAGCTCACTATACAAATTATTTCCTCAGCCTCTCCCCCCTCTACCACCAGTCAACCTGTACACCTTGCAGAACATCATGAAGAACCTGTTCAGTTGCAGCAATGCAATTATTTATTTGTAATTTCCGTTACTGTGTTTTCAGAAACAAACACTGTGAAACAGACAACCAATGGCAGTAAGCCTGCCACCTTCCCAAAAATGTCAGGAAATGGGTAGCTTAACAATATGTAGAGTAAGAAGTCAATTAATTCAGCTGACCTTTGTAAATGGTGACAATAAAGCAGCTCTGACAATATGCCACAGCATTCGATTTTCCCTCTGGAAAATGAATGAGCTTAAGAAGAGGTTTCCTTTTCAGAGTAGAGAATGAAAGGCATTGAAGCATTAGCTCCTGCTATTGGCAAGCTCGCTTCCTCTGTTTCAGCTGCTGTATGAAATCTGTTAAAGCAAGCTGGTCTATTTCATGATGTGAACCACAACCCCCGGTTCAATTAATTCAGTATCCCCTTTCCACCCACACTACATGTGCATGTTAGTTGCTAAAAGCAGACTTTCAAGCTACCTTCTTGCAGAAGGTGGTATGCAAAAAGGAGGAGAGCCTGATTCTGCTCCCTCCATGCTATATGCAAAGGAAGACTCAGATGAAACTTTTTCTACTGTATATTGTGCTACACGCTTAGCTTTTCTGACTTTATTCTCGTTCATTTTAATGGAAAAAATAAGGAGCTATGGGTAACATCAAAATAATCTACATCGCTTTTGGTCACCCATACTCTAATGCACTACTTTAACGCATTATATGGATGCGCCACAGCGTTTCAGAAGACTTTGTTTCTTCCAAATGTGCACGCACAGAGAAACGCGCAATGTGGACGCAGCATCTGAGCGCATGGCACACGCGATCCCAAGCAGCGCGCCAGCGCGAGTGCTGGGTGACTGTTTTGGTTAATGCTCCCTACAAGCTCCTGCAGTAACGTGGTTGTGTCAGACGGGGACCGGCTGACGTTGTCATGGCAACCGCGCCGTGCCGCCTTCCCGGGCGGTGGGCCTGAGCGCGGCAGCAGGCCGTGCCTGCAGGTGGGCCGCGAGCGGGAAGAGCTGCTCCCGACACCGCAGCGAGACCTGGGCAGCCAGGCACTGCTGCTACCTGTCACTCAGGTCATAAATATCGTGCATGATCTTTGTTAACCGATGAAGAAAGGCAGCTTATGGAAATCCTCGTGTCCTGCAAATCACTTGCCATCACTCGTCCCTCAGGACCAGAGGACGAAATGAAGTGTTTGCAAGTGAGAGCAAGCCATGCAGCGGTGCTGCAGCCACTGCCAGTGACACTCACTTCCTAATCCCTATCACTGATGAGTACCACAGTGCCTTTAAATGGATGGTGTTTGATAGCCAAATTTGATAGCAGCTGACAGGAGAAGAAAATAAGAAGTAGAAAACAAAGAGATTTTTAAGGCAAGCTCTATCTTACTTCTGAAGGTAATGTCACCATTGACAAACAAACACTGTTCAAGCTACAGGAATGAATATTCCATAAGTTCTGGTACGTCAGTGATTTTGTTAATTCATGTATCCCTCCTTCACTTAGTACCATTAAAAGATGAAGCAGAAGAAACAAAAGTCTTGATAGAGATGCTGCCAGAAGGTATCTCAGCAAACCCTTCCACTTTAAATTCTACATAATAACAACTAGCCAAATCTGACAGTGACAAACTAGTGACACATACTGCTCAAGCAACTGCTTTCCAAAGTATATTTGTCTAAAAATGTGTAACTTTTAAAACGTAACTTTCTTCTTTTTCTTTTTTTTTTTTAATTCCCATATTTTTAATTCCCTGTATTCCTTTAAAAAGAATTCTAATTCTCATTCTAACAATATAACGAGCAATTAAAATCCATTCCTTTTTTTGAAGGGAAAATGCCTGTAGAATTTGAGAAGAAACAGTAGTGACAGATGTCATTAAAAAGGTCATTAAACACATTAGTATTACTAGAAAATCAATACTTCTCATTACAACAGTAAGGTACCTGGAAAACCAAATTACCTTGCCTTTTACTTACTCAGCTGACTAGCCCACAAACTGTGAAATGCCACTGTTGTGAAACATCACTGTTCACAAAGAACATTTGGTAATATTTTTGATGCTAAAAACTTTATTTAAACAAACAGTGTGAACCTCGGTGTAATACACAAAATCTATAAATGATGTCATTAATGTCACCACAACAAATCTATACATCATGTCACCAATATCACCACAATACATTTTTATCCTCAACTGACCTGAACTGATAAGTTTCACTGTCTCAGCAAATGGAGCTGTATTCATCTGCACCAAAGGAATATCCAGTATGGGCATCAATAAAATTATTCCACCTTGGGTTCTATTGGAGTAGCTGAGTGTGCTGCCTGGTGAGAAAGAGCACTTTCACAAGCACAAAATACAAACTACTTTCAAAATTTTGTTTGATCCACTTGCCCTCCTCTGACAGGATTTCCTCCTCTTTATATATGGAAGATGGTGCTATACAATAAGCCAGCCATAACAAAAAATGAAGAGCAAATAAACAAAGAAGTCAACATGTGCATGTTTTCTTCTCTCAAAATTTAAAGACATGCTCTAGTTATACAAGTGAAGGGGATATTATTTGATAAGTTAAACTTATGGTCATTTATTTCTATTTTATAATTTCTTAGTTCTAATTTACCAACTGCTTGAAAAAACAAGCTACAGATGGGCACTCACCCCTAGCGTTCCCAAGACTGCTAACTGGTTTGCTGCACAACACAATTGCACAGACATTAAAATGAAAGGAAAGCATAATTTCATAAATATATATTTATACAATGCATCCTTGAAGCAATTATCCTTCATTTGGAAATATTTCTACTTTACCAAAGATTTCTCTCAGTATAACTCATTCTCCTTCAGCCAGCCTGCTTGCAGTAACTGCTTGGCCACAAGCAGTAATTCAAAGGAAATAAGATCTTTGTGCTCCCATTATTTCTATTCATCTTCTGTATTTATGGAATTCATTAAAACATCTGCCCCAAATTTAATGGTATCTTAATTCAACTGACCTCTGAATTAGAACAGAGAAGATTTTTTCCTCTTCTCTGCTTTCAAGTCCCACAATCCCAATGAAACTGGGAAACGTTTTTTGACAACACTGGTACAAAAGAAATCATTTAACAGTTCCCTTTCCTGCATAAGCATCTATGCTTAGAGTTAAATACTGCACAGCCAAATTAAATGCTACAGAGATTCTGTTTTTTTCAAAGTATCTATTGATTATTAGAATAACCACAAGACTCTTTTACTAGAGGGTACCTGTCAGACAAGTAAGACTCTGCCAGGAGATCTAAAAATCTCAAACTTTTGGTAGAGGAAAGGTGAAAATATGTGTCTGGATATTGTGCCAAAGTTCCCTTGGATGTTCAGTTATCATTACTACAAAAAATAGGTATACAATCTTCTGCCTAGGGATCAGACAATTTCAGAAACTGCCTGTTGAATAAATTACAGACTAACAATCCAGATTAAAAAAAAACATGTAATATGACATACAATGAGAAGCAAAGTTGTGCAATGAGACATTTTTTAAATCACCACAGCAGAGCCATCATCCTGGGGAAGAGGAGTCTTAATAGCTTTTACAAAGGCAAGGTGTTGTCATGTCAAAAATTACCAGGGCTCCTCTAGTGTGGTGCTGAAAGGTCTGAGGGAATCCTAGCTGGCAATCATATTGGTTGGCTTTGTAATCCTGGTGATAAAACACAAAGCCCTCCATATTGGAGACAGCAAGCAAAATATATCTCTCAATTGGGAGGCACTTAAATAAGTGCAAATGTTTAACTTGTTCCCTGAATAAGGATAAACACAAATGTCTTCTGCTTCTGCTGTATAATAACACATCTCTGCTGAAAACAGAGATATATTCATGTCACTATTTATATCATATTTATGTGATTTTTCTGTATCTGAAGTTCTAATAAAATTGTTTGTCTTGACAGGGATAATTTTTATGCGTAAACAGAGACTTTTCTCGAACATTTTAGCCAGTGTCATATCTGTAAATCAGAGGACTAGAGATATAGAGATAATTCATTCTTTTTCCTACCCAATTCTCATTCCTGTTGCCAAGTTATTGCAGGCCCCTGAACTTCTCCACTCGGGAAAGCAGCTTTCTCTAGAGATCACATCAAGCATCAGCAAGTTTTGCAGATAACACTGAACAGTGAGCTACTTCTCCATGTTTCCAATAAAAACAGCATTAGCTGTTGAGTTTTCCACCCCTGCTGGCCCCATGTTGCTTGCCACAGGAGCAGAGAAGAAGGAAAGCCTACTCCAGCCAAGGCTCACATGGAGCTAAATCTCCAAAGGATTTCTCTTCCTTGTACAACAATTCTAAACCCACTGCACAACATAAAACTGCCATTTGTCACATGTCCCACACAGAAATGAACCGGTCTTTCAAAAATTATTCCTCCTTCCCCATTGCAAAAGCGTTTCAGGAATAGTGCAACAGGTTGACCCTTACCAAATTCTAAACAAGCAGAAAAGAATCTTTCAGTATGAAAATAAAATTACAGTCAAGTGGTGTTTCATTACTAGTGTAGCTTGAGGGATGTTATCTGCATAACTCCCTTTTAATACCTGTTTATAATAAAGCATACCCATTTTGGTTACCCTCTAAGTGTAACATCGCAAGTTTATCCTAGATACTATTCAGCATACTACACCTGTTAGCACATGTATTTATTTTTATACAGGATGTGCCACATTAACTTTGAAAAAAGACAGCTGAGGCTGTACAGTAGCTGTTTCATGACAGTCCTGGAATACAATAATTTCAGTGTTCACTCCATTTGAGGTTGTTTGGCCGGTTACTTACCGGTAAGCACAAATACAAGACCAAAATAATACAACTCTCAAGAGAAAGGGAAAGATTAATGCCTATTATGCCAGTTTGCAGAGGTATCGTTACGAGGTGAGAGAAGACAAAATGAGGTAATTGCAAATATAATGATCTGTAAAGCTAGAAATGGTTGTCTGAATAGCGATTTCGCCCAGCACGTATAATTCAGGTAACATATCCTTCTGAATGTTGCTTTGCTACAGATTACCTAGTCATCAATATTATGTCAGACAAACACACATTTTCAGTCATTCAATTTTTATTGTGCAATAAGAGACAAAAGGGATATCCAGTATTATTCTAGTTTAGAATTTAAACTGCAAAAATGCATAAGGAAAAGTACTGTGCTCTACAGCACCTAGGCTGCTGAATTCTATTTTTCTTAGGCACAAAGTACAGCCCAGTAATATGGGGGACTGCACAGCACTAGACCTAAATTTTTCACTTTCGCAGCCGCAGAAATAATGTCCATGCTTGGACATACACCATAAAAACCCAATACCCACATTGATAAGAAGCTTAGAATGAGAAGAAGCCCTTAGATATTATTGCATAGACTAACATTAGTAGAATGAACTTTCCTCAGTATTTCAAGAATCCAACATTCAGAACAAGTTCTACTATAATTGGACCACATCCTCACTACTGCTTCATCTTAGCAACAATCAGAAGAGCAGGTTTATTTGTGTTCACACTGGTATAGACAGTTCAAAGCCTTTAGAGAAGGACAAAACAACTTCAAGAAATAAGCCAAAAAAATTTGGTTAAAAACTCCCAGGCTGTCTATTATTTTACCCCATTATCCTCAGAAACTGAAGAATAAGTTGTCCTTTCATCTATCTTCAATACTTGTGATACTGTATATTGCTGCACATACCTCAGTAGAAACCAGGGTGGATCAAAACAACTATGGGAGCCTCACCTGCAATTGTTATCCTTTATTCCTTCTTAATAATTTTGTGTGTGTGTTTGTTTCTACTTTTTAATTAACATTGTTTGAACAGAGTTTGGTGTAAAAGTAATTATAAGATAACTGTCTGCTAAGAACACACAAATAAAACTAATACCATTAAAATTTCACTATTAGAAAGAACTATCCAGAAAACTTTCACAGATGGTACTCAGAATTGTTATCTTTGAGTGTAATTTCACTTCCATTTGTAGTAAATGGCAGAATTCACATGTATGTTAACAGATGTAAAAGGGATTTGTAAAAGCTTATTCCCTTTGCTTTTTAATGCTTGCATCATATTTCATATATTCCCTTTGCTTTTTAATGTTTGCACCATATTTCTGTCCAGAAACATAAGTTTCATCACGTTGCTTCACTTCCACTAATGCCACAAAGGAAAAGATCCTTGAGACCTTTTATTCCTGTTTAGAATAATTGGTCCAGTCTCCTTTTCTAAAACATCTAGATGGATATCCAAAACTTCTGAAAAATAAGACTTTAGATGAAAAAGGAAAAAAAAAAACTTGGAATCACAGTCAAAATCCCCTAGAAAAATTGGTTAAGTAGTTTTACAAGAACCATGCTAAGAACCTGGAAACAAGTCCATTTCTGAACGTCAGGTCAAACTGAGTTTAATTAAACAAAATTATACCAAATATTTTGCAACTCTTGTATATTCTCCTTTGCCTACGTGAGGATACTATAACATTCAGAAACAACAAATGGCATATCATCAGTTTTGATAAGGAGATGCAAGCTTTTTCATTATTTAAAATGCACCTTACCTTGAAATGTACCTCATAAAAAGTAAACTGATGTTCCAAAATGGAAACACGTAGTTCTCCCTATTTCGTATTTCACTTGATCATATATTATTTTTTTTTCCATAAAAAGTATCAGTGTTTACATTCTCAACTTATTATCTGGGAGTAAGTGGAATGAGATTAGGCATTTATTAGAATTGCCATAATTAATTTACTAAGGGGAGTCTACTCCTACTTCACAAAAATATCAGGAAAGTACAAAGTTTTTCCAAGTAGTACGGACATCAAAGATGTAAATGTATTCCTTCCAATAAGACTTCAACTTAACTCTCCCAAATGTTCAGAGGAATAAGGAAATAAGGAAAGTACAATAAAACTTTGACTCTAACATTTTGTCATAATGGATACCTGCAACTTTATTTTTTTTTCCAAACTGTTTATGATTTCTGTCCTATTTTCTTCAGTTCCATTCTAGCCCCATGTACATTTCTCTTACTAATTAGATATATTAATAATGTATCTCTCAGAAAACCGACATTCATACTGAGATATTCAGATACTCATATTTTCATGTTTGTTGCATAAATCCATCCTGTCCAGCCTATCAAAAACTTTTCTAAAACAGACATTGATATTTGCCTATTTAAAGTATGCTCCATTCACCTACAGAAAAGTATGTGTCAATAATTTCATTATTCTATTAATGATCATTATTGTCACTACAGGGAGTAAATCCAAAGCAAATGAAAATAAGAACTGTTTCTGTTAGATATTTTCATTTGTGCTCTCCAGCTCCAGTAGTACATTTTACTCAACTTTTTTTTAGGTATAATAAAGAAACAGGCAAATTTCAATGTCCACATTAAAGAACATTTCCAGTAATAATTACAATAGTAATCTAGTGCTAGATTCTTTGTTGCTCCATTTTATGGATAGAACCTATAACACTTGTTCTTGCATGTCCTTTTCTGATTTGATAACATTTCTAAGTTCTATACTTATTACTAACCCTGTTCTACAGTAAGACCTACAAGCTGCTCTAAAGGAATTGTATTTTTTCTACAGTGCAACATCAAAAATGTATGATTTCATGGGAAAAATACCAATTCAAATAGAATAAGATCATCTTTCTTGTGTATTTGCCTTAAGGGTTTTGAAAACAGAAGTCAGGGAAGTGCTTTTCAGTTTATTCTTAGGTACTTACATGAAAGAACTTCCTCTAATAGTTCGTTATTTTCTTTAATTTGCTGATTGCCTTTGCTGCAACTGCAAACCAGATCGTGGTGCCTTTTTAAGACATTTAAATTCAGGAATATTTCATACATAATGAACATTTCATGAATGTTCACTTAACAGTAAACCCTAAGTAGATTAAAAGTAAAAGTATATGCAATTTCAACAATTTAATTGCTGAAATGTTAAATTTCTCATACATTGCCCCAGTCCCTAAGTGCATTTTGGGTCTCTGGTTATCCTCTCAGTTGAAGTCAAGCTTCATCAATGGAGTTATGCCAACATAGGTACCTCATTTTAGAACAGAAAAGCAGGACCTTTTGATCTTTTAAGTCCTGGAAAACTCTTAGACTTTCTTTTTTTTCAAGTTTCACTTTTCATCCCTGCTTTGACAGTTTCTGAAGTTCACAAAGACCACTGAAATCTTTCAGTTTACTTTAAGTGGATGTCAATTAGGTATTAGTAGTATTTACTTTCTTTTAAATGTTTTATACATCAGCTCTCCAAAAAAAAAAAATTTTCTTGAAGAGTCTGACTTTGCACTATGAATATATGCTATTGATTAGAGCAGGTATGATTACATCAAGACAAAATTGCAGATGAAACTCTCATTGAAGAGGGATTTATAAGCTGTGTTTCAAATGCCAGGGTCCTGAGCGTCTGCACACCTTCACTGTCCCATCTAGAACTCTTTGCTCATCAGCCACAGTCTCCATTTCAGCACAGGCCCAGGACGCTCACTCCTTTGAAGAGCTGTGCATGGCCCTGGCTTTTTTGACTTCGCTGGTTGAGCTTTGGACTTGTGTTGGTATGTCATTATATCAATCCTAGGAAGAGTACAAAGACCTAGATACAAAAACACATCAGACATAAATGATTCAAATCTGTCACAAAAATGGTAATGGTTATGTTGAGATTGTAGGCCATCTACAACCATTCAATCATAAGCTCATCAAAGCTGTGGTATAGTTTCTCAATACTGCTGTTTAGCCTCTCCGATAGAAGATAGTGAATCTTTCAAAAAGTCTCAATACATTTTTTGAGTAATCTACTCCATCATTAACTGAAACACAGATATTTCAGCAGGAGAGAGAATGAGTAACCAATACTAAAGATTGAGTAAAATGTTCAATTCCATTAAAAATAAACTTGCATTAGCATCGATTACAAATATTTTTCATTGGTGTTTAATGTACAACATTGAATCTACACAGACCAAAATCAACTGCAAAACGGAAAAGTCTCAGGACAATGTTATTAAATCCTTTACAGCAACTGTAAGAAACTCCAAAGCTCAGTTTTACCTTCCATAGGTCTGACATAATAGCTGACCTTACTTTGAGCAGGAGGTTGGACTAGAGATTTGCTGAGGTCCCTTCTAGTCTGAAATATTATATGATGCTATGATCCTTTCTGTAGAGGGGTTTGCTACTTTGTCAACAAAGTTGTCATAAAACACAAGTCAACAATCTACAGCTGTCTTCGTCAGAATCTGCTTAGCTGTCTCACTATGACTGTACTGGATGAGAGCAATTAAGATGTCACCAGGACTGAAAGGAATGCTGCTAATCTCTACAATGCTTTGAGTTTGGTCTCTAATTCAGTGGGCTGCAGCTGAAAATTTTGAGAAGGGAGACAGTCTGACAGACTACTCACAACTATAAAAAAAATAAAACTGTTTAAACATGAGGTAATATTTTCTTTGTTGTTACTCACCAAGACTATTTTGTTTTAAAACTTTAAAATAAAATACTGTTTATTCAGATAATAGAAAATAGCTATTTTTTAGTACGGGAAAAGCCTGATTCCCTGGAGATTTACCATCTTAATCTATAATCTGTGTAATTCTGTTCAGCCAGGTGTTCAGGGTGTTCCACAAATCTGATGCTCTACAGATTCACACACAGTCTTGAAAATACAGCATTAGCAACTGTGAATGAGAATTAACATAATGACTGCTTCATGTTAAGCTCTAAACTTCAGCTTTCTCTTCCTAGTGTGGTATTTTACATAGTGAATATACTTAATCTGTTTCTCCCTTTGTGTGATATAAACCTGCAACAAGCTTCATAAGAAGTGATTCAGATGAGGAAGCTTGCCTTTTCAGAGCTGTTATTTGTGCTGATTTTCTCAGAGTTATCTCCAGTATCAAGATCCATCCAGTAATTACTTCTACCAGAGTAATTTAAGAAACATGAACTGGTCAATTAGAGTCGCCAAAAACTTAGTGTACACTTAAATAGATAATTAAATGAACAGCATTTTTATTCTCAAGCTTTGAAAAAACACAGTAATGTGCAAAGGATTATAAACTGGAACCACGCTATAATACCACATATAACTTCACTTAAGTCATGCACTGTAAAATAGGGAAAAAGAAATAAAAAGCTACCACATCAAATTCCAGATAATTCTCCTGTGTTGTCCACTGCACAAGAATTATTTTAGCTCCATGGTCTGAACATACATAAAATCATGGTAATGAAATTTATTTTGTACTATGTTTAGAGGAAGGGCTGGGAAGCCTTTATAGTATTTTTCTTCAAACTAAATCCATTTTGTACAGACAATTTGCATCTCAGTTCTTTACCATGAGTAAAAACTATTATTTGACAACATGCTAAAGACAAATATTTTTTAAAATATTAAATGATACTGTTTAGATTACTCATGTGTATTATATTATGCTTATACTCCAATACTCAAACACAAGTGTATTCTTCTGACTTCAGAATTATTAAGTACAAAGAAGTTTAAGAAGCACCAGGTGTTTCACTAAAATAATACCAACACAGTGCCATTAACTATTTCTTAGCCATGTTCTTTACATCTACCTGACAAAGACTTCTTGATGCCACTCCCTAGGGGTAATTATTTTAATGTCGTTTGAACCTGCGTTGTCAGTGATACAATTATTTCCTCTTACAACAGTGAGACTTTTCTCATGAAAAAAAAAACCAACAAGACTCACAGAATTACTGATGATTAAAAAACAGACACACACAAAAAAAGTTTGCCTTAACAAGAACTTATTTTCAGACCCTAAACTGGACTCCTCTGTGAGCAGCAACATCTCAGCTTTCTAAATGCCTTTTGGCTCTTCTCTAAGACTCATATTCAAGATAGATGTATAACGCAATTTGATCAATTACAAGAAGTCAAATTTAAGTGCATGAAACAACTTTTATATTAGATTTTATTTCTGCTTACATGATCTGATAATTATACTCAGAGAGAACAGAACCAGCACTTAGACCAGTCTCAGCTATATCTTATTGACAGTAAGTTGGTTGATAGGGCAAAAAAAAAAAAAAAATTAAGCTGAATGCTTAAATTACTTCCTGAACCAGGCTAAACACAGGAGTACAGGGAAATTCAAGGTAAAAGTTGAAGCAGATCTAACTCACTGTTATGTAAATAACATGGAAAAAGCCATAAAAAACGAAATGAGAATGTGAAACAAGTTATGATACCACTTTCCACACTGCCAATTTACGTGGATTATTTTCTTTTATGCAAAATGCAAGAAATGGTAACCCTAGCAACTGCCACATGTTCCTCAGTTTACTTCTGAGTTACAGAGAAGTCTATAAAACAAAAATACGATGCATTCACCAGGATGTTGTAACACCACAGACAGTTGGGAACTGTGTTACAATATATACATGTATTTTCCAAAAGTTTCAAGAAAGGATATTAAAGAAAGAAAAGTTATAAATTTTGCATTTATCTTTTTCTGCAGTCTTATTTTCTTTATTGCTTTATGTGTAAATTAGAAAGATTGTTATATGAGGAAGAATTTATATTCTGCCCAATTTGACAGTTATTTCCTACATCATCTTTTTATTATACTCCCAGTACATTTTTATGCCATACACAAAGTGAATAAAACTTTCAAAACTTCTTTAGTGAGGTAAGAGATGTCACCTCCAAAGCATATTCAGAAGGTGGAACTCCAGTTGCCACCACCAGTCAATGGTAAAGATCTATTTCAGAGTGAGAATAAAAATATTTCAAAGCTAATCTTTAATTATCTGCTCTCCCTGCCTAAATGAAATGAACTCTGATTAGGTGCTATATATATATATCAGCTACAAAACACTATTTCTCAGTGCAGTCACCACCATTAGCTATGCATTTTTGCCGGTGACAAACAAGAGCCTGCATGCTACACTGGTAATGATCTACACCAGCGGAGGTGACACAGTTTTTCACAGCTGCTATGACCTAGGAAAATACTGCCCACGCAGTCCATTTTTTACTGGTCCAAACAGATGGAAGTCAGAAGGTGCCAAATCACAGAATCACAGAATCATTTGAGTTGGAAGGGACACTTAAAGGTCATCTATTCCAACTCTCCTGCAATGAACAGGGATATCTGCAGCTAGATGTGTTGCTCATGGACTGATCCAGCCTGATCTCGAATGTCTCCAAAGCCAGGGTACCCACCACATCTCTAAGCAACTTGTTCCAGTGCCACATAACCCTTACCGTAAAAACCATTTTCCTTACAGTTTAAAATCTGGACAACATGGTGACAGTCCAGCCAAGACTGTCAATGTTCTCCGCAGTCTTCAAATTGATTGAGGGCCTGGCATTACTGTGTTGCAAGAGAAAGTTTGTCTTCTTCTCTGGCCTCCAGAAGTTTGCCTTCAGCTTAGTCAGTGTAACAGTCAGAACTAATAGTCAGTCCAAGTTCCAAGAAGTCCAGAAGGACCACTTCTTTCCTGTCATGAAAGATAGTGTAAGACCTCCCTTAAAAGCTGAGGGCTGCATCTTGAACTTTTTCGTCTGTGGGTGATTCATGTCTCTACTCCATACACTGTCATTTTGACTCCAGCTCATAGAGGTTACACGACATCTTGTCATTAGTAATGATGTGATCCAGGAAACTGTCACCTTCAGCCTTGTATTGGTCCAATAGTTCCCAACAAACTTGCATATGGTGTTCTCTCCATTCCTTTGTGAGCATTTGCAGGGCCCACCAGACACAAATGTCGTAATATTCCTATGTTGCCACCATCATTTCCAACACATCAAAGTCAACAATCAGCTTTATATAGAATTTGATTGTCATAATCCATAAATTTGCTTGGATGAGCTGATTGAGACTCTCTTCATTTCACAATGTGACAGCTGTAGATGGCCGTCCTTTCATATTGTCATCAGCACTGCTGAAATGCAAACCACCACTTCACTCTACTCATAACCACTGTTTGATCACTATAAACATTCAGCAAGCATTGATTGTCAATGGGTGCAAATTTTTCCTCATGGAGGAATTCAATCTGATACTGCCATGTAAGACGCCATTTTGCCAGACTGCCCCTCAGCTACCATTTGCTGCACAGCAACAAAATGTACCATAATATCAGAGGGAAGGTTCAACCTCTACTGCCGTATCACCAACAGCCACCTCTGACATCATGGGCCAGCGTAATAAAATAGAATGCATTACTTTCAGAGCAGTCCTTGTAATTTATGAGGAGATAACATAGAATAACAGTGCAATACTAGAATGCTTAACAGAGAAACAACTGAAGGTGTCCATAAATGAGCACACTTTGAAGAGAATTCTGTCCTGCAGACTGAGGGTTAGAAAGAGACCACCAGGCCTTTTCCTGAGACAACACAGGGAATGACACAGGACTCATAGTTTATAAGCCAAACTTTTTTTTTTTTTTTCTTTCTCCATATCTCCCTCCCTTTTTTCTTTTCAGGATCAGATAAAATACAGGAAAAATATTGGTTAAATCCCGACTCCTCATCCAAAACACATAACTGTGCCAGTTCAGATAATGAAAATATTTCTAAATTTCTACTTCAAATTGAATAATCAAAAATTAAAAAGACTTTGGATTTAAAGACACCTTTGAAGATTTGAATATTCTTCCTGTTGGCTATTTTCACAAATTCTATTCAGTAAATGTTTCTCTGACTATTTTACTTGTCCCTGCTGACTTCTTCTATATTACCATGTACCTCAGAAACTGAGGAACAAAAGGAAATAAAACCTAGATACATCTTCTCTGCAGCTTTCCCAGACAGGGATTAAAAAAAAAAAAAAAAACATAGAAAAATGGCATTTGGCTAAAACTGCGGATTTTGATATTAAAGTGACAAGAAAAACAACAGTGCTTCTAAAAGTCATGAATAGGTCAGAAGTTTTGAAATAGTCAGGTATCTTAGGAATGTCTTAGACTGGGAAAGTAAACTAATAGAGGTTAATCTGCATTTAGCCTTAGGCAAGAATGCAAACTACAGGTACCTCAGACATTAATGATAGCTTATGAGATGTTGGTGAATTGGACAAAGATCAACGCATTCATTTAATACTGACCACATTTACCTTCCTATACTGGGCAGTCCAAATGTTAAAACCATATGTTTGTCTGTGGAAGCACAGGTACTTCAACATCTATTATCTATATATAAAAATAAACAGAGTAAATTAATGTGCAGTGATATCCTAGTATATAGAACATGCACATAGAGAAATGAGTAGATCCTTACAATTAAAATAGTTTACCTTTAGTAATGCATAAATAATGTATTCTTTTGGTGTTTAGTTTAATCAAACTACCAAAACAGAATAGTAGGGAACACAAAAACAGACTTCTTTCCTGTTCCCTTGGGGCACAATATAGAGCAATCAATTGTAAATTAATTGGGGAAAATTCGTGTTTTGCATTGCATAAAGAAGCAAAACATTAATTCAGAATCATTTGCTTAATGGCATTTCTAATATGTTATGCATGTATTCAGCTTAGTTCTTTACACTGAGACACAAAACAATTACTGAGGATGTAAATACCAATAAACCATAATCTACATCTCTATTATACAGGTAAAACTAGAGTCAAACTATCAGATTATCTTTAATTTCTACCACAATACAGAGTAGTTATTTGAGTGTATCAAATCCTCCATCAATTAATGAGAATTTATAAAGATTTTATTGCATTTAGACACACTTGTTGGAGAAAAGTAAAGCCATTCGTGACAGCACAAGGTGGCATACTGTGCACTCTAACTGTACATAAGCATTCAAGTCAGCTCTAGCTCTGCATGTTGCCTACTTCAGTTCTTACATAAACTTAATATCTGACCCAAGTATTCTTTCAGTTGAAAATGATCCTCTTTTTAATGGCAAAACGTATTTGTCTGGTAATTGTAATCCTTATTTTGAAACAGAATACTGCTTATGGTTTGTCTTATATTGGTACAGATATATAAACAGAAAAATAAGTGAGAGGGTTGGAAGGGAGGCAGAGAGATCAGAAGAGAAGAAAGACAGAGGGAGAGAGGGAAGAGAGAAGAGACAGATGCAAGAAATTAAAAACAAAACAAAACAAAACAAAAAACACTTGATGGTTGAAGTTCCCAAACATGTCTTTAGACAAAAGCACAAGCACATAAAGGAATGAAAGAAAAATCTGTATAAAATTAACAAGCATTTTCTATTTTACTGCCTTTAAAAAAAAAAATTTTGATTGGTGACTTACTGGATATGAGATTCAATAAATGCCATTCTTGCTCTGATTAAATGTCAAAGGCATAGACACGTTATTTTGAAATGAGTGAGCAATAATTTGGTGCGTATAATGACTGCTCCGCAAGATTTATCTGTGCAATAGTTTTCTATTCTTATCAATGAAACTTGATGATCTAGTGTCTTAAACTGCATTACGATGTGTTTTGGTTTAATACAATTTCATTTTTATTTTTAATGATGGAAGCAAACTGCCTCTAACTCAATCTGATTGTGATTAGATCTCTGTCACTCAAAAGCTTATTGCTTATACATAAAAGAGGGCCTTGTAATTTTTGCTTCTTATATCATCATAACTGAGATTGGAGAATCCCATATTTAAGTTCCTGTCCTAGATGGGGAATTTCATCAACCATTTCTACAGCCTTGAGGAATTGCTGCAAAAAGAGAAGAAAAGTTGTTTGAGACATGGTGCAAGACTAACCTTCAGAGGCATTCTAGGTCAATGTGGTTATCTCAGAAAAGTTTTGTGTAACTCTATACAAGTCTAATCTCCAGAGGCATTTGAGGTCCATATGGTTATCTTAGAAAATGCAGCTCATCGCCATAATATTCTATAATCTGTGCTTAACCAGAAACAATTGAACCCTTGGGAAATAAACTTTTCCAAGTGACATAAAAAGCATCTCTCAGCAGAAAAACAAACCACAAAACAGTGTGCAATGGACTACTCTGTTCAAGTTGCTAACTTCCTTTCATGTTAAAATTCAGGAAGTATTTCTAAAATGTTTAATATGGGAAGTTAAACCTGAGAGAAAAACATACAAGGAACACTTGATAAAATGAATTTGGGGCCTATGATTGAAATTTTTCAACTGCAAATGAAATTTCGGTTTGGGTACAATGCAGCTCGTAAGAAATAATTTCTGGAAAGTGAGTCATTCATTTACAGAGTAGCTTCAACAGAAAGTGTTACATATATTAAACCATGAACTTGGAATATCAAACAACAAATCTGAATTACTGCATTCATTCTAATTCCTTACATGCAACAACAACAACAACAAAATATTATAAAGACCTTGTTTAGAAGTCCTAACCTGTTTTCAAACAACTTATGAATGGAGTGGTCAAATTTAGCAATCATTTATGGTCAAATTCCATAATTGAGAATTGATAAGCGAAACCTAATATACATGACAGCACACTGAAGAAAGTAGGAAGCATTGATAACCAAAAGAAACATGGAGATTAGACTAAAAATTGAGATTTTTCCAATTATGAGTGATGAAAGCTTAGCCCTGGTACCATACCGATGGCATGGTAATTGCTGTTTCCATTTGTCTCTTTTGGGCATAGAAAAGATTGCCACACAGGTCTCCAAACAGTCATTTTACAGATAGCCTTAGCCTGAGCAAAAAAAGAGCCCTCAAAGGACACATCAAAGAAATTTCTTTTTTTCTCAGAAGTGCTGCTATTCATCGGGCAGAGCAGAAGTAGAATTAAGTTAAAATCGATTCAGTTTTACTTCCCACTCAGTTAACTTTCAAAGATGGTGAGCAAGAAAAAGACAAAACTGGGGAAAAAAAAACAAAAACCACAACATTCACTCTCTTTTCCACTCATCTTATTCTCTCCTGGCTGGGAAAAGCTTAGTTATGACTGTTTGCAACTGTAGTTATTGTAACAAAACAAAATTTTAGTTTGTTACAATGCAACCAGTTTAAATTGTGCTTTTGAGCTCAGAATTCCAGCCATCAAGAAAGAAGTCAATTAATTCTTTATGATTTCAAAGCTACTTTGAAAAGCAAAGCAACTATAATGATGAAATTAAAACAAAAACAAAATAACAACAACAAAAGAAAGTTATAGTCATGATGAAGTGTTTGTTAACTCTTCCTACCAACTATTTTTTTTTAAACTCTGAAACTGACTGGTAGGAAGACTATCAGTGCTACAGATCCCCAGACCAAGATGGTGCGATGCTGGAAGGCGTGGATATTATAAATTGAAGCTACCTTAACTGATTTCTGACCAATAAGTACTCTGAATATTTTCTAATTTCAAAATGAAAGGAGACCACAGCTACCTGGATTCTAAGACATGGTAATCACAGAACACTCCACCAGGCTCCTCCTTTCACATTTCCTGATCTCTTCAACTTTATCTTTCTAATGCTGATTCTATTTTACGAAGAAGTTGTTGTGGCATTGCAGAAATTGTCTGTGCCCCCATTAGCACTGCCACATCAGACAGAAATCAGACGTAAAATGACAATAATATTGAACATAACAAAGGATACATAATAAGGACTGTTATAATAATTGTTACTGTGGAACAATGTTGCCTGATAATTACCAGCATTTTTCTCTTACCTCTCAGTAAAATCCATCTAACCCTGCAACATCCTTTCTATAACATGCAGAATGGAAGCCTAACATGCGCAAACAGAAAAATTCCAAACTAGTAGGTGCAGCCACTATAATTAAGGATTATTCTCAGTGAAAGAAATTCTTACTTTCATGCTTCTTAGCCATCATTATTTTTAAAAGAGAAAGCAATTAAATCTGTGGTGAAAAATTCTTCAAGAGGGAACTTTCATAATAAAAACATGATTGACTTACTAGCAGTGAAATAGGAGTGAGGCTGTTCCAAAACAATCTGCTTAAACTAATTATAAAACTAATGAAGGCTAATCATGTCAAACCTTAAAACTAGCTTGAAAAATATGGTATTTCACAATCAAGTAAATTAAGCAGAGAGGTATTTTTCATTAGAATGTACAGATTTCTTTCCATTTGATTTCAAGGATCACATTTGTATATACCCTACCATTTAATCTATAGAGTAAAGCAAAATAAATCAAAATAAACTTTCCCAGTCATGAAAAAGTGTTAATTGGTTACAAGACTCTTATGTTCAGTAAAAGAGTTCAGAGAAGAGAAGAACAGAAAGAGAAACAGATGAAAATTTATCAAGACTCCTCAAACTCAGTATTTCCTGGGTTACCAGTTTGGCAAGTACATAGTATTATAATGTTATCATTCATCATAAAACAAGTATGATTAAGAATTAGCTGAGTTTTCTTAATTGTTAATATTTTGATCTGCAAATAGTGGGAATTGCCTACATCCAAAATATATATTAAAAAAAAAAAAAAATTGTAAAAGACCAAGACACTAAGAACACAACCTGCTGAACATGCCATGAAACCTTCCTGGTCTGACACGGGATCCTACATGACAATACTCCAAGCTTTATACCAAGCTTTGCTTAGTTCTCATCAATAAGAAACTGAAGTCTTCCATTTTTTTTAGGAAGGCATTGCTAGATTTTTGAAACTAAATAGATGTGCTCA
Source organism: Perdix hodgsoniae (assembly GCA_035772895.1). Lineage (NCBI taxonomy): Eukaryota > Metazoa > Chordata > Aves > Galliformes > Phasianidae > Perdix > Perdix hodgsoniae. The sequence goes on from JAPSGF010000043.1 coordinate 668,244, forward strand.
CCTGCAGTAGATTCCCCATCTTCCATTAAAATTTTAGGCTAGTGAAAATCAGCTTTCTATATCCATATGGCTCTATAAACCACAAGGATATTAAAAGGAATTTAGACATCCTGACTGCAATGAGAACTCATCTCAATAATTCTTCAGTATTTTGTTCCAAGACAGACCTTTATTAGCCAAAGTGGACATAAAAATGTTTTAGACAGTGACCCTTGAAGACTAATTATTTGTAGAAAATGAGCAACTGTAAAGCAAGTTTATTTGTAACTTATCAATTACCGATTAATTCTAATGTTTAGCAGCATCATGGGATATATAATAATGCTAAAAACTAATTTTCAAGCCAAACATTTTTATGGCCTTCAGGGTATTTCCATCACTGCTTGTAATGCAAGTCTTGATCAGCCCTAAAAGCCTGCTCCTGAAGGAGTGCCAAACAAACCTATTTTAATTCATATCTGCTATAACTCTCTAATTATTACTTCTATAATTTTCAAATGCTATTTCATGTCCCCTGGATTCCTTCTTTAGCTCACATTATCTCTTCTGTCTCATGCATGACAGGAGACAAAAAGAATATTTTGTCACTTCCCCAGAAATCCTTTCAGGACTTTTCAAGCATTCAGCCATTCAGATGTGTTTCTTTAGCAAATAATTTAATTCCAGAATAATCTGAACCTTTAACCAGTTGATCATTCTCCATAATCAGTAGTAGAAAATGAGCCCAAGTCACGTTCTGAAACTCAAGTTAAAATGCTCACACTGCTCTGCAATCTGTGTTCTAAATTATGAAAGTCAAATCTGGACTTACTTCCAAAATTATTCACATAAAATGGGATACTGTAGTAAAGAGAGTTCAAAGCTGTTGTGGCTTAACCCAGCAGGCAGCTAAATACCACACAGTCATTTGCTCAAATCTCGCAGTGAGATGGAGGATAGAAGTATGAAGAAAAAAATAAAAGTAGAGTTCATGGGTTGAGATAAAACATCTATTTACTGAGATAGAAAAGGAAAACAATAGTAATGATAATAATATAATCACAGAATCACAGAATCACAGAATGATCCGGGTTGGAAGGGACCTCAAGGATCATGTAGTTCCAACCCCCCTGCCTAGCAGGGCCACCAAACATACACCTTTACTAGATCAGGTTGCCCAGAGCCCTGTCCAACCTGGTCTTGAACACCTCCAAGGACGGGGCATCCACAACCTCCCTGGGCAGCCTATTCCAGGACCCAACCACTCTCCTAGTAAAGAACTTCCCCCTAACATCCAACCTAAATCTTCCCTCTTTTAACTTAAAACCATTTCCCCTAGTCCTGCTATTATCAGCCCTTTCGAAGAGTTTACACCCCTCCTGGGAGTAAGTTCCCTTCAGGTATTGAAAGGCTGCAATGAGGTCACCCCGCAACCTTCTCTTCTCCAGGCTGAATAAACCCAACTCCCTCAGCCTGTCCTCGTAGGGGAGGTGCTCCAGTCCCCTGATCATCTTCGTGGCCCTCCTCTGGACCCTTTCCAAAATCTCCATGTCTTTTTTGTGCTGAGGGCTCCACACCTGGACACAGTACTCCAGGTGGGGCCTCACAAGAGCAGAGTAGAGAGGGACAATCACCTCCCTATCCCTGCTGACCACCCCTCTCCTGATGGAGCCCAGGATCCCATTTGCTTTCCGGGCTGCCAGAGCTCACTGCTGACTCATGTTAAGCTTCTCATCTATCAGGACCCCTAGATCTTTCTCTGCCGAGCTGCTTTCAAGGACAACTCCTCCCAGCCTGTACAGGTGCCTGGGGTTCTTCCGGCCCAAGTGCAAAACCTTGCACTTTGCCGTGTTGAACCTCATCAGGTTCACCCGAGCCCAGCTTTCCAGCCTGTCAAGGTCCCTCTGAATGGCATCTGTTCCCTCCGCCGTATCGACCGCACCACTCAGCTTGGTGTCATCAGCAAACTTGCTGAGGGTGCACTCCATTCCCTCATCGATGTCATTAATAAAGATGTTAAAGAGCACCGGTCCCAAGACAGACCCTTGAGGGACACCGCTCGTTACCAGCCTCCACCTGGACATAGAGCCATTGACCACCACCCTCTGTCTGCGGCCTTTCAACCAATTGCTTATCCATCTAGTTGTCCACCCATCAAATCCACTTCCCTCCAATTTGGAGATGAGGATGTGATGGGGGACCATCATAATATCATAATATCTATTTACAAAATGAGTGGTGCACAACAAAATTGCTTACCACCCATTGATTGATGCCCAGCTAGCCCCCAAGCAGCAGCAGCCCATCCGGTCAAATCCCTACTGTTTTGAAGGGTTTTTTTGCATGATGCCATATGGTATGGAATATTCTTTTGGCCAGTTAAGGTCAGCTCTCCTGGTTCTGTCCCCTCACAGCTTCACGTGCCCCCTTGGCCCCCCTCAAAGTTAGGGCAATACCAGAAGGTGAAATTTCCTTGGCTCTGTGCAGAACAACTCGGCAACAGCTAATCGGTGTGTTATCAACACTGTTTTTCTCCTAAAGCCAAAACATAGCATCATACCAAACAGTGTGGGAAAAAAAAAAAAAAAAAAAAAAAAAAAATCTGTCCCAGCTGAAACCAGGAAAAATGCATACTAAAACAAACTTAACAACTGGCATAGATTTTGAACTTCAGATTATTTCTGTGCTTTGTTTTCTTAGTATTGAGAACGTTAAAGCAATTTAAGGTGACATTTCCATGCTCATTAACAGAGGACACAGAGTCATTTGCAAGGAGAAAGACAGGTGGTTTATAACTTCCATCACTATAATACTAAACAGGGTGACAACTGTTGCCTGAAGGAAGGATAATTACTCGACAAGAGAACTTGAACTGCATATTCAGCTCATATCTATAAGAACTGGCAGAAAAAGCCACACACCAAAGCCAAATTATTCTTGTTTACCAGTTTAAACTGTGGTTAACCAGATTAATCCCTTATGCACATTTACTGGTATCAGCTTTTCTACTGTATCAGATAACTAAAACAGGTAAATCTGCAAATATCTGCCATTACCTATTATTATACAGTACTGAAAAAAAAAAGCAGACTTTCATTACAGAGAATAACTTTGTCACCAACATCTCTTCTTCTGCTTCTTATGGAAAATTCCAAAACCCCAAAGGCAGTTTTTCAGGAGGCAACAGAATTACCCAAATTCACAAAATGGCATTCTTCTACCCTTCTATTTCTACTCCCTCCTATTATATGTTTCTTTCTAGTGGGACATATTCTAGAACTTAAAGGATTTATCCAAAAATATCCTTACTTTCTTCAAAGACTTCATAAGCATTTACATATGACACAAAGTGTTCTTCCATTATATTTGTCTATTATGTTTTTTCCATAGAAGCCCCTAATTCACTGTAGAGAACAATTTATTAATTCAGTGAAGAAAAGCAGCAATTTCTGAGAATATTTTTGAGAACTGGAATAATATCTTTGCAATTAAATACTGGAATCTTAGAATGGCTTGGGTGGGAAGAGACCTTAAAATCATTTACTTCCAACCCCCAGATGTGGGCAGGGCTGTCAGCCACTGGATTAGGCTGCCCAGGATACCATCCAACCTGGCCATGAATGTCTCAAGGCATGGAGCATCCACAGCTTCTCTGGACAGCCTGTTCCAATGCCTCATCACCTTCTATGTAAAAAATTTCCTACGGACACCTAACCTCAATCTCCCTCCTTCTAGTTAAAAACCATTGTATCTTTCTAAGCCCCATCTTAGTGGATACCATGTAATACATGGAAACAACTTCAATGGGTATTAATACTTTACCTGCACTTTACGCAACATTTTTACAATTAACTAACAGCTATTTTTCCTCTGTTTTCAACACATCTGAAATTGCTTTACAGACGAAGCAATATTCTTTTGAAATAGTGGTTAGAAAATACTGTGGGCATGAACATTATGTTTTCTACTATTTGTTGGACTTGCTCGCTGTTCACAGATGATGTTTCCACTCACATAAGTCATAAAGGGCTTTTTAGAAACACGTGCTTCAAAGGTCACTTGCTATTACAGGCAATACAAATTCTAAAAGCAAACTTGCTATTAAACGCAAGTGATGTCCCAATTAGACACTGTTCCACAATTTCATCCTGATAGAAAATGGTAATTTTCAAAGTCTACATTAATTTTAGTCCTATTATCTAAACAGCTGGTTGTTGTAGTAACTACACTGGATGTTAACTTAAATAGTTCTTCCTACACTCTGATCGCTTTCGACTTCATACAGCTGCAGAAAGGAATCTCTTTTCACTCATTTTGCAAAAACATCCTTAATTCTTGGTTCCTTCTTAAAACAATTCTTAGCACTTTCCTCATATTCTGCGTAATAACATATTTATTTTACTGCAGCTGAGTGACAAGAACCGTGTACAGCATTCTACAAGCATTCTTATCCGCAGCTGATAAATTAAACTAATGCCTTTTGGAATATGCTACGTTTGTATTTGCTGTTTCACAGGCATTCTAATGCCAATGTTCATCTTTTAAGTAAACAAGCATGTCATGTCTTTCTCTTTCCTTCTGATATTCCTCTGATAACTTCCATAAAGGAAATTACTACTAGACCCTGAAATAATATGTCATTTCACGCTACTGAAATTTCAAACTATTGAAATATCAATCCTGTACACATTCAGTTATTTTCAGGTTGGAAAAGAGATCCAGACCATTGTTTGAAAAAAAGAAAGGCTGAATCCAGACTCAAAAACCAAACAAAAGTGTCATAATGAAAAGACAGTAGGTTCCACTGGCTTAACGTGAACTTTTTTACCAAATGCCTAACCAATCTTTAGAAGGAGAAGCAAAAGGGACTGTTGGTGACTCTATCCCACTTCTACAGTAGCAACAAACGAAACTGTTCATTCTGCCATTTCAGAGTCACCTTTAGTATGAGCTTTTCAGGTAATACCAGCGTCCAGCACTTTAATTCCACCCTATCATTTGTTCTGTTTCAAGAGCTGTTATCTCATAGCAAGATGTACTTCTTTGCACAAATACATCTACAAATCTTGAACATTCTTACGGTAATATGTGAGTTAGTGTTCCCAGGCGTCTTTATATATACATGGAAAACAGATACATCTGTGTCTTTGGATCAGAACTAGGAATCACAACAAAATATGACAGAAATTAGAACAAAAAGTAGACACGCTACGAGTACAGCAATCACTGTCTGGTTGATTGTGATACCTGAACAGTAAATACTGCTGAAAATTCTCTAGGAGATCAGAACATTAATTTTATCACTGCTGTCAGATTTGGCATCCAAATGCAGAAGGCCTAAAAAGGAAATACACAATTAAGATGCAATAATATAATATGTGTTTCGTAGGATAAATTAACCCCATTCAGTGGCAAGCTATTGAGTCAAGTCAGCTAACATTCAGGGATTGAGTGAATTTCTTGTTTTAAAGAAAATACAAAAAATTCCTTAAAGATAATAGGTATAATTAAAAGGACTGTACACTAGGGAAAAAGGACATGGGGATGGTGACTCTCAATTTATACATGCCAGAGAAGTACAAAAGTTTAAATAAGTTTATAATTCAGACATAATTCTGACAACATGAAAGGAAAAGAAAAATATTTGAAAGAAGATTCAGATAGCATTTCTGAAGTATATGATTATTAAGCTGTTGTGCTACAAGAAGGTAAACTGTACTTAGTTGTAAGTGTTCCCATATTTTTGACTTGTATCTATCCTTTTTATTTTATTATTTTAAAAAACAAATCATAAATAGAAAATAAGTTCCACATTTCAATGTATTCACTTCTATGGAAATAAGAAATGAACTATGTTAATCTTATACTGTGGATTAGAGCTGATGAATGAGTCATAAAAGCAAAAAAGCAATAATTTCAGGTATGAAAATAAAATTAGTTTTGTAAATCATGTAAAAACCCTTACATACAATATCACTGAGATACTCAGCTGAGCAAAGACTTTAATTAAAACTAAACACAAATCAAAATACTTTCTGATATCAGAAATGACAGTACCTCTCTGAGGAAACTTGGGTATGCATAAATCACTCCAATGGATATAAAGCACAGCAGAAAACAAAACATTTATATCCCAGTCTTTACAAGAATATTTTGTTTAATACCCTGTCTGTTTCCGCATCCTGAGATTGTTTTTTCATCAGTACATTTCTTAAAACTGCCTAAAGTATTTATTTTTTTTAATTATATCCATTTCTGTTGAATAATACATTGTGACTGCCTGATTCTCTAGGTGGGTCAGGATAAAAGTAATCACCTCATATATTCACAATTATAAAGTAAATGTAATGTAGCCTAAATTGTAGGAAAATACATGAAAAAGAAAAGATTACTTGGATTATCTAATTCATTTCTGGCACTTCAGATATGTATTTGCACATTTATACTGAGGAATTTTCACTAACTGTAATAACAAGCAATATTTTTTCCCTTTCATGGATCTTAAATTATGCATTATTTTATAAGTATACATCACATACAATCTGGGATTGTATCAGAATTTTCCTGATACACCTGTATTCATTAACCACTTGAAAAAAATTTAGATTATCGTAGTTTAAAGTCATTTCCGTTGTCCACTGTGGGTTTTTGGTTGGTTGGTTTGGTTTGGTACATTTTTAGATATAAGGGCATTTACCTCAAAATGGCTATATACACAAATTCAGAAATATACCAAGACCTAAAATGTGAAAACCTTAAACATTAAGAATTTGCCAAGACTGATTTTAAATTAATTTAGGTCTTTCAAGCCTAAATGTTTGTTATTGCAAAAATATACAACAGAAATTGCAGTTCCTAAAATTATCTTGTTTACTACTACACTAATTTTATTATAGTAACCCTTCCCATGATAAATTAAAAACAAACAAACAAACTGAAACCAACCCAAATACAACACATAATAAATTCACAAGGAATATGTTATATGGTAACTACAGCCTCTATCTTTCTCTGACTGTTATACCGCTAGGAGAGCACACCTGTTTCTGTGTTTTAGGCTTATTTAACTTTTAAATTACAAGAGCCACAAAATAAAAATATAAAATGCAGGCTTTGCCAAACGCTCTGCTTGATGTTGGCTCAGATTCTTTACTAGTCAAATGCATTACAGACTCCTAGCACTGGTTTGGTAGCTTTGTAGAAAATCAAGCCAAAACTGGTCTCACTCAGCTTTAGTTCTGGCCATCTGCTTGGAGCATCTGGTAACAGGGTACATTCACCCACATCCAGAACGTGATCGTTCCTTTGCCAACTATATGCCTAGGTAACTGCCAATATGTGCTTGCCACTACTAACATGACAACTGTCAAAAAGAAGTTGAACGTGTACGGATTAAACTAATGCATTGCTGTCTCAACTTACAGCAGTATTTTTTTGACACAATTGCTTGTAATGACAACAACATATAACCAAGTTACTCAGAGAAGCATTTTCAAGGTTAGGAAAGAGGTTAGGAAAAAGATCAAAATACTTTGAAAAGTGTTTTTTTTTTTTTTAAGTATTATCTTTTTAATGTTTTCTCTGACAACTGGAAAATGGATATGCAGTTACTATTTTTGAAGAAAATAAGAAGATATGTAATTCTAGCAAAGAGTTAAATTTTTAGATTAAAATGTCAGAATTGTACATTCAATATCTGATTTTTGAAGAAGTCAAATGAATCAAATTTAACTTAAAATGATCTGAAATGCTGTAGGAGATATTAGAACATATACAATGTATTAGAACACAAAGGGTAAGGGAATGTGTACTTTCAACTGAAATTCATTATGTCATGTAAGTTTAATTTTCTAATATCTCTCCTAACCCAGAAAGAATGCACAAATTCGTAGGTTTGTAGGTATTTCATGTTTGATGTAGTATTTAAAAAAAAGGAGAGGGGAGGGTCATAAATGAAATTAATAAAATTATCATTTCCTTTACAAAATAGAATTTCACAAACTTTTAATCCTCTTTCAGTATGAAATTTGTGAATTGGTCAGATTCATCCCATAGCTAGGGAGTGTGCAATTAAAAGCATCAAAAGCACACAAAAGAACTACAGACTGAAAATCTAAAAGAAAAGCCTGGAAAACTAATTTGGGATCATGATAGTAAGTTACTCCACTGCTTAAAGGAAGAGAATAAAACCTGTGATATTGTCATGGTGACATCTCTCTGCTTGCCCTGTCTCAGTCATCCACTGTCATTTTTCCTGTATTTAAACTGAAAGCTCCATGGAATAAAGGTCACAGTTTTGTGCAGCAGTGAGTTGGCACGCAAGACTGAGTGGTGCTCATCCACCAGTATGGCTCCAATACACAATGCTGCTGCCACAAAGGCTGCCAAATCTGTAACAGTAACAAAGTTATATTCTATTTCTGCTAAGCACTGAGATTATGATTGATAAATGCCTTGCTTCTCATGCAGGTGGTCCAGCAGTCATCTGCCATTCTGTGTCAGTCATGCTAATCCACTTTAAAATAAGTTAGGAAATAAGAACTGCATTTTTTCCATCCTCAAATTTTCAAAAGGCTTCACAAGGTATTCGTTCAAGTGCTTTGAAAAGTTACTCCAAAATAAAACATTATATACTGTATCTTAATAATCCTTTGGAGTATTTCTGTTGTTTTCAACATGCCTATTTTCAAAGCTTTATGCTCTTCCACTGCAACATTTACACAATGCAATTTTTCATATTGATACAAGAAATACAACTACTAAGTTCTTAATGAATTGTGTATGCTGAAAATTCCTCTGATACCTGTTAAAATGCTTTAATGTGGAATAAACAAGTGCACAAGGAGTGTGGGCCAGAGGCATTTAGTGAGAGAGGGTAAATCTCCTTTGGCTCTAGCTGATCGTAATGTTTCTTAGTGAATACAAGTAAATTAATGATGTACAAAGTTTTGCTATTCTTCTCTCACAATGGTTTGTGTGCAAATTTGTCCTGTTTTACACTTACATCTTAAGCTTTCAGCTTTCTGTCAGGGAAATTTATTCAAAAGAAAAGGAGAAAAAAATACGTAGTGAAAAGGAAGTGTAACAAGCTTAAAAAATAAACACAAACACATACACTGAAGTAATTATTCAGGCACTGCAAATTGCTTCCAGGGTTAAATACAAATAGCATTGTCCATCCTTTACATCCAGCACTTGCTGCTATAAAGGGCAAGCCTGATGTTCCAAAAATCAACCACTACAGAAAATCAGAGATGGTGTTCAAAATAAAGCAACTTTCCAGCAACAATCCCTAGTCACTTTTTTCAAGTATGTCCAGAAATTTAGACAATCACCTTTGAGGCTTTCAACCTAAGACTCTCAAAATACAACTATCACTTGAAACTGTCAGCTGTCCAAGTTGAACACCTAAAAAATATATCCATTTCCAAAAATTCTCATTCATGTGTTAAGCAGACCTATGTGTTAGCTGTTTATAACAACATAAAATAGTAATAGCGTATTAATTTATATTTGTTTTTTGTTTATATTTGTAAAGATGTTCTGCATGAAATTCTTTGCTTCAGAGAGTGGAATGAAAGAAGATCTACATATGGTAGCAGAAAGTCCTTCTGTTTTTACACAGCCTATATAATTTCCAACAACCACATTATCCAGTAGAGCTTACTTTTAGAAATATTTTATTTCAGAACAGCTTCTCTTATAAAAGCCTACTGTATTATTTCCTTGTGTTTTAACCTAAATTCGTACTACCTTCTCAGTCGCAAGCTTTCCACATACACCTCAACAAAGGCATCCTAGTTACATTCTTAAAAAGGGGAAGGAAAAAAAAAAAAGATTTTAGCACAGATTCTTGAACTATTTCAAATACGTATGTTTTTGCATCTTCTTTTTAGTCAAGAAAACATCTTTTCATTTTGAGTATCCAACAAAGAAAGCAGCGCCCAATAAGAAGTGTCAGAAAAATATTAAAATTTCAAACGAAGTCTGCATAACTCCATGACTTCTTCTTAAAATAAGTAAATATATAACAAACACTATAGCCACAGTCAAGTGAGGAATGAAATGTCTCATCCCCAATTTTTAGTTAGTGACATTTCTGTCACCAGGATTTCTGTCCACAGAACTGCTCAAAGTGGTTATAATGACAAGAACTGAGAAGTGGCTCTTTCAGTTGATGTTTTTGAAAGGTAGCTTTGTATGAACAGCTGTGTTTTCAAAATGCTTGCCACCTCTAAATTGGTCCTCGTGAAGTGAACTGTTTGCCTTATTGCCAGCAGGGCACATTGCAGTGTAGCTGCTGCATTTTTAGTTTTTATCACTGTCTTTCTAACTGCTGAAGTGGAAAAGAAAGATTGCCAAAATCTGACGTGCTTCTTTTCCTTTCTGCCCACTCTGACTTGGTTTTTAGCTGTCTGTTGCTCCAGTGATGAGAAACGTTGCTCAGTTTATTCATTCACTGAATGTCTTTTCCAGCTCAAATAATGGTGATACACGCTTCTGAATTAAGGTTCCAGCTGTCAATAGCAGTGAATGAAACACACCTAATTAAGACATGCCAATACATTAAACCTAAGAAGCACACCATATTTGACCATGGGTTCCAGTAGAATTTAAGGAATCTCTCCACAAAGATTTAAGCACCTTAGGGCATAAGTTCTAGTACAGGAAAACAGTCATACTGAATAATTTTTAGATGGAGACACCACCGAGACTTTTTACTCACAGACGTTAGTAAACAAATACTAGCATTTTATCCAAATGAGAGAACATATGTATAATCAAACTGCAAATGGTAACTTCTCACTGCAGTTAAGTGAACATTTGTACATCAGAGACAGAAAAACTATAATTTGCAGCTTCTCCTGCTGCTTGTGTCCCCAGCTTACTAGTGACACTTTGCTGCTGAGACTCATCTCTACAGGCTTTTTTGTTGTGCATCATAATTTGCATAAGTTTTATGAATCCATTGCATTGCATCAAAAATACTGAATGGGCATCAAAAGCTGCAAAAGAGCTGTAATGAAATAGTATTCTTACTTAATTTTTTGGTTGTTTTGAAGGCAAAAATTACTTTTGCAATGAAACCTTTATGTATTTAAATCTAAAATATCTTAGATACTATTCAACAGAACAGGACAGGTTCTTTTTGTTCATATTAGTACCTTTAAAATTGGATATTTTAAATGCAAAACTACTGGAAGGCATTAATAAAAGTTCTGAAAATCCCGGTTAGTGACAGTATATCAATTTAGTCTTTATTTACTGTTATCAGTATACTAACGAAGAAAGGGAATCAAAGCATTCCCAAAGTTCAAAGTCTCAAACAGTTAAATGCTTACTCTCCGATTATCTCTGTGAGGCTGCATTCTTCAAAGAAATTAAACTTCAATTACAATTTATAGTCTTGAGTGCAAGATAGCAGTTTACATGGGGTTGATTTTATTACAGTAGGCTGCAGCTCACTTCTAAGTTCAAAATGGTTTGTATACATCTCAAGGTTAGAAATTAACTACATACACAAAGAAGCACAGACACACGTCAGTTGACTAAAGCAGAATCATACTTCCATACTCCTTAACATCATACTGAGCTTTGATTTCTTCAAATGGGACCAGAAAACCTAACATCAGCAATCTGTACTTTCTCAACCTCTTCATCAACATTCTCTATTGAAACTTCACACAATAGTACTACTAGAAGCAAAGAGACCAAAACACTGCTTTACTACTCAAATGATTCTACAGGAAGTTTCCCTGTGCATTTCACTATTTCTCTTTTTCTGTATAGTGTCCCAAGTCATCATGGGTGTCCACACTACTCTACAAATACTCTATTCCATGCCATGAGTGATTGTCAATAGCAAGTCATTCTCATACAAAATAATACTTAGATATAACACTAATTAAAACAAAACTCTTTCAGAAGTGACTCTGTATGCTAGGACAGTGAAAATTATTCTGCGATCGGTTCTCCAAGGCACTCAAACCCAGTGGATATTTTATACAAAGCAGAAGTACATCAACTGCTCAAATAAGAAAGATTTATGCTACAGCACCACATGAGCTTGAGTTGGTGTCTTATTAGCTGAAGCATTCACCAGAAAGAGAAAAGACATCAGGTTAAATCATAAAAAAATAGAATTTCAACGTGGATTTCTCACATCTTTTTTGATGTCATTGCAGAAAGCCTCATATAATACGTGATGTGAAAATGTCCACTAACACTCCTGTTTTGGCATGAGAATCTCAGAGAAACTAAAATATTGACTGATGTTGGCACTATGTACACAAAAAGGTAGCAGTTTGTATGCTTTTACTGGTAGAGGATCTCAAGTACCTAGAACTTTACAAATTAAAACTCCATCTCAGTCCACATCCAACCATTCACGGTGACCAACAACAAATGTCCAGTGTGGAGCATAAAAGCAGGTCAAATATGTCATTACTGTTTCTCAGAACACTTTCCTACTCATGAGCATGATAACAAAATCTAAATACTGAGCTTAGATTTCCACAGAGCAGTTTGTTGAACCTCAATAATTTTATTAGTCAGGTAAGGTTTCCAATGATATTTCAATCACTAGAAGCTTACAGTTTGTATTCGCCACACTTTCAAATCTATTTGCAAAATACAATTCAAATTAATTTCCAGAAGTCGACGGGACATGTGCCTAAGAAAGTACATGAAACAGGACTCAAAAAGCACTCCCTCTCCTCCTCCTTATCTTCTCTATAATAAATCATATCTGTGCATTTGGCCTAGATTGATTTCTACCTAGATATCTTTAGTAAATGGGACAGTACTCTAGATACATTAGGTAGGTAATAGGTACTTTACTTACCTTATGGTGGATAATTTAAGAGCAAGTTATAAGCTAGACATTAGCTGTCCAATACATATCTTTATTTTTCTGCAAGCCCACATTCATCTCATTTTCCAGAACAAAGAAACAGATTATATTTTTACTATTTCTGTCAGCGTGTCTTCACATTTCAGTATAAACTGGGCCATTTCCATAAAAACATATTATTAATCCTCAGAACAGCAGAATGTTTTCTGTATGTTTACCTCACACATTGTCTGTTCACTTTTTTAATATATTTGCATGTTAAAGTAAAATATTAAATTTCCTTAAATGTATATGACATAAACACTTGCCAAATGTTCTTCAAATTGGCCCAACACTCATGCAACTCAGTATGGTCCAACACCTTTCCTCTGAGCTGATATGGATTGTCTATTTGATCAATATGTCCAGTCCTCTGGGCCTGCAAAGGAAATCTGAAATCCAAATCCTTGACACTTGACTTTTGTAATTCTCTCTACCGATACCAACAATACCTCAGAAGTTATTTATCAATGTCAATGAAGCATTGATTCTCATCTTACAGTTTGTAAACAATGTCACTGTGAATTTTAATGTAAGAGGCAAAGGGGAAAAGGGTACAGATATGCATAATATGGTAGTATTCTCAGATAAAGTATAGTTTAAGTTAGTGTATGGACTATTTTCTGAAGCAAATGCAGGAGCTAATGAATACTACTTCAAATATAAAACATGGAAACTTTTGAATTACATCACTTGGAATACAAATACACTCACAATAGGACATTTTTTTTCCACAGAAAGAGTAAGTAGATAACAAAAATCTAAATAATAGACACATTTGACACTTCGGGACATTTATACTCCCATCTTTATTATCATTTGGGATATGAAGAAGATCTATAACTTCACTGAAACTTTCAGATTCTTGCAGAGCTATGAATTGAAGAAGCAATTACTAGTGTTGACTCTTTTTTCTTATCTCTCAAAAGACACTTTCCTTGCTTTTTTTAATCCCTTGCAATTGAAATTATTGAAGCCAAAATATGCACGGCAGCAATCAGACTAGGTATGTCAAGACGACAACCTATTTATTATGAGGTATACTATTCTTTCTAGTTATTACTTAAACAAGGAGGTGGGGAGGGGAAGTTTTACTCCTAAACAACAGCTACAGAAAGAATCAGAAAATAATAAAACTAGTGGATTATTAATTTTGTATATTTATGTTTAAATATCTCTGAGGCTTGTCTAAGTATGTCACCTTTAGAGATGAGTCTAATCCAATCATTTCATTTCCCTTTGATTATATATAAGTCATGTTCTTTATATTTTTAAATTTCACATTCAAAAGTTAAGTTTTTGTTCTCTGTAGAATTTTGCTCAGTTTTTACATTTTCAAAGCCAACAGAACTCAGCCTGTTTCTGGTGATAACTGTAAGAAAAAAAAAGAAAGTATTTTAAAGGAACATAAAATATGTAGAAAAATCTCACTGATATATTTTACTTTATACTTTGTAGATCTTCATCTTTCTTCAGAGCAATGCTCCACTGGATATATGACAAGCTACAAGTCTAAAGATATATTACTATATTAACTTCATTTATGCTATTCGGATACCACTACAATACTCTAGGCACCACAGTCATTTTCTTTTCTTACTTGCAATAATTAACATTAGAGAGCAAGAGATAGCTAAATTAATTTATAACTTTATAGTTTCTTATACTAATTATTTCCTCTTCTTATATTTTAGGTCATCCTGTCATTCCTGCAAACACTAATCAATCATGGGATTTGAAGTTAATACTACTAAATAAATGAATTGCTTAATCTCCTATGACCATCTATACATGCTTCATCTTCACAAAGCTTATCAATTTTATGTCATCAAGGACAGAGTGACCTTCATTTGCACAAAATGTCTCTTGCTACTGGACAAGTTGCTTGTAAATTTATCACTTATCCTCAGGAAGAAAGTCCTTCGAAATCTGCATTTGACAAATGCAAGCTTATGTTTTATCAATTGACAAGGTCATACTGAATTCCAAAATTGTAACTGTGGAATACTAAAGGGTCTCTCACTTTTCCGAACATTTCAGCTAAAATGAAGGACATGCAACTCAAAATTAATTTTCTACTTGGCCTAGTTATCACTGCAGTGGTACAGGCTGTAGAAAAAAAAGCAGACTGCCCAGAATTGTGTATATGTGAGATTAGACCTTGGTTCACTCCCCGGTCTGTATATATGGAGGTTCCAACAGTGGACTGCAATGATTTAGGCCTTTTAAATTTTCCAGCCAGACTGCCTGCTGATACACAGGTTTTACTTCTACAGACTAACAATATCGGAAAAATTGAACACTCAGTAGACTTCCCAGTGAATTTAACTGGTCTAGACTTATCTCAGAACAATTTATCCTCGGTGGCCAGTATTAATCTTACAAAAATACCACAGTTGCTTTCTGTGTACCTGGAAGAAAATAAACTTACTGAACTCCCTGAAGAATGTCTCTCTGGACTCCACAACTTACAAGAGCTTTACATTAATCATAACATGCTTTCTGTGATTGCACCGGGAGCTTTCATAGGCCTCAATAATCTTCTCAGACTTCATCTCAATTCAAATGGTCTGCAAATGATCAACAGTAAGTGGTTTGAAGCTATTCCTAATCTGGAGATTCTCATGATTGGAGAAAATCCAATAATCAGAATTGAAGATATGAACTTTAAGCCTCTTATCAATCTGCGCAGCCTAGTTTTAGCCAGCATAAATCTCACTGAAATACCAGATAACGCTTTGGCTGGCCTTGAAAATTTAGAAAGCATTTCCTTCTATGACAATAGATTTGTTAAAGTGCCCCATATTGCTCTTCAAAAGGTTACAAATCTCAAATTTCTGGATCTAAATAAGAATCCCATTAACAGAATACGAAGGGGGGATTTTAGCAATATGCTGCACCTGAAGGAGTTAGGAATTAATAATATGCCTGAACTGATTTCCATAGATAGTCTTGCTGTTGATAATTTACCAGATTTAAGAAAAATAGAAGCTACCAACAATCCGAGATTATCATACATTCATCCAAATGCTTTTTACAGACTTCCCAAGCTGGAATCACTCATGCTCAACAGCAATGCACTGAGTGCCCTGTACCGCAGTACAATAGAATCGTTGCCTAACCTGAAGGAAGTTAGTATACACAGCAATCCCATTAGATGTGATTGTGTCATCCGCTGGATTAACATGAACAAAACAAATATTCGCTTCATGGAGCCAGAGTCTCTGTTTTGTGTAGACCCTCCTGAATTCCAAGGCCAGAATGTGAGACAGATACACTTCCGGGAAATGATGGAAATCTGTCTCCCTCTGATAGCTCCTGAAAGTTTTCCATCTACTTTGGATTTAAAAACTGGCAGCCATATTTCCTTACACTGTAGAGCAACAGCAGAACCAGAACCTGAAATCTACTGGATAACGCCATCAGGACATAAACTTTTGCCTAATACTATTTCTGATAAATACTACATTCATTCTGAAGGAACATTAGACATAAGAGATATAACAGAGAAAGAAAGTGGCTTATACACATGCATAGCAACAAATTTAGTTGGGGCAGATCTAAAGTCAGTCATGATTAAAGTGGATGGCTCTCTCCCTCAGGACAGCAATGGACCTTTAAATATCAAAATCCAAGATGTAAGATCTAATTCTGTTTTGGTTTCATGGAAAGCAAGTTCTAAAATTCTGAAGTCCAGTGTTAGATGGACTGCTTTTCTGAAAGCTGAAAACTCTCAGGCTGCACAGAGCGCTCGAGTACCATCTGATATAAAGGTATATAACCTTACACATCTAAACCCATCAACTGAATACAAAATTTGCATAGATATTCCCACTATTTACCCACAGAATAAGAAACAATGTGTCAACGTAACCACTAAAGGACGAGACATGGCAGTGAAAGACTATGAAAAGAACAGCATAATAGGATTTCTTGCCTGCCTTGGTGCTCTTCTGGGAATCATCTCTGTGGTGTATCTCTACAGCTGCATCTCACGAGACATGAACTATGATGTTCGACACAGCTATCTAAAGAACTACCTGAAGAAACAATCCTTTTCAGTCAATGAGATTTATCCTCCTCTAATCAGTCTTTGGGACATGGGCAAAGAAAAAAGCACAGCAGTGGAAGTTAAATCAACTCTAATAGGCGTACCAACCAATATGTCATAAATATCACTTAATTTCTGAAATAAAAAGCACAGGACTGTATGTGTGCTAAATAAATCAGAAACAAGAGAAATTGTATCTTTTAGAAATTAGATGCCTGGACTTTGCTGCTGACAAATAGGAAAATGTACTGCCTCAGCATAAGAGAAGAATTTTAACTAAGGCTTCTAAGGGTATTCTACCAACCAAATACAATTAACTTCATTTTCTAGAACTTTCGTGAGACTTTTAAGTCTGGAATACAGTGCAAGTAGCCAAGAACGTTTTCTGTATTTTTTTTTTTTTTTTTTTTTTTTTACTATTACTTAAAAGTAGTGGAACTGAGCAATACCTCCTCCTGTGCTGTATTACACACAATAGCCACGAGTTTTGCAGTGAAAGCTATACTAGGATTGATACATGGTGTAATGAAATGGACAAATTCTGTAGAGTAGACACAGTGAGTATGTGAAATTTTTTTATGAGGAAAATACATTTTTGATTAAAATCAAAACCGTTTTTGGCTTGTTTGTTTCTAGAAAAGTATTTGGGGTGCTCTTGTTTGACAATAAACAAACTCATGATAATATCTGTTAAAATATTTCCTTACATATTCACCTGCTGAAACGCCAGTTGGAGAACTTAGGTTATTTTTGATGGTTTTAGGCTGTACAACTGCAATGACCCGCATAATAAACACTTTCACAAAGTACTTATTCATACTGGTTAGTAATAATAACTGTATTTTATGTATTGCTTAATGTGGGAGGAAGAAGAGAGAAGGGATCTCCTGGAAAGAGTCCAACAGGGGGCCACAAAGATTATAAAGGGTCCAGAGCATCTCCCCTATGAGGAAAGGCTGAGTATCCTGCGTCTGTTCAGTCTTGAGAGGGGATCTTATTAATGTTATGAGTGTCTTAAGTCAAAGGGACATGGCCAACCTCTTTTCAGCAGTCTGTGGGGACAAGGCAAGGGGAAATGGCCACAAACTGAAGCATAGGAAGTTTCACACCAATATGCGAAGAAAATTCTTCACAGTGAGGGTGATGGAGCACTGGAACAGGCAGCCCAGGGAGGCTGTGGATTCTCCTTCTCTGGAGACATTCAACACCCACCTGGATGCCTACCTGTGCAACCTGCTGTAGTGGGCCTGTTTGCAGGGGGACTGGACTTGATGATCTCTAGAGGTCCCCTCCAACGCCTACATTTCTGTGATTCTGTGAAGGGCAGAAAGGAGACATAGGACTGACACGGAAATAGATTATTAGTTATTGATAAAAGCAAGTTCTAAGCTACTTTGGTATTTTCCCAAAAGACTGAAAAATAAATGCATTTTTAGACTCAGAATATATAAATCCAATATTTTGTCTTCAATCAAAAGGGAAATTCAGTTATTAGTAATGTCTAAACTTAAGGCTGTGATACACTGAACTCATCTAGTTTGAACAGCTTAGATGACATTAAGGATTTCTTTGTAGACCTGCGTGCTTCTCTTCTGCAATAACAACTGACTAGTTTATAAACCACACCAGCTTTCACAATCTAACAAGCAGTAAATGACTGACAGAAACATTATTAGTAGAAATGAAATAAATGAAATGAAACGAGAACAATGAATACCTGACTCTACTCATATCAAAGTTAAAATTCTCATGAGGACAAGACTGGGCCCATAAGCAGAAATGTGCTCAAAATCTTGCTGATCAGAATTTTGATCACAAACCAAAAGTGACTCTTGCAGAATAACTACTACAAAGTTCTCTAGAAAAAAGACATCTGACCATTAAGATGGCTGAAGATATGGTGACTCCACATAAAGAAATTGATTTTAAAAAAATATGTTATTTCACTTGATGACTATAAATACAAACAGGAAGAATGAAGAAAAAAAATTATCACTGAATTTTGTAACTAGGTAATTAAATATCAACTGAATGTATAGGTAGCTTGTATAAAAAGTAAAAATAGGAGTGGCAAACATTACTTTTAAGTAATTCACAGATTTTACATATTTAAAACTCTACAATAACATACATTTTATTTTTTTAGACTTGGAAAAGGTAAAAATTTCTGTGGAATCATTGACAGCATTTTTGTAGATAGAAGCACAACTACCTTTTGTACATAGAAATTCTCCTTTTCCATGCATTCATAGGGTTTTTTTAATATAATTTCAAAGTATTATTGGTATGTAAACATTCATAACATGGAAAAATCATTTCATTTTTCCTTCTCCTATTTAATAACAGGCATTTGTTTTAAAAATATATTTTTTTCTGATTAAGTTTTAGCATAATAAAATTATGCAAATGTTATTTTCAAAGTTTTTAAAGGCAGAAAGAAACAACCTGGTGTTAATTCTAAACTATCAAAAATAGGATATTAGTAGGTTTTATATGCTTCAATGAAAAAAAGAAAACCAGCAACATGATGAATCACTGTCATGAACAAAGGAACGCTGAAAGGTATCAGATAAAGATGCTGAAATGGCGTTGCTGATTTCAGCACCATAGACAGAGTTTACGGAGTGCTGCAGTTTATAAAAAAAAAAGGACCCACCACTGTGCCATCACTGTACAGATACGGTACATGTTAACAAGAACATATGGGTATGTTCTGTACCTTTTGAATCAAGCTACATGCTGAACTTACAATTAATACAGCTCAGAAACAAGAATTTCCTTCAGGCAGAAACAGCTCCACAGAGTTTTATAAAATATGAACACAAGCATGAAAATCATTCCCCCCGCCTCCATCATCATGTAAGCTCCGATTATATCTATGTTATTTAAATATCTCATTAAATTTTTTTGTTTCTAGATAAATTGCATTAGTGTATAGAATTTTTGTACTTAACTGCTAAGTAACTAAGTATGTCTCACAACTATTTGAATCACTCTGTAATTTATCTTGATATCAAATGAAAATGCACCTGATATTTTAAGAAGAAATTGATGGTTCCATTGCTAATTGCCCAGATGTAAATGATTTAATTTATCTCTCATAAAGAAAAATATATTTGCATTTTGTTAAATAACATTGCAATCCTCCTCTCACATGATTTTGAAGAAGTCATTTTATAACTTAGCACCTTCCTTTCTCCATTTCTGAAAGTTGAGATTTTGTTTTTAGTAGGAAAGAGGACTTTGGTAACCAAACAACTATACAGACAAATCTCCAGTAATCACTATTAAATAAAGTAACATTCTTCATTTGTCCATGTCCTATTAGCTATCATTTAAAAGTGCTACTTCAAGGAACACTAGGAAAATGTACAAAAGAACAGGATCAAAAGTATCTCTGCAACAGGCTACAAGATCACAGATTTTCCAATAGCTCATATAATTTGAGAATTTTCACACCATAAAATTGTGGCCAAGAAATGGATTAATTTTATCCTGGCATTTGACAGCAAAACTCTCTGAAACAAAAGAAAGCAGAAGGCAAGATCAGTGTTTGAAATGTCTGGCTAAGCAATACTCAAAGCATAAGACATTAATTCAGTGTTCGGACTCAGTTTGCCTTACCTCTTTCTGTCAGCTACTACCCTGAAAATAGAAATGCTCTATTTACTTCTTGGTAAAACATTTACAAATATCAATTCTAACATTTCATCAGTTAACAGAGACAAGATGATAGATATATTTACATCTAAGATTTTGTTCTAGCTACCATAATGTGAAACTGCAACTTCAAGTGGTAGCTACAAAATAGATAAAAGATGGCAATTTCCCTCTTAATAAAAAAATTTGTTTCCAAAATTCACTAATAAAATGCACTCTGTTTATGTAACCTTAACCAATGACCTCAAGATAACTTAAAGAATAAATGGAGATCCTTTCCTCAATCTTTTGCTGGTTAGTCAGAAAAGACACAAGAATCAACAATTGTTAAGTAGTATTTGCTATTGGAAGACAGAGGAGATGTTTCAGAAAAAGGCCTCTACAATGTAGAAAATAAGTTATTTATTAAACAATACCAGAAGAACAGAGAAAAATACAATGAATAGAGTAAAATCAGACTATTGACAAGAAACTTTACATAGCAGAAAATGTGCAAAAAGGATGAAAACCACAGGAGACATTTTGAAGGATATGGTTAAATAAAACAAAGAGAATAACCTTTTAGCATAAACCACTACAGACAAACCAAGATTAACAATTCACCTCATGCTTGGAAAAAGATCAGCTACCACATACTGTTATGAACTAGATAACTAGAAACATACACTGAGTTTAAAAAGTACTGGTCTACTGAAGATCATGTTATTTCATCATAACACAGCTTATCAAAAGACATCTTGGATAAGCAAGTGATTTCTTTAGAACACTTTGGGGTTCCATGATCAACAGTGGAAAGATGATGAAATACACTGCTAGATAGGAAAAATATTCATTTTTGTGGAATATAAGTTGACCTTGCCAACTAATTGTTTTTGTAGATTAGTTGGTTTACCTACAAAATGTGTATTTGAGTAGCTTCCAGTTTAATACTACTGGAAAACAACCTGAATCAGTCTCTTAGGGAAAAGACTAAAGACGTACTGGTGATTATACAGTGCTACAACAGTAGCCACAAAGCAAGAAGGTTTATGAAAACAGTAGAAATATTCTGTGAACACAATATGAAGCTACTGAGATCAAAATCCAACCCAGATTTCAAAGTTTGCGAAATGAAAAAATACCTAAATTTTCTATTTTGCAGTTCTAGAAGTTGGGTTTTAAACAAAATAATTGCAATTACTCATTTATACACATAATTCCACTGCAGTTATGACTAAAATTTGGTAAGATATGAATAACTGGAATATTAAAGTACATGCCATATCCTATCTTGTGAGATCTGTCCTTTGAAACTGAGAACTGACCTATTCAATAAGAATTCTAAAGGAGGTGAATCCCCCTGGAAAATGAATAAATAAATAAATAACTCTGCTGTTCTTCAAACATTAAAATGTTTTTATATGATTTCTTTAGGCATTAAGGAAGAAATACTTCCATTTTCACTTGCTAAGTGAGTGTGACTATGCAGGTATTTACATAACATGAATTAATAACAAATCACGGAATGAAATGAAAATACAAAATGTTGACATTCTTGTAGAACACTTGATATTCACTGAACTAACCATTTCAGATTTTAAAAAGTTTCTTTGGAAAAAATATTTAATTCTTTCTAATTCTCAGCCCACAGTGACATTGAAGTAGTACTCTGTAAATGAACAGCCTTCAAAGCAACAGAATATTTTGCTGTCATTCTTCCTTCCAGAGGAAGATAAAAGTTAGAAAAAAAAACCCTCTTGCTGCATTAAAAATAATAATAATAATAATAATTACTTCCTTAGGTTTGGTGTGCTTTGTTGTATTTTGTTGTTGTTGTTGTTTAGTTAGTTGGTTGTGGTTTTTTTTCAGATCACATTGTCTCTACACCTTTTTTGCCCAAAGTCCTTTTCTTTGCCTTGCTGCCTCCTGTATCTTCCAAGCACGCTGTTAGTCCTTTGCTCATTTCCTGCTGCTACTGCTTTAGTCTGAAACATCACATCCAACACTGCAAGTAAGGACAGATGTTGTCTGACTTAATAGAGCAACTATCAAGAAAACATCATAATTGGGAGCAAAAGAATTGAATATCAAAACATAAATATTAAAGAAAGACCTGGAATTCTTAAAGAAAAATCTGCTGTACAAAAAAAAATCAACTAATGACATGAAGTATCTTGTATAAAGCATAAAAATATAATGACACTCAGATGAAAATACTGATAGCAATGTGGGAATAAGATAAAGCTGAAAGGGCAGGCAATTTGGGCAGATGGCCTATTCTTGATCCTAAAATAGCGGATGTTCTTTTCAACGTTAGAGTTTAGAAGAGTGGAAAGCTACTCCATCTGCCTTACCCTTATGCAGCTATTGTTCCTCGTTCATGTTGATTACAATTCCATGCTGTGCTCCAAATAGCCATAGTGCCTGTGGGAATCACAAATCTACATGCTGTATGTATTCAGGTACAAAGAGAAATTAAGAATAATTGGCCACAGAACAAAATATTTATTATAACTGTAGTTTCTTGATCCAAGACCATTTACATTCATATTTTTACAAAATATACCATCTCGTGGTATATGAGAATTTGAAAATGTGGAATTTCACCCCACAGGTTGAATTCACTGATTCTCTCCCACCCTCTCAAAGTATGTAATGCCATGATCTTCTAACACTATTTCCTGAACTCTCCACTGAAACAGAGAAATCAATGAAAGCATATGGATAAAATACATCTAAACTGAAATACCTTCCTAGAGCTAGAGACTTAAAGAATCCCAGAATTCCTTCTGAGAGTTACCCATTAAAGATACCTAGATATACAGATTATTGGGTTCTATGCACTAGATTGATACAGGACTCAATGTGTGTTCCCACTAGAGCTTAAGAGAAAACAGAAATGCTGAGAGCAGATATACATATAAGAGATAGACTAACATATCTCAATGCTAAATCAAAGGTGAGAGAAGGCTATAGCTCCTACTTCAAAATGTTCACACGTGACATAATGCTAATCTCTAAATTATTATTGTGACATAATGCTAATCTCTAAATTATTACTATCAACTATACTGGTTGATTCCTTTTTAACACTTCAACCCAACTTTTAACTCTAGATGCCACACAGATTTACACTCAGATTTCCTATGAGCAATGTAACAACGATAACCCGTAATATTTGGCTTAATAAATAAACTTGAGACTGGATTTGATAAGACAAAACTTTTGGTTGTTGGAGAGACAACTCTCAGGTTTACACAGAGAAGGAAAACAAATCTGAACAGATTCATGTTCATTGCAAGATATTCAGAATTGATCTCTTCAGTTCTGACTAGTACAGAAGATTCCTACAGAGACGTACTCATTTCACTCTGTCACCTAAGATTACCTGAAAGAAGAGCCTGTAAGGCAGTAATAGCCTCTTCTACTAACAGAAGGCAAGAACAAGGAAGAAATCAAGACACAAAAAAGAAGCTACAGTCAGTAAATGTGGTTTCCAATAATATCACAGCAGTGCAGAAATGACCTTATTCATCTTTTTAATGCAATTTCAGTATACCTTGAAGGATACATAACACTATCTCTGTAATAATAATTAAAAAAAAAAAAAAAAAAAAAGTGCCATGATCAAACTGAGGTATGCAACAGCATGGACAACACAAAACAGAGTGAAAAAATGAATGTTACTTTTCAAGTTAACCAAACTGTTTGTATTTTAGCATGTGAACACAACTCAGATTCCCTGAGGTGACTGTTGGACATAAAATTTGAGGGCAGATTCTTGTCAGATTTTTTAAAAATATATACATAATGGTACTCATGCTCTTAACATTTATGATGTTTCATTTGTGTCTCAAACACAAATTTCAGCTAAACTTAAAAACACACGTGCTTGCACAAGTTTACCTGAAGTAACATAATACATGAACACCACCATCTCAATTCCATTTCTTCTAAAGACATATAAGATGATATTTATAGGTCACTTCTAACTTGGGTTATTCTATGGTTCTATGGCTCTAAGAGGATTTCAATACTCAAGATAGGATAAAATGTATGACTTCCAAACTCTTAATTTAAATTTCAAAATAGCATTCTCCTCCACCACAACACATGCATATTGACATGATCATGTCCAAATCACTATGTTAGAGATCCAATTCAAAATTATTTTCTTTTCAGTCCTTCCAGGAACATCAATCTCTTTCTCACACCTTTCACATTTTTTCCATTCATTTAGCATTAACTTACTGTTGGCTCCTATAAAAAATCACATTAGTCTGGGCATGCAGTCTTCTTTTTTAATTATTATTTCATGAATGCTTCATATTTTCCCAGTTTCCTACCAAATGTGTCTTTCTCAATGTTATTTGTTATGATTCTTGCAGAATTATGTGAAAAAATAAAAATACTAAGGCTTAATTCTTCTGTGGATTTGAGTGCAAATTTCAAGTGTAGCTCAAGGAAAATTGTTCCTTTCAATAAACTAGATATATGACCCACAATCCTTACAACAAACACCATCCAGAGTTTGACAAAAAAAAACAAGGGAGAGTTCAGTCAGATTTTAACATATCTCAAGCAACACCAACATTTTTTGCAGCCCTGTTCCCCCAACGTTCTTCAACAGTTCACTCCTCTTCACCTTTATGTTAACTAAAGCTCAATCTCTTTCTTTTAAATGAACATCATTCATTTAATTGAAAACATTACATAGATTTTTAATTACAACAAAATGGGAAAAGAAATATATTACACATTAAATAGAAAACCTTGTGGAGAACAACTGTTCCAGAATTAAATAATTAAATATCCGCCAAGGAAATATTGGGCAGTCTGTAATTGTAAGTAGCAGCACAGAAATGTTCTTTGCATTCAGATACAAACAAAATTCATATGCTGTACAATACATTCTAAACTATATTCTAATTAATTCATTGCAAGATACCACCAAAAATTCAGGATTCCCTCAAATTCCTCCTCACTTGAAAGTTTGCAAGAGCCTGCTACTGCTATTCATCACTAACAATCAATTATCTTTCTACTAAATTTTGTAGGCTTTAGCTTTTATTCCTCCTCCTTTTGTCTCCTTCATCTGAAAATGTATTTTTGCTTCAATTATCTTAAATGTGAAAGTTCCCCATCTTTGTATGTCACACAACATCACTCTCCCACTATCATCATCTCCCCTTTTGTTTAACATTCTGGATCTAAACTCTATTATTCCTTTTCCAAAACTAACGTTCCACTGCACTGGTTGTATGTAAGAATATAAATTCTCCTTGATAAAACCCTTACATTCAAATGTGCCATATATAATGAGATGACTTTCCTGTCATCTTTTCATAATTAAGAGTGTGGAAACCATGCCATAAATATTCAGAAAATGAGAGAATGTCTAAGAAAGGGAAAAAAAAAAAAAAAAAGTTTTTAAAAAATAAATGTAGATTACAAATCTCATCATACATTGCTAAAAAATCAAACAGACGCCATCACCACAAAGGTGATGAAAGATCAGAAGCTGTAGATACTCAATGATAGGTAAGTCAAAAGTTAAAAAATAAATGGTAGCAGAGGATGATACAAGTATTTCAGAACAAACAAGAAAGATTATGGAAGAATGAGGCGAAACAGAAAGAAACTGCTAAAGGATCAAGTTGGCAACAGCAATAAATAAATAAATATGAGAACAATGAATGAATGGAGGAGCTTCTACATGTAGTTTTAATGATGACGGAGAAAAGTAGGGCAGAGGAAAGGCATAGGAAAGACTGTTGAAGGGGAATGAAGACACAGGTCCAACAGCCCATCCTGGTATCACTAGAATTAATGGTAGCAAGAGACGAATAAGTATCTGAACGCAAATTTTTAACAAATTTGGAAGTATCAGTATTGACAAAGCAGGAAAAAGGCTAATGATGAAGAGACAAAGGGACAGCTAAAGAAAACCAGTGATCTTGAAGACACCATGAAATATACATATCCAGATGTCTGGATCGAAGTAAGACAAGAATTAACAAGAATGGGAAAGACAGACAAGACAACGGGAGTACATGATTTGAGTTGTTCAAAATATTGAGTAAAGAAAAAAGCTGCAAAAAGCTTCTGAAATCTGTAGGACACAATCATGTTTAGGAGATAAATTATAATTTCTATATTTTATGAGCAATAATAAACCAAATGTCAAGAAAAAAGTTAGTACTAATTGAAAAACAAGTAATACAAAAGTATTTATTAGCAAGTGAAGAGAAATAAACACACAATGAAAAAAAGCATGTTTGGAAAGTCTGGCTAAATTGAGGAAGGCAGCTGTAGCAGGTATGGTCATTTAGGAGGTTTAATCCAACTGACAACTGAAAGTTGATAATCCTGTGTTATTAGACAAAATAAGAAACCTCAGTGGGAAGGAGACATTGCTGCCTCTAATTAAGGACAGAGCTCAAAGTCCAGAAACTACTTAACAATATCAATTATCATGCCACTAATAATTAATTAAGATTTGTGATTTCCTAAACATTGCCACAGTCACAGCAATTCTTACTGTTGCTTTTACAAAGCCTCAAAATACCTTAAAAATAATTAATTCTAAGGGATTAACTCAAAAATTCTTTTAAAGGCAATAACATAAGGTACTGGAATGTATTCAAATTTGTTCTAAGTTATACCCAAAGAAAATGTATTACAATTAAAAAAAAAAAAAAAAGCCAATCACTGTCAAACAGACTAAAAGAGAAGGAAAGATGGAAGGCAATTACTTAATATTATAGAAGTTATACTAATATACTTAAATTATATGTGAAAATACTCACTGTAGCAAGAGGCAGACAGAATGCAGCATGAAAAACATCAATTAAAATAAATTATTTCCCTTCAACAATGGAAGTTCTCACAAACTGAAAAATAAGTAAAAACTGGAAAGTGAGGCAGACTGAATAATCTAATTAGGGTGTCTGTATGTAAAAGTAGAACATGTGAAGATGCCCCACAGATGCTCTTTGGGGAGATCTGAATTAGTAAGTCCATAAAGTGTAATGCAGAACTTCAAGGCTTTTGTTACTTTGGGTCCAAGTGAACTTGAACATAATAATTCTGACAGAAAGGAACATTAGCTTATTTCACTTCCTCCACCTCTGATTAGCTTGGAAGGATCCCACATTCATGTAGAAAGAAGCTAAAATACCCACTACTATCCATGGTAGTTTGAGCAATAATATACAACACTCAAAGGGTAGTGGTTAATGGTCTGCAGAGAACAGATATAAGCAGTCTTCCTAAGGGCTCTATTCTGGGATTTATCCTGCTTAGCATCTTTATCAATGACTTGAAAGAGGAGGTAAAATCATTATCAAGTGTGGCAACACTAAAGTGGAGGATGCAGTTGGTATGCCTGTGGACAGGGCTGCCATTTAGGGGGAACTAGAAAGGCTGGAAAACTAGGCCAACAAGATCTCATGAAAGCAATGCATAGAAGACATGCATATTTATCACTCAGCATGGACTACCCCTGAATAAGGCTGAGAATGGCTCACTGTGGAGCAGCTTTGCAGAAAAAGACCTGGGGGTCTTAATGACAGTTGGCTAAATATCCTCGGTAGTGATATAGTATACTGACAGTATAATGGATTGTATTAACATGAATGTAGGTAGTAGGCTGAGGAAAATGGTTTCTCTACTCATAACATGTTAGCACCTGCTGCAATGGTATGTTCAATTCTTTGCTCCTCCCATACAGGAAAGTCACTAGTCAACTGGAACAAGATCAACAGGACACTACCAAGCTGCTGGGAACAGAAGAACTTGCCCTGAAAGGAGAGGCTGAGGGGGGACTGGGCTTGTTTGGCAAATAAGAAAAAAAGGATTGGAAGAAAGAAGTACCATCTTTTCTGTATCTAGGAAGACAGAGTCAGGTATATTACTGAGATGCCAAGCAGGAGAATGAGCAACAACAACCATGAACTGAAAGCGGGAGGAAAGGGAAGTCTCAACTAGATACAGGAAAAGTAATTAATTATAAGGAAAATAATCTTGGGAATAAGTTGCCAAGAGAAGTTCTGAAATTTCTGGCTTTGGAGATTTTTCAGCACCCAACTGAGAAAAGCAATAAGCAATGTGATCTGATTAATGGTTGACTCTGTTCTGAGCAGTAGGTTGAACTAGATGACCTTTCATCCAACCTGTGTAATTCTGCCAAGGAACTACATTCCTAAAAAAGGAGTATATGAGAAGCAAACTACTCAGAGAAGCAGAAATATTTTAGCTGAAATTCCAAAGTTTTGATCAGGAATATCCTTTTATTCCTTTTTAAATGATACAAAAGGCTCCAGAATAACTGCAGCCTTGCAAAGGAGCTCTAGCTTGGGTAGGTTGTTAGGCCTTTTGAAACCCTGAATATTAAAACTGTGTTCACAGTGCAGTAAAATATCTTCATCTAGTTTCAATATGTGATCTTGCATTATTTTAAAGACACTTTACTTCTTTTCAAAATTCTTAGGAATTTCTTACATATGTATATCTATCATTTTCACTATGATGTTCCTTTTAAACGGCACAATTTTACATAAATGTAGAGCAACAGACTGAAACTAAATATATGTTTCCTGCTTTTTTTTTTCTTCCAACTCAGATGCAAGTAACTAGATATAACAAGCATCTTTTTTTTTCTATTTTTTTTTTCTGGAATATAAAAAATTTAAAATAAATCCATCAACATGAAAAAAAGATTCAAATTACCTTCTTCCTTCTAAAAAAAGTATGAAACTTTGATGATATGGAAATCTTTCCTTTTGTACTGCTAGGTACTTCAGAGTTTCACTTACTGGGGAACGGTTTTTCTCTGTATCTTTCATATTAACATTTTTTCAGCAACATTTGCAAGGTTAAAAAAGCAACAAAAAGGAATAAGAAAGAACAAAAAATAAACAAACAAGAGACAGAATTCACCTATCCTCTGTGGAAAATTATTGGAAATACGCATAGAAAATACATCAGAAATCAAGACATTCAGTCACAAAGGAGAAAAGTGATAATAAGCAGAGCTTAAGAATGATGAGCTATCACTGGTTAGCAGGAATGAGGAACACTAAGCTACATATGCATTAAATTCTGATTATAATGCAATCAGTTAGCATTCAGGTATATACACAGGAGTACAATGAAAGATTTTTTTTAATCACAAGTTTGCTTAGCTTG
This sequence comes from Perdix hodgsoniae, assembly GCA_035772895.1. Taxonomy (NCBI): domain Eukaryota; kingdom Metazoa; phylum Chordata; class Aves; order Galliformes; family Phasianidae; genus Perdix; species Perdix hodgsoniae. Next base: position 697,994 of record JAPSGF010000043.1, read on the forward strand.
ATACTTAGACAAAGTTCAACAGAAGATGCCTAACACAGAGCAAAGGATCAGGGCAATTTCTATTCCTGGACCTCAGGAACTTCCTCACCCAGGGGACCTTCATGCATTTTCACGTTTAAGAGCTTTCCATGCACTCTTCCCTCATTAATTCATATGATCAGCTTTTTAACTTATGAAAGTCTGTAGCATTCAATACCTCCTCATGATGTGCCAATGAGTTCTAACGGTGTTTAACTACATGCTAAAGAGATATATGAATTTTTACAGCCATAAGCAATTATACATCTTTTATTTTTTTCATATATACAGAGGATTCACAAACATTTTCTCCTCTAAACTGAAGAGTAAACTTTTCAAAATTTAATGTCAAAATTCTAATGTTTCCCACATCCTAAAATAGGTACTATGTTGTTAGATTACCCGATTTAGTCAGTCTAAGCAAACCAAACACAAACACCTGCATTGCTTGGGATCAGAAGAATAGCGAATGGCGGAGGAACCCTAATAAACTAACCTGTGAAAACATAGCATGGTAAATGAGCAGTCCTGACACCTGTAAAGAATGACTAAACTGTTGTTCCTGGTATGAAACCCACCACAGTGACCCAAGGAAAGAAACTTTCCCCAAACACTTCACAAACTAAAGATTACTACCCAAAGTAAAAATTTGATCTGGAAGATAAAGGAAAAAGAATTTGGGGATTTGTGTAATTGTATGGCAAGTTTTAAGTAGTTGTATGAAAAACACGAGGAAAGAATTCAGGTGGAGCTGATAGAAATTAGTAAGGAAAACACAGGGGGGAACATAAAACACACAAAAGGGAATAGTCCACTCAATTGTAAGCCTCAGGTCAGTATGCTTGTCTGGCCAAGTGTTCTACCTGATCACTGCAGTCTGTCCTGTTTCATTAAACTTTAGTCCTAACTATTCCTCGTGTAAGTAAGCTTTCCAGTCTGTGTGCATGCATGCACAATTTGGTAGAGAACATCAAGCTGAACTGCAACCTCTGTGGGACAAGAGGTGTCAGTGCCAATTGCTCAAGAGGAACTGCAGGGCTGGGTGCCAGTAACTGTAGGATACTTGGGCCTACGGCACAGCTCCAGGGCAGACTAAATGAATGCCTGAAACTAGCCATTCAACAACCATGCTGTGTGTAGCTTTGGATGTGAGCGCTAGCAAACCTCTTATCAGCTGGAGAAGGGGGAACAGGATCAGACGATTCATGCTGTTCGTGTTCAGTATGCTTCCACTGGTAAAGACACTGCTTTCTGTCTATGCTGGATTGCTGGCTGGCCACATGAGTATACTGCACAGTGTGGGCATCTGGCCAGAGGGAATGTGTGTTCAGCCTCTCCACAAGCTGAACCTTGGGATATTTATCATAAACAAAATCAGAGGATTGCCCAGATTAATCTCACTAGATATATACCACATATATATAGGTATGTATGTAAATGTGCTTTTCTACATAGTTCAAGAAAAAACTGCTTCTGATTTCAAAATATTTCATTATAAACATTTCTGTGCTATTTTCACATTTACTTTCTCTTTACAATACAAGACAAGCTTTCACTGCAACATCATCACTACAGGATATAGGAATTGATCAGAGTAGGATTATTGGTTCTGATGTATGCTGACAAATTTTGCCTAGTTTTCTCCCCAACTTCAATCATGTCATACCTCTGAAACCGTTTGCTTTTTCTCTACAGGCAAAAGAACTGCTAGCTACTAAAGACAACCACCTTTGTTTCTACCTTTGAGATTCTTACAGCTAATTGCTCAAACTGACAGCATCAACCAGGGTCAAAATCTTCTTGTGTTCTCAGGAACATATTAAGGGAGTTATACCTTTATTAGTCATACTGCCTTTGGTGAGAGAACATTCAGTAAACAGTAATTGCTTCCATTTTACCTTCTGATATTATTGTGCTATTTCTTTCTAAACAATAGCTAATTACATCAATTTGAGTCTGGTATCTTTATCACACAGAAAGCTGATTTAGTGATATTTTGTTACCTAGTTCTTTCTCTGGTGTTCTGACTGATGCTCGTGATCTTAGCATTCTTACTCAACCAATTGGCATACTTCAACACAGTTTGGGGAAGTCTACTATCTGTCCCCAGTATTTTCTATTAGCTTCCCTCACAAACTCCCAATCATTGGAAAACACTAAAAACAAGGACTAAAGTTGTACATTTAAAATATCTGTTACAGTCTTCAGTCATAGAGGTCTGCACCAATCCTTGCTCTTTCCATCAACAAGTCAATCATGCTGCAGAAGCAATGATTCCTTTCTTTTGTCATACTGATGATAACAGAGGAAGAACTTCAGATATTAAAGTTCATGTTCGTTCAAAATCCTCTACCTGTTTGGTAAGCTGCCTAGAATCCAGCTGGAATTCCATACTAAAGTATCAGAAGTATAAGTGAAAGGGAAACCTGCATTCCCTTCGGAGCTTCAAATTATTCCTGATACACACCAGTCAGACCAGCAAGTGCACCTTATTTAATGTAACTAGATACTAATACTACATTTAACTATATCGTTATCTTAAAACCTTTCCCTTGTTTCAATTTTTACATTCACTTCAATGGCAAACAACCCATCACAGCTCCTTATTTATTTATTTGTAATACTATTAAGGTTTGAGACTGTTACTAACTCCGAAACTACCTCTTAAAAAAGACCTCTGCATGGGAAGGAAATATCAAAGTTCTTAAAGGTTTTTCATACTTCCTAACAATTTGTTTATACATGGTGCAGGAACATATTTAGTACTTGCCAATATTTTATTCTACCTGTTTCACCTTTATTAAGATTTCAGACTTCAATTGATTTGTAAATAAAGGTAAAACATCCTCTTCTGCAGTGAAAATAATCAAGCTTTACTTTTAAAATATTTTCCTATTAAAACAGCCACTTTATGTGAAGTATAAATTTCAATAGCATATAGTGCAATGAATTCACAAGTCTCCAACCCAGCCCAGGATACTGCAAAATCAATTGTGCTGCAAATAACTGCTCATATCCACTCAGCCTGAATGACTGCCCTGTAGAGTACACAGATATTTTTCCCCTGTGCACAACACAACCTGCATGATATAGCTGAAGGAGAAAATGATTCATATTTTCTACTGCTCATTCAAATTTTGTGTACTAGAAACAAATTTTGTGTACTAGAAATTGTCTCAAGATGTTAGCGACCAATTCTCCCAAACAAGTTCTATGAGACACTGATTAGCTTATACACCCTTGCTTTCTGCCTTTTATTTTAAAAGAAAGTTTCCATTAATTTCTTAGCACAGTGGGTCATTCACAATCTCTAGAATACATACGACATATAAAAAATTATAAATGCATATGTCCCCTAGCATATATTGATATTAATTACAATAACCAGCAAGCATTACAAATGGCAGAAATTATAAGGTTAATTCTCACCTTAAAAGCAACAAAAACAACAGAAATTAGTATTTAGGTAATCATTACTTTGTTAATTCATATGTTCACAATTTTCTAGTCTTGCAATGATTTATTTTACGACTAGATTCAAGCATAAAAAGCAGCCCATAGTTAAGAATGTAAGTGCCTATAAACTCAGTTTCAGAGTACAGAACATTTGTCCTATCACCTACAGAGCAGAAAACTACCACCACAATATTCAGTGTTCAAAAGATTCTCAAATTGTTTTTCCAGCCCTCGTCTCAAAACCGCAGAAATAATTTCATATTATTTCACATGCAATGCTAGAATCAATATTAACATTGAATCATAAGTGATTCTTACATTTACAGTCAGTTGAGCTGCCATGAAGCTGCTATCATACCATGACAAAAAATATTTTGTAAAAGCAAAGGACAGAAAGCAAGCAAGAAAAAAAAATGCCAGCATTAGAAATTAATAAACTGTAATTACACTAGAGGATGGTGATATTTTTTTCCAGATTAGAGAGTTTAAAAAGGTTAGTAACGTGGCTAACAACAATAATTGTAATATGAACTGCTTTAATTACTAATCTAAAATGGAATGCTCCACACAAGTCTTACTTTCAACAGCCCTGAAAAGAATGCCACAGAAACGTAATTAGCTTTCGGAAATTACTTCCATAAAAAGCAACTACAGAAAGGTATGAATAGAGCTTAGGTACCAATACGTGAGCTAAACAACACAGACAAATTAAAACAACAGTCTCATTAAAAAATGAAATCCAGAAAAGAAGAAATTTCATGAAACCGTTTCAAACTTGGAACCAAATAAACTGAAACAGCAGGAGATCTTAGCCTTGACTGCTGAAGTCCAGAAAAATTTCATAAATCTCCCTAGATTCTAAATTTTTCTTTGTTGTTCAGATCTCATGACTAGCACTAGAACAGTACTGCAAAAAAGACAGTAATCTATTATTACCAAGATGCCATTGAAAAATGAGTATTTTCCTATGAATGGTCTCAGTCATCACTATGTGCATTTAGCATGTGTCTTATTTATATTCAGAAAATGAATATTTTATCATTAAAACACTACACAGACACTATTCTTATTATGAAACCAGTACTATCTTTTGAACTACAAAGTAAACTAATGTGTAAAGATTTCCTACTAAAAAAACTACCTTTTAAATCATTCTGCTAAAAAAAAAAAAAAAAATCAAACGTTTTCTAAATATCTACCACCAATATTTCCCCACTAAACCATGTCCCTCAGTACAACATCTAAATGTTTCTTGAACACATTTGGACACAACCTGACCATTCCTTCGGAGAAGAAATTTTTCCTGAAGTCCAACTTGAACTTCCCCCAGTGCAACTTGAGGCCATTCCTTCTAGTCCCATCAGGTTGCAGCTCCCGTTTGACCAGGGAACTGCACAAATGTGTCCTCTAAAGGCTCTCTACTGTATGTTGCCAGGATATTTACACTTAAAATGATTTCACAGAATCAGAGACATGTTAAGGTTGGAAAAGACCTATAAGTCCAACTATCCTGGAAACGAAGGAACAAGCAAAGAGATGTTATTTTATACCTGAGTAATTCTCCTCAGCATAGCGATGCCCTTTGTTCCACAAATAGTTATTCAAATAACTGATTTTTCTAATACAGTAGGAATTTTCAACATAGAAGAAGAGATTTGGACTAAGAATCAAGGAGCTATAAGAAACTACTCTGCAACGGTAAGTAACATCAAATTACTACCCTGCTCATAAGCTGAATCCCTCACTATTGTTCTATTCTGTCACAGCAATTTATACTACAAAATAAGCTGCACTATGTCATATACCAATGTCATGATTCAAGCAACAAATTTTAGAACTGCAAATGATGTACACATATATTTTACACTATGGAACAACTAAATGAGAAGAAGCATCTGATGAAGGAAATAAATCATTTGTGAAATTCTTGTGAGAAAACAATCTACTTGCTTCCATAACGTATGCTATTAATAAAATGCCTAACCAATTACAGAAACAAATCGTGGCCTCAGTTTACAGCTGTCACATTTTGATGAAGGAAAAACAGGAGAAAAAGCCCTCCTAGAAGCTATTAAGTCTCACTTGTGCTAGCTTCCTTTCCTGCAAAGTTTTCTTGAATTCCACACATTTATTATAGGCTTTTATAATGTTAAATTAAGCATACTATAAATATTTTACTTACATCATTAAGACAAACATTGTGCAAGTAGAAATTAAAAAAAAAAAAGGGTTTTTTTCCTTTTATCTATATTTACTGGCAATGAATCATAGAACAATGTTCAATGATAGGGTCCTATGGAGATCATCCTGCCTAAATCATTGTCAATTTCACAGATAAGGTTGCTCAGAGCCTCCACAAGATAAACTCGGGAAAATAAAATGCATTTATTGTATCATGTCTTCTTTGAATCATCTTTTATTATCCTTTTTAAATTCTTCAGACTATCTTGGACTACCAAGCATAGAATTTTTCTATGCTTTTTCTACAAAGAGAAAAAAGAATTCCTCTCCATGATAATAAGAATATAAAAATAGTGTAGAACACAGTCTACCTTTATAACAACAGTCGCATATCTATTTATTTATTTGGGTTATCAAGCCACAAAAACTAAATAGCAATGTGGCTATTTTTATAATAGATTTCACATTATCTCATTGAAAGCTACCCTTCCTATAAATTCTCCAAAAAGACACGTTAGCCAAGTAGATTTATCCCTAGTATAGCTATATTTTGTTATTGAGTTAGGTAACACACCTCAGATCACAGTAATAATTAAAATATTAAAACCAACATGTTCATGTGCTCTGTTTTCACTTAATGAGTGAGGGCAACCAAACAGGAACAAAGATAGAAATATTTAGGGAATGAAATAAAAACAGCTAAACCTAAAGCATAGCATCCATGTTTATACAGCCCAAGTTTTAGAAGTGGGGAATATACTTGGTCCTGACCCTTAAGGGAGTTAAGGGACTAGACCTTCTCAAGCATAGTCAGTTATCAGTTACTCATGGTGAACAGCAAATATCCTCAAGAATTTTTTATCTAATTTGAATAATCTGCTGAGGTTTCCCAGGTATTTGTCTGTGCTTCCTCAGAAGAAAAACTAGGACCCAAGAAAGATATGTATCAATGGGTAGGTAGATTGCAGGGTATGCACGGAATACAGAGATTTGGCTGCCAATTACATGACAAATGAAAGCAGCACATTTTCAGATCCAAGAACTTTGAAGTACTACAGGCATGTCTTTGCAGCACTGCATATATGATAACATTGCTCATTGTCTTAAGCTATTTCTGTATGGAAATGGGTGGAGGACCTACAACTGTATTAACACATTTTGGAAATGACGTAGAGGTATTAACCTAACCTAGTCTAACCTGCAGCTTCCACAACTGCAGCCCCTAACACAGTGTTGAGATAGAGCATACACAACTCATTTAAAAAAAAAAAAAAAAAAAAAAAAAGGAAATACAATATGGAAGACCTGCTTTTGCAACAACATTGTAATGCAGGGTCAAAATGCCACAATAGAAAAAGGGGCTGCAATTTTAGTTTAATTGATTGATGCAATGTCATGTAGAAAGAACTAATGTAAATGACCACTAAACAATGTCTGCTCTTAATTGTGACTTGCAACTCAGAAAAAACTCTTACTGAATAAATATGAAAAAAAAAAGAAAAAAAAAGCGTATCCAGTGAAGAAAATAAATTGAGATTTATATCTCAAAGAGAGAGAGAGATTCAGGGAAAAACAAACAAACAAACAAAAAAAAACCTAAAATTTAAAATTCAGCTGTTCAAAAGTATTACTCCTCATATATAAAGAATTGATTTGTGTTTTGATTTATATCTGAGAAATGACTGAAGGCACCACAGAAAAAGTTGAAAGACATTGTCCCTGGCAGGGACTATTTAATTTACTGGGTAAGCTCATACAAAACCTTTATTAGATAGCGGTTTGTTTGAAAGACTGACAAACAGAATCAAGGACATCCATTATCAGAAGAAATTCCCTTGCTTATTTCATTAAGGCCTTTTTTTTTTTTTTTTGTCTGCTCACAATTAATTCATTTTGCTTTCAAACACTCTTTTCATCTAATACAATTTCATTAAATGAAAACTTGTGGTGGGAGGGGTGGAAGTAAAAACATAGTTATGATTTATGATAATAAAATCAACAGAAGTTTATTCCCTTACCTTCGAAGTGGGAACTTTTAAAGTTTTTTTAATATATTTAAGGCAAGTGAAAGGGAAACTACCAAGGAGCTGTTTCTGTGGGGAAAAAAAAAAAAGAGTTTCACACTTCTGTCACAAAAGATGCTTTCTTCTCTCCATTTTTTCTATTTCAACCATTGCTGGACTTCCTCTTCAGCATTCTACACTGAGGCTGTAAGTCTGAATTCCCTATGGATCCATTAGGGATGCTGCCAGGCAAACAGTCCAGCAGCAACTGTAAAGCAGGAGACCTGGATGGGAGCCAGTTTTGTAGGTCACTAAACTGTAAACCTTCACATCATTAGAGAAGAAACTAGTCTTGCTAACTGCATCTATTAAGATTGCTGCTGTTTCATTTCTCTGAACTGTTTGAGAATTGTTTATACTACACTAAGTTCTCATGAAAATCTATTTCTAAATCAAAGCCATCGAGAAGTATTTTTCCATATACTACAAGAGTAATGCTCCAATTATCAAATGTCTTAACACTGTCTATCAAGTGTTAGAACTAATATAGTCATAGCAAGGTTAAACATATACAATTACAATGCAATTAACTTCTACCTTGTTATCTTGAAAGGTACAGGCAACATAACAGAGCACATACCCCTCAGTGAGCAGTACCTATTGTACTTACTTTCTTTTCTCTATTTTAATGACAGTAAATCAAAGCAGACCTATTCACAGAAAATTAGCCAGCTACCACATTATCTGATCTGGGAACGTGCTATCTCTTAGACTGAAATAATGTTTCTGTGCTTCGATGTATCGTTATCCTAAAATTGAGTATATAAACTCTGCAGAGCAATCTTTGTATTACTTTAAACACATAACACTACACAAGCACAGCAAACTGCAGAATCCTGCTGCTGTACTCACACTGTGTTTTTGTGTGAAAGAATCACTGCTCCAATCAGTATGCTCAAAAATAAATAAACACTGTCTCAGAAACCAGGAGACTTCAGTGCCATGGTTCTTACAGACTAGAAAAACAGCAGTGAAAGAAATCAGAGTACAAAGTAGAAAAATCAAGACAGATCCATAAGGAAAAAGTATGGCTCAGACACCTCTATCTTCAGGTTTCTTTTTTAGCTGCTGCTTAGCAGTTTAGCTGACATTGAAAAAAATCTGAGCTGAAGAAACAATGTGAATTAAAGAATTATTATTTTTTTTCTTTGAGGCTTATATATTTAGTTGGGAAAATGTGTGTTAAATTGTTAGTGGAACCATGACGTAACAAAAAAAGCTAAAAGAAAGCAAAGCAGTCATGTTTCCAGCTAGTTCTCCTATGACCTTGTTCATTTATTATCAGTAAGATTTTAACTGCGTGATAATAAAAGTGCACTGATAATCTCCAACACTTATGTTTTCAGACACCAGAGACAGAAAAATGGTTCTGGATATAAGATATGAAAACGCATAATCTGAAAGATCACCACTTTCAAAGGTGCAGGGACTTAAGCAATGAAAGTAATGCCAGGGATTTTTCATCACTACCAAATGCAGGGAAAATAGTGCCAACTTTCTCCCAGTTAAGCCCTAGATATCCTTCTGCAACCCCTAATTTGTTGGTCCTTGTGTGATTTTCAATCTTAACACAATACTCCAAAAAGTGTAAAAAAAAATTCAAGCAAAGAAACGTATTTTCATAACATTCCTATCATTTTGAAAGATGGTTTACAGTTTATCTACTTGTCCTGTCAATTTCAGAGGAAAAACATCCTCAGACAAAGTGATCAGCATTATTTAAGATCTCTGTCATACATGGCTGGGCCTGAACAGACAAAACAGCAATTTACACTTCCAGTTTTAAAAACAACAACTCCCTTGTGTTATTTGTGCTTCTTTTTGAAGAAAGATTAGGAGAAATAACTCATGACCTATCACTGGAGCTGAGGATTAGATTCTACTCAAGCAAATTCTTAAATCCATCTAATCTATGTATATAAACAGAGATGCCAGAAGAGTGCATTAATGAATACCTTTTCTCAAAATCCTGCGTGCTTAAAAAGTCTGCCTATATTTACAACATTTTTCAACTGTTCTTTAAACTTCAGTGTTACAATTAGCATTCAAAAGACAAAGATTAGGTACCAGGTAGTAGTAAACTCTATATTAATAAAAATCTCAGAGTTATTAGTAAATTCTTAAACCAAACTTATTTTCTACTTTAATTATAATTCTTTTTTAAAAACATTATTTACATTCTGTGAAGAAAAAGGAACTTGGCATCAGTTTCTCAGTGTACACCAAAAAGCCACCAAACTGAGTGGTGCAAATGTTGGTTATGTTTCTTTTGTAGACAAATACTTGAGCTCCAAGAATACCCAAGGGGCCTTCATGTTCCTGCCTGCCTCCCCTAGACTCTTGGCCCATGGGACAGCAGCCCCATTTCACTGGTCTGGAACCATGACTCCATACAGCAATGCAGATGATGAAATGAAGGGACTTCAGACCAATGCTGTAGCCTTGTCTACAGCCCAGTCTCTGGTTCCATCACCTTTATCTGCTGACAGGACTCCTGAGATGGCCCCTTGGCCAGGCTCATCGTGTGCTGTATGTGGGGCTGTCAGTGCACCCCAACACCAGCTCTGTCTCCAGGTCTGCACCCCTGGGTGAGGGCACAGGGTCCCCTTGATTCATCTGCCTCATTGAGTTGCCCTGCTCTTGCTGCTCCCCAACAGCAGATGCAGGAACATATCAGTGTCCATTCACAGTTTTACAAGAATGCTCAAAGCATTCCTCTGTAGGTCTGTACATGGGGTAGATCTTCCGTAGGTACACTGGTAGCTTAGAAAGTTCATAACTAAACAGTGAAATGTAGGTGTCCATCTGGAACTAAACCAGAGACTTTTCTTATTCGTGCTCTTCAGTCAGAACTTCAACATCCAGAGAAATCTGTGGTGCGTATCCTCACTGAAAAACATACTAATAACTAAGGAGTTTAATAATGAAACCTTCAGACAATCAGTCTAACATTTTTTGGTGCACACTTAATGGGGATAGACAAGACCCATATTGTGAATGTTTTGCAAGTTATTTTCTGCTGTCAGTGCACCACAGGGATGCCGAAAGTTGTTTTAAATGAGTGAGCTCAGTTGCTTGGATAGCATAGCCATGTTACTGCAGACACTGCATAATGTACTCTAACCATTACTTGTAATACATTTTTTAAGATAGCGATATATTTAGAAATTATTTTTGGTAGGCCATATGAGCCTAAAGAATCTCAGCTGCCTTAAAAAGACAATCTCATCTTTGACAACAGGACAGGAAGAATAATAATTTGGACTTGGGTAACTGTGCTTTATAAGTTACAAATCTCAATATAGAGATTAAAATAAATTCTGATTGCTACATTAAATGATCAAGTTGGCATACCAGAAAGGAGTAATCTTTAAATCTGTGATTGGTGTTGTTCTTTTTTTCCATTTTGTAAGTATTCCGTGTTTTATTTTTTAAAAGATAACTTTTATGCTTGCAAATTTTTATGTTTAGTATAATGAAAACATAACAAACATATTTATTTGTAAGTCCTTGAGGTCATTCTGACTTTGCCAACTGCAAGAGGAACTTTATCCAAGCAAAAACTGAAGTGCTTTTAAATGTAAAATGGGCTTGCTTTCACATGAGCAAGCAGCAGCCCGCAGGTAAAAAAAAGCCTGCCGTGGGCTCAAAGGATAATGATGGGATTTCAAGCTCTCTTTTCAGAATATTTGTAACATTTGTTGATCAGAAGTCCACTGAGTATCGCAATGAACTGTACTATAATTTCTGACAATAGGATTGATTCCATTTTTTTTTTTATTGTTATTATTTATTTTTTTTAATTTTAAAACAGAGCCCTTTCCTCTCACTGGTTACATTAGTTGGCTAATCTATATTTCCTTTAAACAGAAAAAAGGTAGGGAAATGCACAGCATAAAGATATTACCTGCTTAAAGATTGTTTTTGGCCCGCGAAAATATTTTACAAGAGTTGCCACCATCACTGTGAGCACTGCTAACTTGGATCAAGTATTTCTGAAACTGAAAATCATTCTCATGCAGATTCTAGCATTAAAATTAAAAATTAAATTAAAAATTAAAATTAAAAAGAGTGTCACCATCAGTGAGAAGAAAGTGTAGATAACAGCATAAAAAACTTCTACCCTAACTGAGAATATCTGAAAGCACACAGTCTTCCTAGAAAAGAACAGCCAAAGGCAGAGGAAGAATATATAGCCATTATATACTGACAGGTTTTCCTTGTTTACTGTGCTCAAGACCTGAACACCATAGGATATAATTAATAGTATACCATTAAAAGTGCTTTTAGCCTATCAGCATAGCAAAGAAATTTTCAGAGTACATTTCTGTTAGGCTTCACAGACTTCGATCATCTAGGGGGCTTTGGTTATTTCCTTGAGATCCAGCAGAAGGATAATCTAATGTTTTCTTAGTCATTTAGCAATCTTAAATGAATTTAAGACTATTATTTCTTTTGTTAATTCATTTCTTGCTATCCACCCAGCTGGTAGACTAAATACTTTAGATGAAATCTTTTGGCCACGGTTCTTTGACCTCTCTTTACTCGCCAGAGGTTAAAAAAAAAAAACAAATAAACAAACAAAAACAACACTAATAAAAAAAAAATTCAACAAATGTAGCACAAAGTCTACTTAAGAATACTTCTAAATGAATGAAGACTTTAGAAATATGTCTTCGTGAAAATAAGACTTTAGACAGTACCTTTCTTCTACTCATTTGTTCCGCCTAGTCAAACCTAATTTTGGGAAAAGGATCACTGAGTAATGATTCACCAATTCATCCAGTCAGAAACACACTATGTGGATGAGTGTGTGTTTCACTAGAATAAATTCAGGGTTAGTTACATGTGATCAAGGCCATCCTGAGTAATTCTTACACACCAGATAAAGAGATGAAGTTCAACAGTCCTTTCTGCCACTGATCAAGATTATTAGTTTTATAATTAATACTAAGAAAAATTAGCCAAGTCAAGAAATACAAAACCTATGGCACACAGGCACTTTGCAGACCAGTTAATATAATAACCCAACAATTGCCCATTTGTACCTCCTTCCATTTACAGCATTATAATACAAACAGTTCTATCTGGAAAGATAACATATTCGTTCTGTGATGAAGAATTCAGTTTGTAGAAAACAAAGAAGAACCTGAGCTTTAATTAAAAAAAAAAAAAAAATCCATTCCTCTTCATTCCAATTTTGTTGTCATTTTGTTTCATTTTAATTTCCCTCATTCTTCAACTTATCCTGAAAAATAAACAAGTAATGTCAAATCTGGGGGCATTTGATCACATGGTATTCAAGCTAATTTCATCCTTTTCCTGAAGCACTGTAGATATCGCTGAATGATTGGGATATACAGTGTTCTCACCAGAAAGGAGCAAGAGATTCTAATTTATGGTTTGTTATTACTGCTTTTATGGACTAACTCTAACAAACCAAATAATCATCTGTGTAAACACTCACACTGAATTGTTGTTCAATCTCTGTATGTTAGAGAGCTGCTAAAGACAAACAGTCCAATAATCCAAAGCACAAAAACTCCCTCAGATACTTTTTTTTAAAAAACGACAACTGATGATATCTTTTTATCATGTCATTAATGTTTATTTTTTAATTAAATCATCACTTTCAGAACTTTCAGCTGGTTTACATCTGCCATTTGACTCATCACCCAGATTTGCTAGATAAATATTGCTGAGGAAAGTAAAACAATATACAGATCTATGTATAGTCATGGTGTTCTGTGAGAAGGAGAAGACTGTGAAGTCTCTTCTTGCTGTGAGATGTAAAGCAGATGTGAGTTAAAATGGAAATAGCGTGGAACGGTGAATGCTGCAAATGTGATGGTACAAAATACACAAAATACAAAGTGGGTGTTTGCATAGCTAGGAACATTTCAGATGTAACAACATAATGAAATAATTTTCCTATTTTCCTTATACAGCCTTCTTATTGTTTTGAGATTAATGCTAGAAACAAAGCAAAACAAATAAGGTGATTTCTAAAAATCACTACTTTAAAAAGGTTATTTTCTTATTTTTGTCTGAAACAAAATGGCCTCTTCCATGTGTTAGGACTTAAATACATCCATGACCTCTGAATAGGCAAATATAGGGAAAAAGAACGTATTTGTCAATGAAAAAATTGAAAAGATTGAGAAAAAAAGAAAAAAAAAAAAGAAAAAGAAGGAAAAAACAACTAAGAAAAAAACTGCAAGCTGATATAAAGACTACATGTTGGAAAAAGCATCTGGATGTGTCAGTATTACTTGAACACCAAACAGCAATTTGCTCAGTTTTGGCTCCCCATATTACTAGTACAAAAAAACAGATAGTCATCCAGGAAATAAAAACACGTACCTATTTGCAGTGTATACTACCAAACTAGCTATATGGTAGTGTTTGTATTTTTAGACTTAGTGAATTTTGTTTCTGAAACAGCCACTCAGTATTTGAAGTGGATGCTTAAACTGCTATATTTTCATATCTGTCCTGAGTTATGTTAAGCCATCATCAAAATAAGCCATTACTCTGGCTGTCAGGCAACAAAGCAAAGGCAACAAAATATGGCAGGAGGAAAGCAGATCCAAAGCATCCTGTTACCTGAGGAGCACACAGTGCTCATTAAGTTAGCAGGCTGTTAATGGGGCACCTGGTTTTGTAATTGCTCTCAACTCATACTTCCATAACTAGCAGAAGAGAGATGGCAATAAGCTCACAGGTAAAGCACCTTGTACCTCTCCTACTAACCACCATCTGTTCCCCACATGGCTCCACAGGACACGGTAAAACATCCCCACATGCCTCTAAGGAAAATGGCATTGCACCCAACATTTGCAGAGGCTGGGCCAGAAGCCTGCAAATTGAGGCAATGCTGGGGCTGAGAGTTTTCTTAAGAGGAGATCATGACAAGGACCACGGGAAGGAGGACAGAGTAAAGCAGCTGTTCTGCTTCATCACCGTTTTACAATTCATTAGATAAAAGCAAAATAAAGCATTTTATCTCTGCTCTCGAGGGGGCAAAATTCAATTTTTCCAGCACTGCTGAGTAGTGCTAAGATGTGACACACCTAAACTAATGAAGTCAGGAAAACTGTTGCATTTTTAAAACACACATTATCTACACTTGGCTAACGTCCTATTCAGTGATACTTTCTATCACTATTTAATTACAGTCCTATAAAAACTCCATTAAATTCACACCAGTAAACATTTCTTTGAACTGAGTAAAATAAAACATTTTGATGTATGCTGTTCTTAGCATTTATTATAGATATTAGAAATATATTCAGAGTAGGACCAGATTACAAAAAGAGTCATAATTCCATGAGACTCAAAGTAACAGGGCCCTTAATTGCCTCAGACTAATGGAGGAAAAAATGGTGACAAAATAATTAGAAATATATTAAACAAATGTATTTTAGGTGGCAGCTCACCACTTCCATTTAGTGCTTATTTCCTTGAGTTTCTAGATTTACATCAAAAGCCGTGGGATGTAAAGAGAGAAGCTGCAGAATTACTTTTCACTTTTTCTCTTCCTACAGAAGTCCTAATTCTTAAAGAAAGTCTTCCCTAAGTGAGAAGCACTGAAATGGCTGTTTCCTAAAGCACTGAATATTTAAAATGTTTCTGGAAAGTCCTGATAAATGGTAGGGATCATTTGTGAGTGTCAGATATTTCTCTATTCTGTCTACTAAGAGACTTTGGAACTTTATCTTTTAATCTCTGCATGCTAAAATAGGACAAGCATAATGGCCCAACACAGACTGCAGATAGCTGTAAATTAATAACAAAGGTATATATAGCATTTGGGAATCCTGTTTGAATCATTCTGTGACTTGACCAAGGAAAACCTTTCTTTTTGTACTTTTCTTGAACAGATATAGACAGATGTTCTCATTTCCTAGAGTATGTAAAGAACACGGGGGCATCTTTATTGTACCACAGTCACAAGGTACTAAATTCCAAATTTTCTCACAGATATTTCTATGATATGCCCCAACCATTAAAATATTCAAAACATACAAAGTGGAACATGAATAGTTTGTGTAAAGGGAATGCCCAGAATCAAAACTCCTCACACGCATCTTCATCTTATCAATGACAGACTGCAACTTCCAACTTGCAGACTCTCACATTAAAATTGAGAAACTTCTGTTTTAAAGTCATGTAGAAAGGCAGTAAAAGAGCAAAAAATCACATGAGAATATTACGTGTAAATATTTAAACATAAGTAATTATTTAGGGAAACACACACATTAAATGAGTGATGGACTTGTAACCATCCAGTAACAGCATATTTGCAATATCACAACTTAGTAGCACGGTACATATATTGGAGTTTGAATATGCAAAATTATGCTGTTTTAGTAGATACATGTAGTGAAAATGGGTATATTTCAAACACGCATTACAAAAAAAAACATGAATGAGCCTAAAATGTGCAGGGAATCAAACTCACCTGTCTTGTTTAAGATCACAGATTCAAGCTAAGGGGAGTCAACTCCAGACTTACCAGCTTTTTTGAGACAAAATACTATCATAGCAGTCATGCTCCTTTCTTTTTTCCTCTCAATTTGCTCATAAAAAATATATCCTACTCTGGAAGTCCAAATATATTTCTGAAATAAGTGTTTGTTACACTGCACAGGTTCTCAGCAGCCAATGTATTAAAAGTCCTGGTTCACATAGCGGCAAGATGGGCTTAGCTGACAGCTACAATTTCAATGGCATCATTTCTAGCACAAGGCCATTTTGCTCTTCCAACTAAATACGAACAGATGCAATCACAAAACAGAAAAGGTCAGACACTATACTGTAGTTAGCAATCCAAATAGTATAAGGCACATAATGAAGAAACTGTTCTCCCTGTCCTTCAGTGTATACATAGTGAAACAGCACATTTGAAGGTTATCTTCTTACAGGTAGGAGAAGAAAAGAACTCCTTTTATGAATGTAAAATATATTTTCCTTTATTTTAAAAAATGAATAATTCTAATTAAATTTAAATGCCTTCAATTTATGTAATTACCCTCAAATATCAACGAGTAGCATTGGATTTGGATGAATACCTTCATAAGGACATGCATAATTCATGCTATACTTGAAAAAATAACTGCTATAAAATATATATATTCAACATACATATATAATTTAGTTTTGAAAGTGTAAATATTGCAACGAGACATTTTAGTACTGATTACTGCTCTAATAAAGTACCAAACACCAGCCTGGAAATCAAACATTTACGAGAAT
This sequence comes from Perdix hodgsoniae, assembly GCA_035772895.1. Taxonomy (NCBI): domain Eukaryota; kingdom Metazoa; phylum Chordata; class Aves; order Galliformes; family Phasianidae; genus Perdix; species Perdix hodgsoniae. Next base: position 714,970 of record JAPSGF010000043.1, read on the forward strand.
ACAGATAAAGTGGAACTCCCACTCACAAAATTAAAAAAAAAAAAAAAAAAAAAAAAAAAAAAAAAAGTGCGATTAATAAATGAATTAAAGAAGCATTCCTGCTGCTTTTGTCCATTTTTATTTTTTTTTATTTATTTATTTTTCCCCATATGGCATATTATTTGTCATATGGAAGCTCCAAAAATACCCTTTTAGAGAATAAATTAGAAAAAATGAAGTATAAACAATAAAGCCTGCTCAGCAGTCATGTTTTCCAGAGCTCTGTAGGGTAGCTGCAGGAATTTTCCATGCTGTGAGTGTTAATGAGACCCTCCATAGGCTCCATTAATACATAAAAGCAATCACCTATAACTCACCTTTTCAAATTTGTATTTCTTGATTTTAGTAACTGGAGGCAAAATAGGAAGAATCATGTAAATAATGTCCTCATTTACTGATACAGAAACCATTAGCACGAATATGGGCTTGACAACAGATAGAAATGGAACTGCACTACGTACATTCTTCAATAATCAAACACAGAGATTAAAAGCATATAGAGAATTCTGAAGCACACAAAACTGTCCTAAACATACAGTTTTTCTGATGAAAGAAAACATACGTTTTAGAATTCTGATTAGCCCAAACTGGCTTGATTCAAGATACTTACATACTTGTAACAAATGGCTATCTGACCAAACTCTACAATGACAACATTATGGCATGAGGAAAGCATTACGCAGTTGATCTCTAAGTTCTGGTTTATCCTTTACAATGCTTAGTGAAATGAAAGGGGAGGAAAATCAAATTTTCCACATGGATGCTGTGGATATACTGGCTAACAGTTGCCAACATGAGGAGATTGTCACAAACCAGTACCTCACACAAGCAAGTCTCCACAATCAGACACTGGATTTCAGCCAAAGATTGCTCTGCCAGCATGCCAAGGACCTGAGGCTTTTGTTAAGAGTTTTTCCACTTCCAAACTGTCAGCCTCTGGGAAAGCCATGTGTGGGGTCTGTCAGTGCCTTCTACTTCACAAATTTTCAAGTCAGTTCATTCTATCAAAAATGCACTGCTTATGATATTACTTGCTATAGTTAGTGACAAAAGCATGAAACAATAACATGCTTGAGAGATATCATTCACTCTGGTCCAAGTCCTAAGTGATTTTTCTGTTCCAATTACTGACAAATTTCTACATGATTTGAACTGCACCTTGAGTACTGTTTTGGGCACCTCAGTATGAGACCCTGGAGTGTATCCAGAGATTGGCAATGAAGCTGGTGAAGGGTCTGGAGCACAGATCTTATGAGAAGCGGCTGACGGAACTGGAATTATTTAGTCTGGATAAGAGGAGGTTCAGGGGAGAAGTTAGCACTGTGCATTTCCCGCTGTCCTCATTACCAATAGCTGATTCACACAGGATGTCCTTTACCAGTCCAGTCCTTTTTGGTACAATGCCATTAAAATGTACTTTTCCTTTTCAATAGTACTACTTGCTGATAAGCCCAAGCATATAACTAGGGCTGCAGTTCTAAGCCAAACATTCCAAAAACATATCAGTGATTTCCTCCAGCTTTCTTAGACATTAGTTCTAACCTTTGCTTCTCCTTTTGCTGGCTCTGATAACCACCAGGCCTTTCACTGAGTAACTTCAGCATGCTGCGTTAGCAAAAGAATTTTTGATGGTGGGCAGGTTAGCCTCCTGTCACCTCTGCATGTTCCAAGAGCTTGATCTGCATCTTACAAGAACTAAAACACTTTACACACAAAAACAAAAACAAAAAAAAAGCAAGACAGAGGTAAGTGGACAGAGTGAGGGAAGATGGAAGCAAGAAGTTAAAGAGGCATAGCTGCTAACACACTTATTTACACAATGAAATGCACATCACTCTAGGGGAAGTGAAAAATCACTCCGGACTTCAGAAATGCAGCAGCCATTTTATCTCAGACTCATTTATTTTGCTTCTACTTTTAGAATGGAATATAACCAGAAAGGAGTCACGTACTGATATTTGGTAGTTTAGTTAGTAGTTCATACAACTGAAATATCATTTTCTCTCATCTGGGTTCTATCAGATAATGAAGAAATAAAGTAAATTCCATCACTGTTCATGTTCCCAAACAACACTAGCTGAACTGCAGTTTTCAAAGGCAGAAGGCTTTATACATTATCTCAGTGGCACATTAAACCACTGTGTCAATTACTACTGTGATCTACATCATCTACTACAACATCTTGCTCACTCTTTTTTTTAACTCTTCTTTCTGTCTCCACGTTTTTAATGAAAAAGTGAAATACTGCCACTGCCTGCCAGACAGGAAATTAGGGACAAATAAAAGTGCACTAACACTCAGTAAAAAGAGCATAGCTATGTTCTGAGTTTTTCTTATTGCTTTTCTACTCTGCTGCATAAACATTTGACTAAACAAATAAATAAGCAAAGTTCAAAACAGCCTGATCCAGACTACAGTAAATTCAAGGCAAAATGTCTCAACATATTTAAATGCAGACGTCTGCCACAAAACTCCCACTTCAAAACAACTTTGAATTATTGTCAACATCAGATGTACAACTGCTATTACAATAAGAAAGTCGTTGCCACCGGGTGTTTTAAAAACTAGGAAGAGTTACAGAAGGTTCAACAGAATTAATAGAAGGTGGATATTAAATTAGATTAGAGTTATTAAACAAAAAAATACAAATAGAGCCTGTGGCTCAGACAGTCACTGGAATCTTCTCTCTTGGAGGTCCAGTTCATCAAGTGAAGAAACACATGCTTCTTCTTCCATATGTGACTGAGCAGACTAACAGAGTTTGTTCTGTTTTTAAATACTGTTTACGTCTTCATTCTCTCAAAAGAAGACCTTGTTATTTCCTAAAACCTTCTTACCCCAGGGAAAAATAAAACTAAGAGACACTGATTAGAATAAATATGTGAAATCCATGAAATGCCATAATCAGGATGTTTTCCCTTTTAGTTATGTTATTTTATTGACTGTTATGTTATTGACTGTTATTGTATGTTATGTTATTGACCGCTGTGATAAGTGCAAATAAATGGGACATTCAGGTAATAGATCCGGTAAATGAAGTTCCACATACCATGATACCAAATGCACTCGTGCTCTTCAGCTTTTCTACCACTGTTTCAAAAAATCAGAAATCAGAAGTTGTTTTTCTCAAGCTAAATTCTGCACAGACATAAACTGTTACAAACCTCAGCGTGCCAAGTTATACACATGAATTACTATATTTAATCTAATGGGCCATTTTAAATACTGGCTTTCACTGAGGATCATGCTGGTAGTTTTTTTATTCTGTAATTACCCGCTGAATTTATTTGAGCTCATTTACTGCTTATTTGTCAAAATAAAGAATGGCAGCAGAATCTCTAACTTTATGCTAAATTATATCCTCATTTAACACCGATGAATGCTGACCGTGGAACTATATTACTTATGTTCTAAGAAACCACACTGGGTGGTTCCCCAGAGTTCCCCATAAATATGTTCTGATGAGTCCTGGCCTTCTCAGGGAGTCTTGACAGATTGATACAATTCTGCTATCAACACTTGTTTCATTAATATTTCAAGTTTATACTTTTATAAATTTTGTAGATTTATAATGTATAGATGTATAAAGTTAGCAGAAAAGTGCTTTATGTAAAGATTTGTAACATTTATAAAGATAATTTTATAAATGTATAAAATTTAGAGATACATCTATTGTTAAGTTAGAAAGTCTCACTATTGCTAAGTCAGAAAGTCTCATTTTATTTACCTATCATCTAACACTTATGCCAGCTGCACCTGGCATGGAGAATGAATTTTAGTTTATACTAATATTTTTTGCGCAGAATTTGCCCTGTAGGATTATGTCTATATTTGACATAAAGCAACAGTCTTGAATCACATGAAAAGAAAATATATAGCAATTGAAATTCCTATTATATTCAAATGAGACAGTATACAACAGTTATCATTATGGTAAGTTATAAAAGTATGATCAATCTTTCTAGACAAGGTATCATTAGGATGAAGAAGAACCAACATGAATGCCAACGGAAAGTTAAACATAGTGTCAACAATGGTCTACAACACCACTCTCAAATATTCAGCAAATATGCAGCCTATAAAAATGATAAATACAGACTGAATGAGCTAAATCTGTATTCACTGAATAACTAGAACAAAGTGAGAGTGCAGGTCAACTTTCTAGCTCTAGAGGAAGAGTTCAAGTATTCAAGGAATCTTCAAAGTGAATATGAATCTACAAGGGTATAATGTGGGAAAATAGGTTAAGAACGAGCAGTATTACTATTTTTAGGCACAAAGAAAACCTAAGAATACACATGTATGTGAATCCCAACAGAGAGAGAGCACTGTCAAAAAAAGAGAATGAACAAGCAGACAGAATTTGCCAATATGTGGAAAGACTCAGAACTACAATGACAAAAAGAAGCTCGAAAAATTATTCCCATAAAAGAAAAAAAAATCCTGCAACTTGAAAGTACAACACAATCGAATTGTTTTTTCCATGATTTCTATTTATGATATAGATAAGTAGCTAAAATTGGAATAGTTT